>LR738712.1:224072127-224140786 GCA_902687465.1 Secale cereale
CCACCACCGCCGACGACCCCGCACCCTCCCCCGCTCCACCGTCACAAATGAATGCAACTAAAAAAAATTGATTATATTTTCAAAAAACAAATTTGATTATATTTTCAAATAACAAATTTGATCGTATTTTCAAATAACAAATTTGATGATATTTTTTTATATTCATAAATATTTTCAAATAAAAAATTCTGATGATATTTTTTAAGAAATTATTACTGTTTAAAAAAAACTTTATTACTGTTTCATATTCATATTCATATTCATATTCATATTCATGATATTTTTTTATATTCATATATATTTTCAAATAAAAAATTATTACTGTTTTTATAAAAATTTATTACTGTTTCATATTCATATTCATATTCATATTCATATTCATATTCATGATATTTTTTTATATTCATAAATATTTTCAAATAAAAAATTATTAATGTTTTTATAAAAAATAATTACTTATGGCGCATCGCTGGCTGGTGCGCCATTGGTATAAAAAAACATTCTAATGGTGCATCGCTGGCTAGTGCGCCATTGGTATAAAAAAAACATTCTAATGGCGCACCGCTAGGGGGTGCGCCATTAGTAATCTTCCCCCCTATAGCTAGTCGTCCGTTCCCTTCGTCCCTACCTCTCGCCAGATCCACTTCTCCCTCTCGCCAGACCCACGATGCCGCCGCCCCTACGTGCGCCGCCGCCCCCGTGCCCCCCACCACTTCAGCTCCGCCATCGCCGACGCATGCGCGACCTCGCCGTCGCCGACAACCTCCCCGCGTTGGCCCCTGCCCTGCACCGCATCTACCTCAGTCCGGGCACGGGGTGCAGGACGGCGACCGTCGCCGACCCGCGAAGCACGTGGCCGCCGGCCTTCCGACGACCAACTGAGGCGCCCAGGAGGACCGTCGTCGTCTTCTTCTTCGACTAAGAGGACCCGGACGAGCTCGGACGCCCTCGAGCCATCCCTTCGCCGCCGCCGCCGCCGACCCCGACCCCGACCCCGCCCTTGTGCCTGGTAAGAAATGCATCCACACCCATCACAATAGGTCCATCTTCCTGTATGTGCATTATAGCCATTTGCTTGTGTCAGGATTATCCTAAAATACTTCAACTCATGAGAAAATCATGTGCCACATTATTGATATGTGCTTTGGAACACTTTATGATCAGCAAGTGTGTTCTAGATGTTTTTCTAGAGTTCTAGATGTGTTCTATGGGTGGTACAATTTTAGGGCTTGTGGGGACCCCGACTCATAAGTCGAGATCACCGTATGCACGTGTACAGTGATCCCAGAGATCAATGCTCACTGAACACACATAAGCTGAATAACAAGAGTCTCACATCCATACATACCGTATTACACAAATAGGACCATTATGGTCAAGTCTTGAGTATAACGTTGCAGCGGAAATCATCAATGACAACATGGACCCATGCCATCTGCCTTAACCCTACAGGCATACTGACTGGGAAGCGTCCTAGCTCGCATGCTCGTCACCAAGAAATCTTCATCATAACCTGCTCTCTCATGCCTGGCCAATAAAATAACCACTGGCAAGCCAATGAGTACTTTGAATGTACTCGCAAGCAACCCAAGTGTGATGACAGAATAATTATGCAAAGCTCTACTGCTAAATTGGCAGTTTTGCGGAAAGCTAGTTTTTCATATGCAATTATGATCAACATATAACATGGACATGCAGGTGTCTGCAACAAGTGTCTGGAGGTCACATACATCATTATCGAGAAAGAGTTGTAATCAACTCATGCTCAAGCTCATTGTGACTTTCTCACAATGACGTCAACAATATCTCTGAATCGTGTTGTTTTCCAGAAACTTATGGATATAGTCTAAGTAGCACCACCCAACTGACCTTGACCGCGGACACGGCTATTCGAATAGTTTGACACTCTGCAGAGGTTGCACACTTTACCCACAAGATCCGGGGAACTTCCGTGACATCCACGACCCGCAGTACATAAGTACCCGGGGTAAGCACCCGATCACTATCTTTCCCTAGGCGACACTAATATGGAGTCCACTCGATTGGTAACAGCCCCGTGCCAACATTTCTCATCTTAATAACTATGGAGACTCGCTCCCATATTCATCACATACCACTGACACGGGGTACCAACGGTGTGTTCGGTGCCCTGTGAAAGCAGTCATGGCCGCCTATCCAAGCACGACCCCGTCCTGAGAGTGACCTCATGTCACCCCCGTCACTAGTAATGCAGGCACCATGCTAGTATCGACCTAGGTAATCAATAATGCCCTTTCCCATATAAGGGTAGAGTGGTTGCGCATGTTTGGTTGGGACGGTAGTCACACATAAATATAATCCATCTCTGTAAACAACACTTTCGTCAAGCCTCGACACACTACTTCTTCACCAAGTAGTGCCCTAGCACCTCATCATCTCCCGGGGGCATTAATGGCACCCACTGGGTCATATGCAAGTATGTCAAACCACACTTATTTCACTCAATGCATAACCCCGACCCATTTTTCGTAGCCAACTACTATAGTATACATCTATCTACTCCCACCCACATAACCCTCATAGGAAGGTAGGTTCACGTTTGATGCAAGTTTCAACAGTCAAGTAACAAAGGTACCAACCAAGGTGGTCACCTCTTCTACATGACTCCGATGCATTGAATAATAAGGTGCTATGAGACATGCATAAAAGTTTCTTGATCATGGTCAAAGGGCTGCTTGCCTTATTCTCCCGAGTCTTCAAACCTTCTGGTCCATCTCCGAGTACTTAGTTTATTTCGTCAACTAACGATGGAAACAATCATAATAAGCAACACAATCAAAGCAAAAGTAAAAGTGCTCTAAAATAGGAGTTGGACTTTTCTAGGATACCTCTGGTCATATGAAAAATAACCAAGGTGGTTTCATAGGTATTGCATCAATGAATAGCTTGGATCATTTCAATGTGATGGAACCAAGGGGTTTATGGATTTGGCAGAAGTATACAGAAATATTTCCTTGAATGATGAGGAAAGGTACCCATCAAAAAGTCATGATTTTAGAAACATCTAGGAGTTGGTTTCACTGGATTTGGAATTCAAATGAATTTCCTAGCATTTTGCAAAGCTGATAAATATGAAGAAATGGCTCATTAATTGGTGGGGTACAGAAAGTATTAATAAAAATGTTCCAAAACTAAGTTTGGATATGACAAGCACCTAGGAATTTGAACCACTGCATTTGGATCAAATTTGAACCCTCTGTGATTTTCTAAAGTTCATCGCAGAAAATGAAATAAGGGTATTTGATAATTATGTGTGAAGGAAATGTCTCTGGAAAAATGTGCATGTTGCACCATGTGGTAGAGCGTGATTTTAGAGACTACCAGAAATTTGAATCATGCCATTTGGAGTTCATTTGAATATTTGGGGGATTTTTGAAGTTTACTGGAAACAGAAAATAAAAGGGAAAAGGGGTTATACCCTTTTACTGCGCGCCGGGCGAGGTATAGATGATGGGCCGGCCCAGCTGCACGGCCGCGAGCGCATAGGTGCTACGTCGATAGCGCCTTCCAGGAAGTACGTCTCCGCTTGCCAGAAATGGTTTTCATGGAAGACGTTTCCACTTAAACAGTGGGTCCCGACCACTGGGTAACTTACAGCCAGGGCCCATCGGGCTCTCTCTCTCTCTCATGTCTCCTTCTTCTTCCTCCCGACGGGAGACAGAGGAGGGCGCCGGCCTTGCTCGCCGCCGGCGCTGCTCAGCCTGCCGGCGCCGACCCACGGTGGTGACAGAGCCGCGTGGCCTAGCCGCATCCGCAAGAGAGGTTGCAGGGAGGCGCGGCGTGCTCCTTGCGTCCATGGAGACTGACGGGTCCGGCGCTCGGTGGACTCCCGTGCCGGCGACTACGACCATCCCCGACGACGTCCGGCGTACCGGCAGATTCGGGAGGCCGAGCCGCGCCCATCTATGGCCCCCACGCAGGCTGGGGAGGTCCAAGGTGACGGTGACCCTGATGCCGGCGGACGAGGCATCGGGAGAAGATGGTTGCGGCGCCACACGGCACCAGAGCAGGAGATAAAGAGTGGGAGAGCTCCGCCGGTCTGCTGCGGTTCTCCTGGTGGCCAAGGAAGAGGAGGAGAGGCTCTGGTTCATAAGTGCCGGGCTGAGGCCGACGGCGACCATGGTGGCCATGGAGAGGGAAAGAGAGCACTAGGGGGAGAGGGGGCATGTCTAGGAGATGCACGGGAGAGAGAAGGGTCCAGAAGAGGCAATGGGTGCTCGGGAGGAGGCTTTATATTGGCGCAGCCGCGATGCACCATGAGCGCGGTCGAGGGCGTGCACGGGCGAGCTTCACAGAGGGAGGAGGAGGGCAGGGGAGGATAAGGTCGACATCCTGGCAGGTTGGGGACGTCGAGGAGACCTCGGGGGACACGAGGAGGAGGCCCGAGGTGGTCGGGGGCTCCTGGTTGGGCGAGGCTATAGTGCGCCAGAGCACTGTAGCGTGCTCCAGAGCACCAGTTTGGCTGGCATGGCCGTGCCCTCGCCGTGCTGGTCGTGTCCATCATGCCCAAAGCTGTCTGGGGGGTCGAGGGGGTAGTAAAGAAATGCTCTGTGGCCTTGGATGCCCTGGGGAGCCACTGGGATGAGGAGGGAGGTGATGGAGGAGGTGAAAACTGCTGTCCAGAAGAGTGAATTGGGGTTTTACCCCCCTCCAATAATTGAGCTGAGGCAGAGGAGAGTTACTGGAGGTAGAATAGGACTAGGAGAAGCTGTGGTAAGAATTTGAGGTAAAGGGAAAAAGAAAAAGGGGTCCAACCACTGGTTTTGGTAATTTGACAGAAGGTGTTTGATCATGTTTTGGGAAAGCAAATGACCTCCAATTGGCATGGGACTTAACAGGATGGAATGTCACACACAATTAGGCCCCTACACCAAATTTGAGCTCATTTGGGCAAAGTGGCCAATGTAACTTTGGTGAACCCTAGAAATTAACAGAAATGGTTTCACCATGTTTGAGTTGAGCTAATCATCTCCCCTTGATGCACCACTTGGTGTAGTTTCATCATTTGGGGTACTGATCATGCCCACAAAGTTTGAGGCCCCAGGTAAAAAGTTGATAATGTAAAGTTGTTCAAATTTGAATTTGAACAGAAGTGGTTTTGGGGCACTTAGACCAAGTTATGCTTCTCCAAAACTTGTGCCATTTGGCATAGATGCCTTATTAGGCCATTCTAGCATGTGCACCAAGTTTGAGAGCATTTGGACAAGTTTGGAAATGTAGAGTTGCTCAAACTTCAAATATGGACAGAATGGTTTTGACGGGATTAGAGGATGTTTCCTTGATCTTCAAGGCATGAGGCTTTGCAAGATCATCAAATATGTCATATATGACATGATAGAATTTCCCTGGAATTTTTTGACAATATTTCCTTTGTAAATATTTCAAAATCTTGAAATATCCAAAAAGGGTTTTGGAAGGATTTTCCCAATATTTTGAACATGACCATGTGCTGAAACTCTTATATATGGACAATATATGTCCTAGGAGTTTCCCTGAATTTTGGCAAGTATTTTTGAAATGATTAAATAAGTTTTCCCTATTAAAGACCATTTTTGGCCTTAAGAAAAAGCTTTTAAATAAAATATAAAAAAAAACTTTTAAAATTATAATTTTGTGGTTTTTGGGAGTCCTATACCTAATAGGATTCAAATATACTTTTTTAAAGATTTTTCACACCCTAAATAAGGTACCTGTAGTGCAAACCTCAATTCAGGGGTTTTTGGAAAACTAATTTTAGAAAATATCATTTGGCCAAAATATTTTTATAAGAAAATTCTATACTGGTCTATACACATGGCATGATCATTGGGAAAAGGTTTTGGGTCAAGGAGATGAAGTATAAGAGTTGGAGGATTTATTTGATTTTTTAGAGCACTAGCAAACAGCAGACAAAAGCCAAATCAAGCAAAGTCAAAAACACTCAAAAGTTTTTGCAAATCCACATTTTTAACTTGACAATTAGCTTAAGCAAAGTGACATGAAAATCAGGGTGTGACAGACCTACCCCCCTTACAAGAATCTCGTCCCCGAGATTCCCAGACTAGGCGTGGAAGGAAAGGCGAAGTCTTGGATACGGGGTAGTCTTCACTTCTTCTTGTGGGTTCTGCTTCCGAGCGGTGCTCCTTGGAATCCTGAAGTGCTTGATGGTATGGCTTCGCGTCCGTCGTTCTGCTTCGACAAGAATGCGGATGGGCTTCTCGCGGTAGGTCAAATCAGGCTGCAGATCAATGGCTTGGTGATCAACATCCTTGTAGAGATTAGGCTTGTCCGGAACATGGAGACATTTCCGGAGTTTGTGACACATGGAATACAATGTGCACACCGGATAGCTCGGGTGGTAGTTCCAACTAGTAAGCCACTTCTCCTCGTCGTGCAGTGATCTCAAAGGGTCCAATGAACCTTGGTGCGAGCTTCCCCTTGACGTGGAAACGCTTGGTTCCCTTCAGAGGAGTTACCCGCAGGTACAAATGGTCCCCGATATGGAAACTCATGTCCCGACGGTGAGTGTTAGCATAGCTCTTTTGCCTTGACTTGGCTGCCTTCAAACGCTCTCCGACTAGTTGGACTTGCTCTTCTGCTAGGCGGAGAATATCCGGTCCAAAGACTAGCCCTTCTTCCAGTCTCTGACCAGTTGAGGGGTGTGCGACATCTGCGTCCGTACAACACCTCAAATGGTGCCATCATAAGTGGTCTTGACAGGAATGGAATGGACCACCTTTGTCAAATGATCGACTATGACCCAGATAGAGTCATGTCCTCTATCTGACCTTGGTAATCCAGTGACGAAGTCCATTCCGACTTTATCTCACTTCCACTCAGGAACCTTGAGTGGTTGAAGCAATCCAGCGGGTCGCTGATATTCAGCCTTGACCCTTTGGCACACATCACACTCTGCAACGTAGGTTGCAATCTCTCTTTTCATCCCGTGCCACCAGAATCGTGCCTTCATGTCTTGATACATCTTGGTGTGAGCGTTCCTTCGACACGGAAATGCTCGGTTCCTTTGAGAGGAGTGGTTTGCAGATACGCCTGGTCTTGGACGCAGAAGCTTACTTCTTGATGACGGTGGTCGGTGTAGATCTTACTTCTTGACAGGGCGGTCTTCAAATGTCTTCTATCCAGCTGTTTGTCTCTTCTTTGTCTTCGGGCAGACAAGTAGGCCATCAAATAATGATGTTACACAATTTGTCCAATTACTCCATGAGGTCTATGGGGGTACGCAAGGTAAGCTGGGGTATTGGTGGTGGTCTCCGCTGAGTATTTGCAGAGGCCTTCCCGACATAGAGCCAAGGCCCGTGGTCGGAATCTGACCAGGTTGTGGCTTGGTGGGGCTTAAGGGTTTCAAGGATTCTAGTGAGTGAGTGAACTTATATCATCTTATCCTTAAGCACGGTTTCTGAGATGCCATTAGCTCTATCTAGTACTCCGAACGAAAAAGCATCTTCTCGCATAGACCAACTTCAATCACCACTCATGCCATACATGTCCTCATGACTCTCAAGAGACGGTCTAACAAAATTATACTTGTCTACGATCCCCAAATCCATATGTATGTCTACCCCTAAAATCCATGGGTAGGTCATACAAGATGATATGCCTAAATTAAACTCCACAATCCAAGCACTCAACCTATTCTTGCAAGGCTCACGATAAGGCATCTCTAATCTAAGGAAACACGTCATATGCCACTCCATGATTTGTTTCCTTCCTATAGATCACTCCAGTAGCCGGGTAATTTCCATCAATCCCACATAATCCAACAATTCTACAAATCCGATGTCTACGGTGTTTCACAAGATCTCAAGTCCCTATAATACCCAAATACTTGGAAAGACTATGCATTGCGATAGTAAGTCCACCAAATTCCCATCATCCGGGTCAAGTAAACTCCAAGGTCATGATTATATTGATCCCTAAATCAACTCCGACAAATAATCCAATCTCCTAGGTTATTGTCCACCGAGAAGCATGGTATCATAATCAGGATCATAGGCCTAAATCCAATTTACTCCAAACCATGCAGACATATCCAGCATTATACCAACCAGAATCACCTACATAAATCCAAATCTTATGCCCAACGGGTACTCCTACATACTTCCCCAAAGTCATGATCCCATCAATATGAAATCTCACAATCCAGCAAGGTCTCAGATAATTCCTCGAAGTCACTGTCATAAAGCCACCGAGTTACCTGTCCAATATCCTCGAACTGGTCTATCTATGGCATCGTCAGTTCTCGTGCTATATTAGGATGAAAATGTGCTCGTTCACTGTGTCCACTAGTTCCATTACGAACCCAGTGTTGTGCAAGGTTATAAAGGCTTAGCTGGTTCTCTCGCTTTACCATGGGTTAGGCACATGGTTAAGGATTCGTGCTGGAGTGTCTCGTGAAGTCTCAAAAGGTCTAGGAATGGGGTTACTGGTCTGGAGGGTTAAACGTAATTCCACGGGGTTGCATTTGATCGTGGAGGTTGTAGCAGATGTCTTCAGTGCCAGTTGGTTGCCGAGGTAGAATCCTTGGTGCATCTTGTCTTGCGGGTCTTCAATTGGGGAGAGAGAGAATAGGGGGAAGAAGGAGCGTAGAGGAGGGAAATGCCTAAAGGGGGTTCTATAGTGCAGATGCAACAAACAGGTGCAAAAAGGCCGAAACAAAAGAAACAAGGCAAGGAAGGTGATATAGCCATGCACTTGTTGCCTGGGGCAAAAGTGCGACTTATATCAAAACACAAACAAATAAAAGCAAGCAACTCACAATCATGGTTCTATTCGAACCATCATACGGACACGACTGCGCATAGGGGGTACACGACTCATCCTACCCTAGGGGTTCTCGGACTTAGTGTCGTGACTTGTACCTCGTGCAGTCTTCTGGGCTTCCTCAGGTGTTGCTATGCCCCTTGTAGTTGCTTGATGAACGACCCGGGTTGAGCCTGAAGAATCTTCAACAACTTCTCGCCTGATGAGGTGACGTGGTGAAGGTGCCTCCTTGTAGTTGGCGTTGACTTGACTTCTCTTGTCTCTTTAATCATGACGATCCCTTGTGCCTTCTGGGCGTCGAGGGTACCAGGTAGGCAATCCATATGCAATGACAATTACAAGGCATAATAGAGGTCCATCATGTTGATACGTCCAAAACGTATTTATAATTTCTGGTTGCTCCATGCCACTTTTGGGTGATATTGCTATGATATTTATACACTTCCATACACTTTTGATCATATTTGGACTAACCTACTAATCCAGTGCACCCCAGTGCCAGTTTCTGTTTTCGGCTGTTTTTGTACTTCAGGTTTTCACATTACGAGAACTGTCAGGAAAAATCCAGAAAAATTATATAAAAATTCAGCGTTCCAGAACCTACCTTGCGCCCGAAGTACAGCCGGGGGGGGCACCAGGGCCCCAGGCGCCCTGGCGGCGCCCCCCCCCCTGGGCCGCGTCGGGGGGGCGCCTGGGCCCCCCGAGCCCCGTCTGGTGCCCCCCTTTGGCATATATTTAGAGCGTCCTTCGAAACCCTCGGGACGGGAACTCTTTTTCGCGATCTCATCTCTGTTCCGCCGCCGCCGTCGCTTCCAAGATCGGGAGCACCAGGAGAACTCTTCCCGGCACCCTGCCGGAGGGGAGAATCATCATCGGGAGCCTCTCCACCACCATGGATGCCTCCCGGATGAGTTGTGAGTAGTCTCCCTTGGACCATGAGTCCATGACCAGTAGCTATGTGATGTTCTCCTCCCGTTCTTGTGCTTCACTAATTAGTCCTCGTGAGCTGCCCTACATGATCGAGGCACATATGTAATCCTTATGTTGTTTCTATGATGAGTTTGCTGGGATCCGATGGATTATGAGATCATGTTCAGATTGTGATTGAGTAATATATTTGATCTACCTCTTTTATATTTATGTTCGTAAGTAATTCTTGCATGTTCTCCGTTGTTATTTATTGCTTTGGCCAAGTAACACGTAGTGACTCCAAGAGAGAACGTTATGCTTGATTGCGGGTTCATGCCCCTCGATGACTAGCTTGAGTGACAGAAACATGAGTCTAGGGGATGTGCTGTTGCCACAAGGGGGAAAACAACGGTGCTTGTGCCCGCGGGTGCAAGGATTGTTTACTTTACACAAAGTTCTTTTAATGCAGTTGTCTGTTGCTTTGAGTTTACACTATGGGTGGGGCTCGCAACTTAATACCAGCGAGATGTTCTGGATAGATATCTCAAGGTGGATGATTAGTAGTAGATATTGATGGATTTCGGCCTACTTACTTTGGCGTACCGCCCATGCTTTGAACCTCAACCTTTCTTGCAATGTAGTCAGCATTGGTTTGCGTTCGTGGTACTGTTAATTGCCCATCTGTAATTCGTTTACCTCACATAGCTGTTTTATCGTCTTTTGGGAGAGAGACATCACTAGTGAACATCATGAGACTCCGGTCCATATTACCATCATTAATCACATCCGCTATTTACTTTTTGCTTTTACTTACTATTGCAAACATTATCGATCACTACTATCATTTGCGTTTAATCCTTTGTGAACTACAAGGCCGGAGGGATTGACAACCTCTCTGTACTCGTTGGGAGCAAAGTTATTTGTATCTGTGTGCAGGTCCACGTTGATTGCTAATATCTGGCGCCGTTAGCAGTTGACACCTACTTGTTGAACCTAGGAGTCTCTGGGGATTCGATCCTTGGCATCTTTGCTAAGGGAAAAACTTCCACAACACTGCATCTCACACCTTCCACTTGGGGTAACCAACGAGGGGTTAGAGGCCCATCAAGGAGTTTTTCTGGCGCCGTTGCCGGGAACTCCACTCTTCAGGATAGGGGAGTTGCATGCTATCTTTTACCTTTGCTTTTTAGTCTTGTTAGTTTACCTTTCAGTTTTTGCTTTAGTACCTTTCATCGAAAATCACAAAAATAGTTATCTTGCTTGCTTGCTACTATGGGTTCCACCGAGAACACCAAGTTGTGTGACTTCACTAGTCACAACAATGATGACTTTATCAGCACACCTATCACTACACCTGCCACTTCAGCACCTTCATATGAAATTAAACCTGCTTTACTGAACTTAGTCATGAAAGATCAATTCTCCGGTGCTGGAGATGATGCTGCTTTACACTTAAACAACTTTGTTGAACTTTGTGATATGCAAAAGTACCACGAAATAGATGGTAATATTGTTAAGCTTAAGCTTTTTCCTTTCTCCTTGAGAGGAGGAGCTAAAATTTGGTTTCAGTCTTTGCCTAGAAATAGCATAGATTCATGGGACAAGTGCAAAGATGCTTTTATCGGAAAATACTATCCACCTGCTAAAATTATCCAACTGAGAAGTAACATAATGAATTTTAAACAATTGGATAATGAACACGTTGCCCAAGCTTGGGAACGTATGAAATATCTTATCAAGAACTGCCCTACTCATGGTTTGACTACTTGGATGGTTATCCAAACTTTTTATGCAGGCTTGAACTTTACCTCGCGGAACTTGTTAGATTCGGCCGCGGGAGGAACTTTTATGTCAACTACACTTGGTGCTGCCACAAAGCTTCTCGATGAGATGATGACCAACTATTCCCAATGGCACACCGAACGCGCTCCAACAGGTAGGAAGGTAAACTCTGTCGAGGAGATTTCCTCCTTAAATGAAAAAGTTGACTTGATCATGTCTCTACTTTCGAAGCAATCTTCTGTTGATCCTCGCGATGTTCCTTTAAATTCTTTGATTGCTCAAGAACAAGTAGATGTGAACTCTATCTCTAGAAACAATTTTAACAACAATGCTTATAGGAGTAACTTTGGTAGCAATCCTAGACCGTTCCCCTCTAATTCTTATGGGAACAACAAAGCTTATCCTATCACCAAGAACTCCACTACTGAACTAGAGACTATGCTTAAAGATTTCATCACTACCCAAAAAGCCTTTAATAAGAGTGTAGAAGAAAAACTACATAAACTAGATGATCTTTCTTTTAAGGTAGACCATTTAGCCAATGAGATAGAATTGCTTAAAATTAAAACTTCTCCTCTTGAGGAGAGGAAGGTCACTCCCATTAATGCTACTCAAGTGCAAATTAATGAAAATATTAGGATGATGGCTAAACTTAAAGAAAGATGGGCTAGAGAAAGGGAGGAAGAAGATAGAATTAAGAGCCTTCCTACCCACCACATTGTTGCTACTATCCAAGTTGTTGAGGATATCCAAACTCTTAGCACCCAATGTACTCCTGGTCCCAATGGACCTATTAATGGTGATGTTATGACTATAGAAACTACCAAACAAGTGAACCTAAAGGACACCACTACCACTTTACTTGATGCTCGTGACCTTGATTTTGATAATTGCACTCTTACCGAAGTTATTGATTTCCTTCACAAGATGTCTAGAGACCCCCGCACTAGAACGCTTAACCTTGCCTTTACAGAGCATATCACTAATGCTCTCATCAAAGCTAGGGAGGAGAAACTTAGAGTAGAAGCCTCCATACCTAGAAAGCTAGAAGATGGTTGGGATCCTGTGATAAAAATTAAATTGAATGACTTCTCTTGCTATGCATTATGTGATGTTGGAGCTAGTACCTCTCTTATGCCCAAAAGAATATATGATATGCTTAAATTGAAACCTTATGATTCTTGTTCTTTTGGTGTTCGTCTAGTTGATTTTCCATAAAGAAACCTTTGGGGAGGATCGACGATGTTCTTATCGTTGTCAATGACAACTACGTTCCCGTTGATTTTACTATTATGGATATTGAATGTGATCCTTCATGTCCAATTATTTTGGGACGTCCCTTTTTACGCACCGTTGGTGCTATCATTGACATGAAAGAGGGTAATATAAAATTTCAGTTTCCTCTCAAGAAAGGGATGGAACACTTCCCTCGAAAGAAGATCAAGTTACCTTTTGAGTCCGTTGTACGGGCTAGCTATTCTTTTACTCTTGATAAAACTTGATCTCTATGCATTATGCCTAGCTAAAAGGCATAAAAGAAAGCGATTTTGGGAGGCAGCCCACATGAATAAATTTTTATATTTTGCTTTTGTTGTGTCTTGATGTTGTTTACAACAGTAGCATCATCATTGTATCTTTGCTTTTCATATTTGTGCCAAGTATAGCCTCTGATTGCTAGAAAGTTCAAAAGTTGTGAGGTGCTGTACAGGAAACAGATTATGTCCTTGGATAGAAAAATTCGTATAAAATCACCAGATCATCTTTTTGGTATGAATTTTCTCGACAGCGTTCTCTATATAATTTTCTTTCGTGCGTCTGTTCTGAGTTTTTTGATTTGAGTTGCAGAAGTACCCCGAACAAATCAATTACTACCTGCTGTTCTGTTTTTCACAGATTCTGTCCTGTTTTGCCTTTCCTTCATTTTGCAAACCAAGAGCTTGCTTTTTATTTGCAAAAACCTTTTGGCAATCTTGAGAAACAGTAGACCTTCAAGAATATCTTTATTTCTAGCAAGGAACAATTATTTTATTAAGGGTACTAACCTCGCTAATCAGATTATGATGAGTTATGTATGAAGGGAGTTTTCAAGTGTGCGAGGGAAGATGATAAAAAGATTCAGGAGTGTCAAGCGCTCAAGCTTGGGGATGCCCCCGTGCACCCCCTAGAAATATTCAAGGAGTCTCAAGCGTCTAAGCTTGGGGATGCCCCCGTACATCCCCTTCTCCATCAACATTATCAGTTCGTCTTTCGTTCCGCTATATTTTTATCACTTCATGTGTTATGTGCTATGCTTGGAGCGTCTTGCTTTTAGTTTCCTTTTTAGTATTTCATAACGAGTCGGAACTCAGCTTTCTTTATGTGGGAGAGAAACACGCTCCACCTCTACCTAGAACATAACATAGAATTTTCATGTCTATCTTTGCTGTGTGTGTTCTTTGTCTTTTAATAGCTACTATCATGTTCAGCTCTTAGTATTCATGCTTATCTTTTCAAAGAGCTTTTGTTTAGTTGGTTGCTTGAACTCTCTTTAATTACCATGCTCACCTTATCAAGAGAGTTTTCTTCCGTTGCATTGGTTAATATGTCTATGATAAAGATGCTACGTGCATAATGGCGCTTAGTAGTTCAGGTTTTCTTATGGTTAGTCTCAAATAGCTGGGGGATTCCCAATGTGTTATTGGAGTACCAACTTGATTTGTTTGCCTATGATGTGGTATGGTTTAGTAATATCTTCCTTCAAGAATTTATTTTGATTGACTTGGCATATGCTCACGCATATTTAAGACTATAAAGAAAGTCTGTCAAGCCTTGATGATCTTTTATTTCTGAGTAGCGATATAACTACCATGCCTGATTCAATGTTGCTTTGTTGCTCTGCATGATTATGACCGTCATTGCTCTCTTAGTTGGTCGCTCCCAGTCTTTTGCTAACCTCCACATGTACTAAGCAGACTAACTTTGCAATACATAGCTCATGGGAAAGTAGCTTAAAAACTATTGTGGTAAAAAATATGTTGCCTATGTATCTTATTTCTTATAAGTTGCTTGCTGAGCGGTAACCATGTTTCTGGGGACGCCATGAACTGTCACACTTTTGTTGAATATCATGTGAGTTGCTATGCATGTTCATCTTGTCTGAAGTAAGGGTGGTTTGCCATGGGTTGAATGAGTATGCATATTGTTAGAGAAGAACATTGGGCCGCCAACCAAAGCCATGTATCATGGTGGAAGTTTTAGCTTGGACATTAATCCTCAATCTCTTATGAAAATATGCTTAAGCATTAAAGAGGAGTCCATCATCTATTTTCTATGTTGTCCCGGTATGGATGTCCTCAAGTTGAGATCTATCAAAAGCGAGAAATCAAATGCGATTTATCTCCTTGGACCTTTGTACAGGTGGCATAGAGGTACCCCTTTGTGACACTTGGTTGAAACATATGTAATGCAATGATAACCCATGGAAATCCGAGCTAATTAGGACAAGGTGCGAGCACTATTGGTATTCGATGCATGAGGCTTGCAACTTATAGGATGTCTTATGCATGACACATATGAAGTAATACTACCGTTGACAAAATTGCTTCTATGTTTTCAAAATAAAAAGCTCAAGCACATAACCATTCTTTTACTTTTATGTTGAGTCTCCACCTTCTTTCTTCAAGCACCAACTACTGAGAGCATGATTGTCATTCTAAGTGTAATGTGTATTGTTCCAAAGTAGCATTGTCTTTTGCATGATTGTGATATCGTTTATTTTGAAATCATTGTATCTAGTCATCACTTAAACCTTGAAGGTGCCCCTGCATTTATGTTTTGCTTCACTAAAGGGGGCAAGCTAGATATCACTTTATCATACTTGCACATCATGTTCATTGCAAATCTATTTGATGCTTCAATGTCATGTTGTAAAACTTTCAGTCATTTGTGATTTTCTCATGAGGCAACTTAATTACTGCAGATTCATTGTGTCAGTAAGCTTTTGTCATATGACTATAAAAAGTCCTATATGGTTAATAGCATGTCACCACAGAAATTATTCTTGTTATCATTTACCTACTCGAGGACGAGCAGGAATTAAGCTTGGGGATGTTGATACGTCCAAAACGTATCTATAATTTCTGCTTGCTCCATGCCACTTTTGGGTGATATTGCTATGATATTTATACACTTCCATACACTTTTGATCATATTTGGACTAACCTACTAATCCAGTGCACCCCAGTGCCAGTTTCTGTTTTCGGCTGTTTTTGTATTTCAGGTTTTCACATTACGAGAACTGTCAGGAAAAATCCAGAAAAATTATATAAAAAATTAACGTTCCAGAACCTACCTTGCGCCCGAAGTATAGCCGGGGGGGGGCCACCAGGGCCCCAGGCGCCCTGGCGGCGCCCCCCCCCCCGGGCCGCGCCGGGGGGGCGCCTGGGCCCCCCGAGCCCCGTCTGGTGCCCCCCTTTGGCATATATTTAGAGCGTCCTTCGAAACCCTCGGTACGGGAACTCTTTTTCGCGATCTCATCTCTGTTCCACCGCCGCCGCCGCTTCCAAGATCGGGAGCACGAGGAGAACTCTTCTCGGCACCCTGCCGGAGGGGAGGATCATCATCGGGAGCCTCTCCACCACCATGGACGCCTCCCGGATGAGTTGTGAGTAGTCTCCCTTGGACCATGAGTCCATGACCAGTAGCTATGTGATGTTCTCCTCCCGTTCTTGTGCTTCACTAATTAGTCCTCGTGAGCTGCCCTACATGATCGAGGCACATATGTAATCCTTATGCTGTTGCTATGATGAGTTTGCTGGGATCCGATGGATTATGAGATTATGTTCAGATTGTGATTGAGTAATATATTTGATCTACCTCTTTTATATTTATGTTCGTAAGTAATTCTTGCATGTTCTCCGTTGTTATTTATTGCTTTGGCCAAGTAATACGTAGTGACTCCAAGAGGGAACGTTATGCTTGATTGTGGGTTCATGCCCCTCGATGACTAGCTTGAGTGACAGAAACATGAGTCTAGGGGATGTGCTATTGCCACAAGGGGGAAAACAACAGTGCTTGTGCCCGCGGGTGCAAGGATTGTTTACTTTACACAAAGTTCTTTTAATGCAGTTGTTTGTTGCTTTGAGTTTACACTATGGGTGGGGCAAGCAACTTAATACCAGCGAGATGTTGTGGATAGATATCTCAAGGTGGATGATTAGTAGTAGATATTGATGGATTTCGGTCTACTTACTTTGGCGTACCGCCCATGCTTTGAACCTCAACCTTTCTTGCAATGTAGTCAGCATTGGTTTGCGTTCGTGGTCCTGTCAATTGCCCAGCTATAATTCGTTTACCTCACATAGCTGTTTTATCGTCTTTTGGGAGAGAGACATCACTAGTGAACATCATGAGACTCCGGTCCATATTACCATCATTAATCACATCCACTATTTACTTTTCGCTTTTACTTACTATTGCAAACATTATCTATCACTACTATCATTTGCGTTTAATCCTTTGTGAACTACAAGGCCGGAGGGATTGACAACCTCTCTGTACTCGTTGGGAGCAAAGTTATTTGTATCTGTGTGCAGGTCCACGTTGATTGCTAATATTTGGCGCCGTTAGCAGTTGACACCTACTTGTTGAACCTAGGAGTCTCTGGGGATTCGATCCTTGGCATCTTTGCTAAGGGAAAAACTTCCACAACACTGCATCTCCCACCTTCCACTTGGGGTAACCAACGACGGGTTAGAGGCCCATCACATGTCGGTTTCGTTGATGAAAACATCGATACCAAGAGCGGGGGACAAAGAGAACCGTTTTCCTGCTCACTATAGTGAGGCGGACCAAATGGTGAGGTTCTCATCCACCGGTTGTTGTCGATGCAACAACGATAGTGACAGGATTACTCTATTAGCGATGCATATCAGGATCTAGCATAACCTATACCCTGGTCATCATAGGCCAATGTTGCATCATCTTGGGGCTCTGTCAAGGGTGTCACCTTCTTCTGGGTCTTCATGTATTCATTTCTCGAGGATGGATTTCCTGTTGACATCGTCTTGTCGTGGTGTCGTCAATCTTGCGTTCAGAAGAGGTGGGTGAGTGTTTGGCAATGTGCACTCCACGAGGATTACAGAAAATCCAGTGGTCAGGGGCATAAGGGTTTTAGCGACCAAGGTTTTTGAAGGGGAAGAGATCAAGTATAGCCTAGTTTTCGAAAAACTGAAAAGGGAAGAGAAGTATAGATAGTTTTGAAAAGTAGTAGTAGTTTTTGAAAATAGTGTTACGCTAACTAACGACCATGCTATCTAAGGCTTCCTACATTCAGGATGGCTCTGATACCAGCTCTGTGGGGACCCCGACTCATAAGTCGAGATCACCGAATGCACGTGTACAGTGATCCTAGAGATCAATGCTCACTGAACACACAGAAGCTGAATAACAAGAGTCTCACATCCATACATACCGTATTACACAAATAGGACCATTATGGTCAAGTCTTCAGTATAACGTTGCAGCGGAAATCTTCAATGACAACATGGACCCAAGCCATCTGCCTTATCCCTACAGGCATACTGACTGGGAAGCGTCCTAGCTCGCATGCTCGTCACCAAGAAATCTTCATCATAACCTGCTCTCTCATGCCTGGCCAATAAAATAACCAGTGGCAGGCCAATGAGTACTTTGAATGTACTCGCAAGCAACCCAAGTGTGATGACAGAATTATTATGCAAAGCTCTACTGCTAAATTGGCAGTTTTGCGGAAAGCTAGTTTTTCATATGCAAGTATGATCAACATATAACATGGACATGCAGGTGTCTGCAACAAGTGTCTGGAGGTCACAAACATCATTATCGAGAAAGAGTTGTAATCAACTCATGCTCAAGCTCATTGTGACTTTCTCACAATCACGTCAACAATATCTCTGAATCGTGTTGTTTTCCAGAAACTAATGGACATAGTCTAAGTAGCACCACCCAACTGACCTTGACCGCGGACACGGCTATTCGAATAGTTTGACACTCTGCAGAGCTTGCACAGTTTACCCACAAGATCCGGGGAACTTCCGTGACATCCACGACCCGCAGTACCTCAAGTACCCGGGGTAAGCACCCGATCACTATCTTTCCCTAGGCGACACTAATATGGAGTCCACTCGATTGGTAACAGCCCCGTGCCAACATTTCTCATCTTAATAACTGTGGAGACTCGCTCCCATATTCATCACATACCACTGACACGGGGTACCAACGGTGTGTTCGGTGCCCTGTGAAAACAGTCATGGCCGCCTATCCAAGCACGACCCCGTCCCGAGAGTGACCTCATGTCACCCCCGTCACTAGTAATGCGGGCACCATGCTAGTATCGACCTAGGTAATCAATAATGCCCTTTCCCATATAAGGGTAGAATGGTTGCGCATGTTTGGTTGGGACGGTAGTCACACATAAATCTAATCCATCTCTGTAAACAACACTTTCGTCAAGCCTCGGCACACTACTTCTTCACCAAGTAGTGCCCTAGCTCCTCATCATCTCCCAGGGGCATTAGTGGCACCCACTGGGTCATATGCAAGTATGTCAAACCACACTTGTTTCACTCAATGCATAACCCCGACCCATTTTGCATAGCCAACTACTATAGTATACATCTATCTACTCCCACCCACATAACCCTCATAGGAAGGTAGGGTCACGTTTGATGCAAGTTTCAACAGTAAAGTAACAAAGGTACCAACCAAGGTGGTCACCTCTTCTACATGACTCTGATGCATTGAATAATAAGGTGGTATGAGACATGCATAAAAGTTTCTTGAACATGGTCAAAGGGCTGCTTGCCTTATTCTCCCGAGTCTTCATACCTTCTGGTCCATCTCCGAGTACTTCGTTTATTTCCTCAACTAACGATGGAAACAATCATAATAAGCAACACAATCAAAGCAAAAGTAAAAGTGCTCTAAAAATAGGAGTTGGACTTTTCTAGGATACCTCTGGTCATATGAAAAATAACCAAGGTGGTTTCATAGGTATTGGATCAATAAATAGCTTGGATCATTTCAATGTGATGGAACCAAGGGGTTTATGGATTTGGAAGAAGTATACAGAAATGTTTCCTTGAATGCTGAGCAAAGGTATCCATCAACAAGTCATGATTTTAGAAGCATCTAGGAGTTGGTTTCACTGGATTTGGAATTCAAATGAATTTCCTAGGATTTTGCAAAGCTGATAAATATGAAGAAATGGCTCATTAATTGGTGGGGTACAGAAAGTATTAATAAAAATGTTCCAAAACTAAGTTTGGATATGACAAGCACCTAGGAATTTGAACCACTGCATTTGGATCAAATTTGAACCCTCTGTGATTTTCTAATGTTCATCACAGAAAATGAAATAAGGGTATTTGATAATTATGTGTGAAGGAAATGTCTCTGGAAAAATGTGCATGTTTCACCATGTGTTAGAGCATGATTTTAGACTACCGGAAATTTGAATCATGCCATTTGGAGTTCATTTGAATATTTGGGGGATTTTTGAAGTTTACTGGAAACAGAAAATAAAAGGGAAAAGGGGTTATACCCTTTTACTACGCGCCAGGCGAGGGATAGATGATGGGCCGGCCCAGCTGCACGGCCGCGAGCGCATAGGTGCTACGTCGATAGCGCCTTCCAGGAAGTACGTCTCCGCTTGCCAGAAACGTTTTTCATGGAAGACGTTTCCACTTAAACAGTGGGGCCCGACCACTGGGTCACTTACAGCCAGGGCCCACCGGGCTCTCTCTCTCTCTCTCATGTCTCCTTCTTCTTCCTCCCGACGGGAGACAAAGGAGGGCGCCGGCCTTGCTCGCCGCCGGCGCTGCTCAGCCTGCCGGCGCCGACCCGCGGTGGGGACAGAGCCGCGGGGCCTAGCCGCATCCGCATGAGAGGTTGCTGGGAGGCGTGGCGTGCTCCTTGCGTCCGTGGAGACTGGCGGGTCCGGCGGTCGGTGGACTCCCGTGCCAGCGACTACGGCCATCCCCGACGACGTCCGGCGTACCGGCAGATTCGGGAGGCCGAGCCGCGCCCATCTATGGCCCCCACGCAGGCTGGGGAGGTCCAAGGTGACGGTGACCCTGACGCCGGCGGACGAGGCGTCGGGAGAAGATGGTTGCGGCTCCGCACGGCACCAGAGCAGGAGATAAAGAGTGGGAGAGCTCCGCCGGTCTGCTGCGGTTCTCCTGGTGGCCAAGGAACAGGAGGAGAGGCTCTGGTTCATCAGTGTCGGGCAGAGGCCGACGGCGACCATGGTGTCCATGGAGAGGGAAAGAGAGCACTAGGGGGAGAGGGGGCATGTCTAGGAGATGCACGGGAGAGAGGAGGGTCCAGAAGAGGCAAGGGTGCTCGGGGGGAGGCTTTATATAGGCGCAGTCGCGGTGCACCGTGAGCGCGGTCCAGGGCGCACACGGGCGAGCTTCACAGAGGGAGGAGGAGGGCAGGGGAGGATAAGGCCGACATACTGGCAGGTTGCGGACGTCGAGGAGACCTCGGGGAACACGAGGAGGAGGCCCGAGGTGGTCGGGGGCTCCTGGTTGGGCGAGGCTACAGTGCGCCAGAGCACCCGTTTGGCTGGCATGGCCGTGCCCTCGCCGTGCTAGTCGTGTCCATCATGCCCAAAGCTGTCTGGGGGGTCGAGGTGGTAGTAAAGAAATGCTCTGTGGCCTTGGATGCCCTGGGGAGCCGCTGGGATGAGGAGGGAGGTGATGGAGGAGGTGAAAACTGCTGTCCAGAAGAGTGAATTGGGGTTTTACCCCCCTCCAATAATTGAGCTGAGGCAGAGGAGAGTTACTGGAGGTTGAATAGGACTAGGAGAAGCTGTGGTAAGAATTTGAGGTAGAGGGAAAAAGAAAAAGGGGTCCAACCACTGGTTTCGGTAATTTGACAAAAGGTGTTTGATTATGTTTTGGGAAAGCAGATGACCTCCAATTGGCATGGGACTTAACAGGATGGAATGTCACACATAATTAGGCCCCTACACCAAATTTGAGCTCATTTGGGCAAAGTGGCCAATGTAACTTTGGTGAACCCTAGAAATTAACAGAAATGGTTTCACCATGTTTGAGTTGAGCTAATCATCTCCCCTTGATGCACCACTTGGTGTAATTTCATCATTTGCGGTACTGATCATGCCCACAAAGTTTGAGGACCCAGGTAAAAAGTTGATAATGTAAAGTTGTTCAAATTTGAATTTGAACAGAAGTGGTTTTGGGGCACTTAGACCAAGTTATGCTTCTCCAAAACTTGTGCCATTTAGCATAGATGCCTTATTAGGTCATTATAGCATGTGCACCATGTTTGAGAACATTTGGACAAGTTTGGCAATGTAGAGTTTCTCAAACTTCAAATATGGACAGAATGGTTTTGAGGGGATTAGAGGATGTTTCCTTGATCTTCAAGGCATGAGGCTTTGCAAGATCATCAAATATGTAATATATGACATGATAGAATTTCCCTGGAATTTTTGGAGAATATTTCCTTTGTAAATATTTCAAAAGCTTGAAATATCCAGAAAGGGTTTTGGAAGGATTTGCCCAATATTTTGAACATGACCATGTGCTGAAACTCTTATATATGGACAATATATGTCCTATGAGTTTCCCTGAATTTTGGCAAGTATTTTTGAAATGATTAAATAATTTTTCCCTATTAAAGACCATTTCTGGCCTTAAGAAAAAACTTTTAAATAAAATATAAAAATAACTTTTAAAATTATAATTTTGTGGTTTCTGGGAGTCTTATACCTAATAGGATTCAAATATACTTTTTGAAAGATTTTTCACACCCTAAATAAGGTACCTGTAGTGCAAACCTCAATTCAGGGGTTTTTGGAAAACTAATTTTAGGAAATACCATTTGGCCAAAATATTTTTATAAAAAAATTCTATACTGGTCTATACACATGGCATGATCATTGGGAAAAGGTTTTGGGTCAAGGAGATGAAGTATAAGAGTTGGAGGATTTATTTGATTTTTTAGAGCACTAGCAAACAGCAGACAAAAGCCAAATCAAGCAAAGTCAAAAACACTCAAAAGTTTTTGCAAATCCACATTTTTAACTTGACAATTAGCTTAAGCAAAGTGACATGAAAATCAGGGTGTGACAGGGCTTTATTTGGATTCCATTGCTGGATCTGTCTAATGCTGCAAATTTAATCTTCGATAGATAGAAATACTGTTGGCTGTTAGTACGACAGGGCAAGATTAATTCAATAATTGAGTTCCAGATGTTTTTTCGGATACAAGTTAAGACCTTTGTGCTCCTGTGTCCATTGCTGGACACAGGCTGTGGGAAAACTGCAATTTCTTTACCATCTCTGACTAATTAACCATTTGAGGGAGGGACATTAGTGGATTTATACCTTTGTGCTAATTCAATCTTCGCTAGGTATATAGCTATTTTAGGACTACCATTGACGTAGTCACACATTTATAGAACTTGACATAGTTTCATTTAATTATTTAGTTTTTATAGATAATTATTATCTCAAATTATGAGTATGATCGACGATATGTGATAGGACAAGAAGACTAAGTGTGGTGGTGTGTGTTGTACTTAGAATCAGGTGTGCGTCTGCTCAAGTTAACTAGAGCAACAGAGTCACCAACTAATTAAGAAAGGGAGGAGCTCAGCTGATATGAAGTCAGTAGCAAGGGTACTGGTAGTGGAGTTGAGTGCTTCACACTCTCAGCAATGTGGACTTCACTTCCAGTGGCATTAAAGCAGCAGCCACACTCTCCTCTCCTCTAGTTGTTACAGGTCGTTAGAACCTACTGCCCAGTGGGCCCTATGACTAACTAGCCCCCGCCAATGGCACACCAAGAATTGCTATGTGGACACTATCTATCTAACACCAGCAGCCCCCACAATAGCAGTCTGAGAGAGATATACACTCCTGTTGTTTTTAATTAGGGGGAAATTTATAAGATTCTGGTATGGTACTTGATATTATCACATTAAATAGCATACATGTTTCTGTTGTACCAAAAGGTTAGTGTGCAGTTAGACTTCGGCTTCAGTTGGTACTTGATGTCAACGTTGAGCACTAAATTAGTAGTAGAGTACATACCATGTGCACCGCCCTCTTCTCTATTAATATCCTAGGACATTAGATGATGTACTATATGCCTTTTCTTCTTCTTTGGATCACATGAAGTTCTAGGACTATCCCAGTTTAACGAGGGAAATTGTTACATATTTTTGGTGTATCTCTCTGACATATCTACTGGTTATTAGCCATCTCTGGATAAATAGCTATTTTAGGGACAGTAGGGTGATAAATTACTGTAAAATTCTTACAATGTGAAGCCTGCAACACTTGACAAGCACAATATACTAATTTTCATGATCAGCAATCCATGATCAGCAACAGTTTCTTTCACTAATTTTCAGTTAACAGCAATCCATGATTTTTTTTCAGCTAAAACTATTGATGATTTTTTGTTGGGTGACCTATTAGAGGCCCTTGAGTTTGCTGGAATGGCAACATCCTAGCACTGCAAACATGGCAACATCCTAGCACTGCAATGTGGCATGTTGGCTCAACAATCACCAATGTACACTACAGAGAACAATGTAGCTGTTAATCTTGTTGTGGTTATGCTTTTAGCAGCAGAGAAGTAAGAGCAGAAGCATCATTGATGCATGTGCTGGTTAATTAGCTTTTACTATATGATGATGATGACAAGTAGTAGATGCCAACTTTTGACATGCATGCACTCATTCTTGTAAACTAAACCAAACATGCTTATCTATCTATCTATCTTTCTGCTTTAGTATGTATGTATGCATTGTATTTTTATTTGCTCCAGGACAGCTTAATTTGCTGGCTGGCTGGCATGATGGCTGATGGACCCCTCAGCTGGAGCTCAGTGTGATCTTCATTTGAATAGTCTAAAGTGGAGTTGAAAGCCCGATGCACTCCATCCAGATTTTTGCTGGGTTTTGTCTCCGACCATCGTGTCCTGATTATTTTGCAGGTACCCCGAGAGGCCCTTGAGTTTGCTGGAATGTCGATTAACTTCCGTTCTGGCAAATTCGGGTACTCCATATGTTCTATTTTCAGCAAAGGTCATGCTGAAATTTGCCATGAATTTTAGCATGACTTTGCTGAAAATAGGACATATGGGGTACTTGTGACTAATGCATGGGCCGGGGTATCTTAGTAGTTAATTAAGTAGGATCAACTGCCCCTTTATTCTAGCTGCATTAAACCATAGGCGGCAATAGAGCCAAGTGATTAGGCCCAACTTAGAATTCTCCTTCCCAGCTTAGCTTTTAGGATGCCTCGGTGTCGGCAAACCATAAATTATAAAACCTTGGCTTTTAGGGTGCCTCGGTGTCGATAAAAACCGAAATGATGAAAGCTTAGGCTTTTAGGGTGCCTCGGCGTCGAAAAACCCTCAATGATAAAAGCTTAGCTTTTAGGATGCCTCGGTGTCGACAAACCCTAAATGATGAGACCATGATCTTGTTCCTTGAAAATAACCAACTTTTTGACCAAACTTTTTCCTATTTAGAGAGAAACATGGCCAACAACGATGAGGCCGGGGGTTCGGGCGGTAAGGCATTCTGGGAGCTGTCCCAGGAGATGGAGGAACAACCTCACTTGTATGAGGACGCCGCCTTCCCCACCGATCCTGAGACCACTGATGGTACCGCCGAGGATGACCCCACTGATGGTGCCACCGAGGATGCCACCACTGATGGTGCCGCCGAGGATGCCACCACTGATGGTGCCGCCGCACGCACAGATGGCAGCCAACCGAAGAGGCTATGGAAGGACCGGCGCCCGACCGTGCTCCGCACCGTCAAGGAGGAATTTACTAAAGTGGACTCCGACGGGAATCCAACGGCGCCCGAACGAATAGTCAAGGGGTACTCGCTTCAGCTCAGGTGCATTCTCCGGAGCACCATCTCGATCAACACCGAGAACCTAAGGCATCCTGATCGAGGGAATTTACACAACCTCCTCTTCACGAAGCTGCACGTACAATACAAGTTCCCCGCTGAATTTGAAAACACAAGCCTCAAAGGGAATAAAGTGAACAATACTGCCCTCACGAGGATGAGCACGGCCCTGTCTACTTGGAAAAGCAATGTGAAGAGAATGATCGAGACAGGTGAGAGTTATGAGAAGATGAAGGAGAAACATCCTTCGATCACCGAAGATGACTACAACGACTTCAAGATCAAGTGCTCGAGCACCGCAACCTCCGAATCAAGTCAGTGGGGGAAATAAATGCGGGAGCTAAACTTAGGGGAACACACACTCGGTCCCGGCGGTTACAGAGTGGCGGAGCCTATATTGGACAAGGAGGAAGCGGACCGTGCCGAGCAAGGCCTACCGCCCCTCTTCGATAAATACGGTGACAAGCAGACCAGGAACTTTTTCAGGGCCCAGTACAAGAAGGACCCGAAAACAAAGGAGCTTACCACTGATCCGAAGACCAGGGCGCTTGAGCTTGTTTTAGTAAGGAATACACCCCCGCGTAATTAGCTGCATATGGTTGCATTCTAATTAATGAAGCCAAATTTCTAAATGGTTCACATTCCTTCCGTAGGCGACTGAAAGCAGTAGCGCGGGGCCGACTAAGAGCAACCCTTGAGACACCACTCTAAATAGGGCGTTGAATGTAATGAATAAAAAGGATAAGATCAGTAAGCCGTCGTCAGCTGGTCGTGTGGCCGGCAAAGGCTTGTCCACAAAATGGTCGTCATACTATAACGCTGGTGGGCGAAAGGAGAAAAAGACCAACTCAGAAAGCCAGGCGCGCGAGGTTCAAGAACTCAAGGCACATGTGGCGGGGATTCCGGAGATTGTCGAGGAGCAAGTGCAATAACAACTCGGAGCAACGATCACCGCCATTGTGCCTACCTTGATCGAGAGGTTGCACGCGTGGATTGCGGGCGGCCAACAGGGGCCGCCCCTGATTCCCAACTTCACGGCCATCAACTCGGAGAACGCGATGGCGGGGCCATTGGTGTCTCTGGCGGAGGCGGCATTGGTGTCTCCGACGCCGGCACGGGAGCTTAATGCACCCGGGTGTACGCCGGCCGGCACCTCTGCAGCAAGCGGCCCCTCCGTCAACTGCACGCCCGCCGTTGGTGGTGCCTCGACATTAGTCGAGCTTGACGCCATCATCACAGTAACTAATTAAGCCTCTCTCGGCCGAGGACTTCATCTCCTTGCGTTTGACTGGGCATCCCTGACGCCCTACATGTTTTCGCAGGGCGCCGCCGACGTTCCGTGCACTTTCCTGCACTTCGTGAACAACGAGTTGGTCGATGTCGCCAAGGGCAAAATAGTTCAATCAGGCAACCCCGTGTTCCACGGTACTAGGATGCCACCCAACTTGTATAGGGTTCAACTGGTTCGGGTGCTGCCAGGCTGCGACGAGTTGTTACCTCCGATTCGACCCGTCGTGGCCGACGAAGATGACGTGATGACCCTCAGCGCCTGCCTGAGCTGGCCCCTGCTTTGGTCTAAGAGCCAGATTCGTTTGGGGGCGGGGGACACCACCCCAAACAAAAGACCGCCAATCGTGTCGGCGCCAAGTCGGCCCCATGGCAAGACCGCCGCAACGGTGCCGGACATCCCTATGCCACTGGATCCAAACATGCATATGGCACAGGATCCGAACGACGACGACGACATCGACGACGATACATTTTCCAACGTCGATCAGTACTTTGCCGATCATGGGTACGGTGGCGACTTCATGGGGCCTTCTTTCTCAAGAACCCAACCCTACAAAAGACGTGCGCGATCTAGCTGGTACCGTGGAGAAACCAAGTTGCAACAGGCATCGTCTGCCATTCAGTTCTGAGGAGACGCCTCCAGCTGCCGACTTCACCGAGCCTCAGAGAGGTGAGGTGCGAAATATTATCAGCCCCAACACACTCAAGAAGGCGGTCTGTGATCAGAACTCGGTCCCATTACAGGAGAAGAAGAAGGCACGCAAAAGAAAGACTAACAAGGGTGCGAGCCAGCCGGCACCGATTACGATCCGTGCTCAGGACGGGCCACCTTCACTTGAGGATGTAATGAGGAGGGTGCATGTGGCGGGTAGGCCGATGCTACCGAGAAATATGCTCGATGCTGCAACCGGTGCTATACGGAGTCTGCATGAGGGTGTTCTTTCTTTGGAGAAGCGGCGTCTCAGAGAGAAGGATGTGGCATACCCGGTTTTCGTGGCCAAGGTGCCAGAGGGCAAGGGCTTTGTGGATAACTCCATCGAGGGTACGATCGTCCTGCGGTTTGATGACATCTACGCTATGTTGAACCTTCATCCACTGCACTACACCTTCGTTCGGCTATTTTCGCTGAGTATGGAGATGCGGATCATTCGTGACAAGACCCCGGACATCGTGATAGTCGACCCCTTCTACATGCGTGCCAAGATCTTGGGCAGCGCTGGGGACCGGCAAGTCGCGAGTTCATGCCTCGAAGGCGTCATTCTGGCAAACCGAGATAAGGATAACTTCCTCGTGCCTAACTTTACCGAGTAAGTCCTCCCCTCAACCGCCCCGTAACATATGAACTCTTAGATTTCGATCCTTTTTTCTTTTAACATTCCATGTTTTCTGCAGTGACACACATTGCACGCTCATCCTCCTAAGCCCCAAATATTCCATGGCCACGTATTTCGACTCGGACCGTCAGTCAAACGTAGACTACACAAATTTCAAGAAGGTTCTTGATGATGTTCTCCACGGCTATGCATAATCTTGAGGCACCTTCACCAGGCCTATTCGTAAGAACGGCAAGCACGTGTTCTCCCACAATACGACGTTCTGCTGCGTCAAGCAGCCGCCTGGCGGTCAGAAGGGTGCCTACTACGCCATCCATCACATGCGGGCGATCGTACGAGACCATCATCAACTTCTGCTACCGAGTAAACTCAAAGATTGGGCCGCGAGCGTGTTGGCAATCCAGGACGCGGACATCAGACAAGAATTCTTTCACATCCAGTCGGAGTTTGCGGAAATCATCCATCAAGATGTCCTTCGTACCTCGGGGCAGTTCTACCTCAGAAATCAACCGTCCAACTGTGGCATCGACACAATGCTACAAATGCAGGCTGACAATGCCCGCGATTTCATGACTCCCACGATAGACGGCGGCTTCATCCATGCTCCGGTCCCTTGAGTCGAGTCGAAAGTAGTAATGATGTGTCTAGTTCTGAAACATCGATTGGCTCATGTTGTAATTAAACTTTACTGAACTTGTAGTATCTCTCTTTGGTTTCGACTGTCGTTCAACTTAGATGTAATCGATGCTATTAATGTCTTGCTTTTCTCTTCCGATCATTCTGTTGCATACTTATATATTGCTTATGTATTGTCTGTGAATTGGTACTAACGTTTCGTTTGGCTAGTGCATAGCGATGCCATCGTATGTCGTGTACAAGGGTAAGGTTCCCGGAGTCTACGATGACTGGGAGGAGTGTCGGAGACAGGTTCACCGATTCAGCAGTGACAGTTACAAAGGGTACACCACTATGGCCGAGGTGGAATCTAGATACGCCCGCTATCTAGCGAGGGAGGGGAGGGAGCGTTGGAGGAACCGGATGAAGACGAGTTTCATCGTGATGATGCTCATCGTGATGACCGGAGCTCTCTTCTATGTGATGGTAGTTTAGATGATCGATATCGACTTGTAATGTGAAGACAAACTCGCTACTCGCGGTCTCGAGACTTGTAATATAATGTTCTATCTTTGTTCGGACTTTTCAATTCGGAGACTAATATGATGAATTGTATTCGGAGACTAATATGATGAATTATATTCAGAGAATAATCTTCTATTGTATTCGATGAATCTGTTGTTGATGTGTGATGTCTATATTCTGTCCAATAATACATTTTGTAACCTGTGCAAAAAACAGAAAATTAGAAAATAAATAAAAAACCTAATATTCATACTAATGGCGCATCACATCGCAGTGCGACATTAGTATGCCAAAGGATACTAATGGCGCATCATTAAACAGTGCGCCATTAGTATGCCAAAGTTACTAATGGCGCATCTGGCAGTAGTGCGCCATTCGTATTCCAAAGCACCTGGGTATATATGGCCCCCTGGGAGGCATACTAATGGCGCATCGTGGTATATACTAATGGCGCATCTGAGGTGCGCCATTAGTATACCAGATACTAATGGCGCACCAGAGATGCGCCATTAGTAAAATATACTAATGGCGTGGCACTAATGGCGCACCACTAATGCGCCATTAATGGCCAAAATAGGTGCGCCATTAGTAGGCCTTTTCCTAGTAGTGAGAAGGGAGGAGAGATGCATTCCAAGAATTTTGGAAGTTTTCTCCCTCTTCAAAATCCTAAGAGAAATAAAAGAAAATCAATACATAGACTTAAAACAGCCCAAAAAAAGTTGTCTAGAAAATTTTCATATAAATATTAAAATAAACTAGACAATATTTGGGAAACAACAGAAAAAGAATCAAGATATTTGGATTTATATTTAAAAAGATATAGCCAGTCAAAGTTCAGTCAACTATGATTTTAATAAAAACCAGAAAAAGGAAAACGTATCGGCTCAGAAAACGTTTCCAGGGAAGGGAAGACGTACTTCGGGGAATGCGCCTCCACTTAAACTGGTGGGCGGGGACAAGAGGGGCTGACGGTGGGACCTGCGGGCCCACCTGTCATATTTGACTAGTCTACCCGCCTTCTTCCTCCTTCGCCCGAACGAGGACGGGGCTTCGGGGATTGTCGCCGGCGAACGGCGGCTCCTCGAGGGCGTCCGAGTGCAGGGATGGATCCACTAGGCTGGGGCGGTCCTCCCGGTGGTCGAGTGGGTGACGGATGTGTAGGAAAACGACGGCAACGAGCCTCGCGGCGGACGGCGGCCTCAGGTGGGTTTGGGGCTTTGCTATACGTTTGCTCCCGAGCGAGTTTGAGGCGATGGGCGGCTCCGCAGGATCATAGGGAGTCGGACGGTTGTGCTGGCTGGACGGGAGGGGCGTTGGTTGCGATGAATTGGACTGGAGTGCAACGGCGGCCGTACTCGCCGGAGATGAAGAAGATAACTTCCCGGAGACGTATGGCTGCTACGGGGTTGCTCTGCGGGGTGGCTAGTGACGGTCTGTTGCTGCGGAGGGGTTCGGGGCACCCTTAAATAGGCGATCAAGGTCGGTTCGACGGTAGCGGAGGATAAGGACGACGTCGGCGGCACTATTGCAGAGCAGGGGAGGTGGGGACTAGTTGGCAGAGCTTGCAGAAGTAGACGACGAGGTTGTGGATGAGCACGGCGGTCTGGGATGCTCGGGGGTGCGCCAGGTGGCCCGTACGGCACCGACCACAGCAAGCGGTGGTGGCGGCTAGCTCCTGGCTTGCCGGAGACGTGGCGAGGCGCTGTGGTGCCTGTGAGGGGGTGCAGGCAGAAGCTTGGCTCTCTGCTGCGAGCTGCAGAGGTTTGGATAAGCTCGGGGGAGACAGGCCAGGGGCGCGGCGGCTCGGGCGCGACATGTGCAAAACGCGCGGTCTGGCCGCACTCTGCGCACGCACGGCAGGCGCTCGACGAAATGCCTGGGCGGCCAAACCTTCTTGGATGCCAAAGCAAATCAGCAGACTTAGGTTAGAGGTAGCTAGGAGGTTAGTGGACATGTCTGCTAGGCCAGGGGATCAAGTCCACAACGTGAACTAACAAGCTATGCCAACACTGGTCATGCACACAAGGTGTTCGACATAATGTTATGGACGTAGGGGCATCTCCACTGGTGGCTAAAATCTCCAGATCATAGTCTCTTTAGGTGAATGAGATGATGGTAAAGCTAGTTGGGCAAAACCAGAAACTTGCTAGTGCAAGGTTTGCAAATCTTCAAATCTGGACAGAAAGTGCAGGGCATTGTTTCATGAACCAAAAATATCCCAATGGGTCCACTCTTCTGGACTTAAGGGTTTTGCAAGAAGGGCTATAAGCATGAGGAAGCTCAATGGAACTAGAGCAAAATAAACTAGGGTTGCAGTGCAAAATACCAAACTGGACCAGAATGGAAAAGAGGTTGATTCACTCAAATTTTCCAAAGGACCTAAATGGGTTTTTGCATAAAGTTGAATAACATACCCCTATAAACATCCCATAATTTTGGTGGAAGCATTACAGGAATATTTAAAGGGGTTGTAGTGCAATTTTGCCCACTGGACCAGATGGGAAATCATGGTGTGGAGCTCAAAATATTAAATGGAATAAATATATTCTTGCATAAAAGTGATCTAGCAACATCACATGACATCTCCAACTTTTGGTTGAAAGATTGAAAGAATTTATCAAGTGGTTGCAGTTCAAAAGAGGCCCCAAAACTAAGGGCAACCATTTATATAGGGAAGACAATTAAGGAGACAAATATATAATTAATCCTACTGATATAAGAAAAGTTTTAAAGAGTGAATAAGAGAGTCTAACAATAGTTGGAAAGTTTTCACTTGAGGTAAAAACTCCAACATACCAGAACAAGAATGGTCCTGGAATCCAAAGGAACATCCCGCAAAAGACAAAATTTTAATTCCCTGGCAAACTTTTAATTAATAAAACATTGCTAAATTTTTGGGGTGTTACACATACTACAAGTTCATTAAAGTTTAATTACAACATGAGCCAATCGATGTTTCAGAACTAGACACAGCATCACTACTTTCGACTCGACTCAAGGGACTGGAGCGTGGATGAAGCCGTCGTCTATCGTGGGAGTCATGAAATCACGGGCATTGTCAGCCTGCATTTGTAGCATTGTGTCTGTGTCACTGTTGGAAAGTTGATTTCTGAGGTAGAACTGCCCCGAGGTACGAAGGACATCTTGATGGACGATTTCTGCAAACTCCGACTGGATGCGAAAGAATTCTTGTCTGATGTCCGCGTCCTGGATTGCCGACACGCTCGCGGCCCAATCTTTGAGTTTACTCGGTAGCAGAAGGTGATGATGGTCCTGTACGATCGCCCGCATGTGATGGATGACGTAGTAGGCACCCTTCTAACCGCCAGGCGGCTGCTTGACGCAGCAGAACGTCGTATTGTGGGCGAACACGTGCTTGCCGTACTTACAAAGAGGCCTGGTGAAGGTCCCTCCAGATTTGGCGTAGCAGGGGAGAACATCATCAAGAACATTCTTGACATTTGTGTAGTCTACCTTCGACTGACGGTCTGAGTCGAAATACGTGGCCATGGAATATTTGGGGCTTAGGAGGATGAGTGTGCAATGTGTGTCACTGCACAAAACACGGAATGTTAAAAGAAAAACGATCTAAATCCAAGAATTCATATGTTACGGGGCGGTTGAGGGGACGACTTACTCGGGAAAGTAAGGCACGAGGAAGTTATCCTTATCTCGGTTTGCCAGAATGACGCCTTCGAGGTAAGAACTCGCGACTTGCCGGTCCCCAGCGCTGCCCAAGATCTTGGCATGCATGTAGAAGGGGTCGTCTATCACGATGTCTGAGGTCTTGTCTCTAATGATCACCATCTCCATACTCAGCAAAAATAGCCGAACGAAGGTGTAGTGCAGCGGATGAAGGTTCAACACAGCGTAGATGTCATCAAACCGTAGGACCATCGTACCCCCGATGGAGTTCTCCACAAAGCCCTTGCCCTCTGGCACCTTGGCCGCGAAAACCGGGTATGCCACATCCTTCTCTCTGAGACGCCGCTTCTCCAAAGATAGTACACTGTCATGCAGACTCCGCATAGCACCGGTTGCAACATTGAGCATATTACTCGGTAGCATCGGCCTACCCGCCACATGCACCCGCCTCATTATATCCTCAGGTGAAGGTGGCCCGTCTTGAGCATGGATCGTACTCGGTGCCGGCTGGCTCGCACCCTTGTTAGTCTTTCTTTTCCGTGCCTTCTTCTTCTCCTGTAATGGGACCGAGTTCTGCTCACAGACCGCCTTCTTGAGTGTGTTGGGGCTGATAATATTTTGCACCTCGCCTATCTGAGGCTCGGTGAAGTCGGCAGCTAGAGACGTCTCCTGAGAACTGAATGGCAGACGACGCCAGTTGCAACTTGGTTTCTCCACTGTACCAGCTAGATCGTGCACGTCTTTTGTAGGGTTGGGTTCTTGAGAAGGAGGCCCCATGAAGTCGCCATCGTACCTATGATCATCAAAGTACGCATCGACATTGGAAAATGTATCGTCGTCATTGTTGTCGTCGTCGTTCGGATCCTGTGCCATATGCATGTTTGGATCCAGTGGCATAGGGATGTCCGGCACCGTTGCGGCGGTCTTGCCATGGCTTGGCGCCGGCACAACTGGCGGTGTTGTCTTTGGGGTGGTGTCCCCTGCCCCCAAATGAATCTGGCTCTTCGGCCCAAGCAGGGGCCAGCTTAGGCAGGCGCTGAGGGTCATCACATCATCTTCGTCAGCCCCGACGGGTCGAATCGAAGGTAACAACTCGTCGCAGCCTGGCAGCACCCGAACCAGTTGAACCCTATACAAGGTGGGTGGCATCCTAGTACCGTGGAACACGAGGTTGCCCGGCTGAACAATTTTTCCCTTGGCGACATCGACCAACTCGTTGTTCACGAAGTGTAGGAGAGTGCACGGAACGTCGAAGGCGCCCTGCGAAAACATGTAGGGCGTCAGGGATGCCCAGTCAAAGGCAAGGAGATGAAGTCCTCGGCCGAGAGAGTCTTAATTAGTTACCGTGATGATGGCGTCGAGCTCGGCTAATGTCGAGGCACCGCCAACGGCGGGCGTGCAGTTGACGGAGGGGCCGCTTGCTGCAGAGGTGCCGGCCGGTGTACACACGGGTGCATTAAGCTCCCGTACCGGCGTCGGAGACACCAATGCCGCCTCCGCCGGAGACACCAATGGCCCCGCCATCGCGTTCTGCGAGTTGCCGGCCGTGAAGCTGGGAATCGGGGGCGGCCTCTGTTGGCCACCCGCAATCCACGCCTGCAACCCCTCAATCAAGGTAGGCACAATGGCGGTGATCTTCTGTAGGATCGAAAGTATGTCTAGAGGGGGGGGGGGGTGATTAGACTACTTGACAATATAAAAATTCTGCCTTTAGATCATGAACAGTTTTTTGGCAGTTTCACAATTATGATCAGTTCAAGTATCACCCTACACATGCAATTCTAGAGTGTAAGCAGCGGAAAGTAAATTGCACATGTAGTAAAGAGAGGTGGAGAAGATCAAACGCAATTTGGAGACACGGAGATTTTTGTCGTGGTTCCGATAGGTGGTGCTATCGTACATCCACGTTGATGGAGACTTCAACCCACGGAGGGTAACGGCTGCGCGAGTCCACGGAGGGCTCCACCCACGAAGGGTCCACGAAGAAGCAACCTTGTCTATTCCATCATGGCCTACGCCCACGGAGGACTAGCCTTACTCGGGGTAGATCTTCACGAAGTAGGCGATCTCCTTGCCCTTACAAACTTCTTGGTTCAACTCCACATCTCGAAGACGGAGGCTCCCAAGCGACACCTAACCAATCTAGGAGGCACCACCCTCCAAAAGGTAATAGATGTGGTTGATGATGATGAACTCCTTGCTCTTGTGCTTCAAGTGATAATCTCCCCAACACTCAACTCTCCTCACTGATTTGGCTTTGGTGGAAGAAAGGTTTGAGTGGAAAGCAACTTGGGAAGGCTAGAAATCAAGTTTCGTATGGTAGGAATGGAATGACTTGATCTCAACACAAGGGTAGGTGGTTCTCTTCTCAGAAAGTGTAAGGTAGGAGTGGTAGTACTTTCTGATGGATCTCTCTTCGAATGAAGAGGGGGTGGAGGGGTATATATAGCCTCCACACAAAATCCAACCGTTACACACATATTTGAGTAATCTCGGTGAGACCGAAGTGGAATCTCGGTCAGACCGAAAGTTCAAATATAGTGAACGTTGGGTTTTCGGTGGGACCGAAAATACCATCTCGGTGTGTCCGATATGAGTCAAAGGTAGGAGCTTGCCATTTTCGGTGGGACCGAAATTAACAACTCGGATATTCCGATATGATGTCAAATGGTTACAGAAGGTTGGCAGTCCAGTTTCGGTGAGACTGAACTCAAAATCGGATAGACCGAAATTCTAGGGTTTGGAATATAGCTGAGGTGGTTTATCTCGGTGGGACTGAAATGGAAGAATCGGTTTGTCCGAGATTACTTATGAGTGTGTTTAGAAGTGAAAGTTGCTGATAGTTAAAGGAGCTAAATCACTAAGCACTTGAGCAACCAGATCATCAACACAACCTCATCCCCTTTTAATAGTATTGGCTTTTCCTATGGACTCAATGTGATCTTTGATCACTAAACCAAAAATGGAGTCTTGAGCTTTTGCCAATGCTTGCTTTAGCATTTTGAGGGGTCCACTTCTTCAGACATTTCCATACCCATATCATCGAACTTCTCTGAAATGATCCTTAAGTAACTATTAGTTCAATGATATATATGTTGTTATTAATTACCAAAACCACCCGGGGATTAGTTGCACGTTCAATCTCCCCCTTTTTGGTAATTGATGACAACATATAGATCAAAGCTTCGACAAAAGATATAATCAATGAATAATATCGTCGCTTTGAGAAGTATGTGATAAACAAGAGCTCCCCCTAAATTTTTGCATTATTTAAAATTTGCGTTTGAATGCAAATGCACAATCGATTAGGATTATGGGTCACTCTTCCATGTCACATACATCTTGGTGGAGCGCACAAAATGATAAGAATGAATAACACACACTCAATCACCAAGACAAGAGTAAATGATCATACAAGAAGGAATAGCATATGATAGGCATTAAGAACACATTAAAGCATAGTATGACCAAGCACTCATTAAGGTAGCATCAAACGCAGTAGCAAGCACACTGAAAGTTTCAAGAACCAAAAGAACCAAGTGTATCTCAAAGAAAACCGGCAAAAGAACAAAAGAGCACTCTCTCTCTCTCTCGAAGCCCTATGATCTATACAATTTCTCCCCCTTTGGCAACAAGTTACCAAAAAGTTCGAAAAAGCATAGAGCTAAACGTCACTGTGGGCTCTGCTGGCGGCTCCCGTCTGGGTAGATGTCGGAGTAGAAATGACGGCATCGGCGAAGACTTCTGCTGATGTCTGCGCTAGAGGAGTGAATGCTGGAGCTGTGGCTGGAGCTGTAGGAGGTGCTGAAGTGGTAGCCCTGGAGTCAGTCACTGGGATAGCTGCAGATCGGGATCCTCTGGGAACCTGAGCAGTCTGGCGATGAGAGTCCTGGACTAGATCATCATGCATGAGCTCTGCTCTCTCCTGCCTTGCTTCCTCCATGTCTGCCTCAAGCTTGTTGACGGTCACCTGAATCTCAGTCAGCTTCACGTCCAGAGCGTGGATCTTGTCGTCAACAATCCTCTCTAGGCTTTCCTGAGATTGTTCAATGCTGGCCAGGCGTTGTTCAATCCTCTGGGTAGCTTCAAGAATCTGCTCTCCGAAGCTCTTTGGTTTAGCTGCTGCTGCTGCTGCCTCTTTATCAGCTTTGGCTTTCTTCGCAGCTTCAATTTTGGCTTGACCTTCAACTGAGGTTGGATCCTCTTCATCCATCACAACTACGTTATCTTCATGCTCTGGCTGCAGTGGCAAGTGCTTCCTATCCAACATGAATTTGCCCGTGCCAAACTTGGCATTGATGAGCATCTGAATTTGCGGGGCAAATGCACACGACCTCTTCTGGTCAGCTGCAGTCCTCTTAATGGTCTCTACCATTAAGTCCATCACCTTGAAAGGTGCCTTCTCATCAAGAATGTGCAGCATGTTGATAGAATAGCCTCGAATCATGCGGTGGTCTCCAGACTTGGGCATCAATGTATGCATCAGAATAGTGTTTGTGGTGGTCAGACCTGCCTGGAGATAGTACACTGAGCCAAGCTTCCATCCTTCCAAATCAGCGGCGGGGATCTCCTTGTTCATGTTCTTCATGGAATCATGGTTCTTCTTAGGAATCCCATAGACATCAATGTCGTCCTCTCTCTGCACTGGAGTATTCAGAAGTTCTGCCCATTCTTCAACAGACGAAGAAAACCTTTGACCTTCAGTCATCCAGGTGATCTTCCCATAAAAGTGGGCTGTGGCGTAGAACTGCATGATCATCTCGTCATTCCAATCTGTCAGCTTCTGACCCATGAACTCATCAACTCCACATGCAGTGAAGCTCTCATGCACATGGGGAAAGAAGTCTCAGTGCTCTTCACTGTCAATGTACTTCCAGTCAACATACCTGGTGTCAGCAACAATGGGCTTCTTATCCATTAGCACGGTCTCATAGAAGTCCTGCTGCTCTCTGGTGTGGAATCTGGGGTCCACAGCAGTCCTTCTCCTCACGGCATATGGATCAGACTGTCTCCATACCCTGAGACCTCTGTCCTTCCTTGCCTTCATGTCCTCGGCTTGAGGATGAGCATCGTTGTGGAGTGGCAACTTTGGACGGAGCTTCAGCAACACATGTTCTTCATCAGACTCAGACGGTGGCAAATTTCCTTTGTTCTTCTCGGAGGCTGGGATGTTCCTGGTTGTCCTCTTGGGCTTGACTGGAGCTGCCTTGGCATGAGCAGGCTTGTTGGGCTTAGAAGTGGCTTGAGCCCTAATAGCATCACCCATGAACTTAGCCTTTTGAGGAGGAGGCTGGGGTGCATCTTCTTCTTCTTCATCAGCAGCTGCATCAACATGAGGTTCAGCATATACTACCCTCTTCCTCTTGGAAGTTTTCTTCACCTTACTTGGAGCTGGCTCTTCCAAGTTTAGCTTCTTGGCAACAGCTGATTGCTTCACTTTGCTGGTGCCTTTCTTCGACTGCTTCCCTTCATGCTCTTTGGCAACAACTTTTCTCTTGGGCTTGGAGGTAGCAACGAAGTCAGAGTCCTCATCATCAGAATTTCTCTGCTTTCTGGTCCTGGTGGCTGCAGGAGGCAAACCACTAGGGGTACTCCTCTCACCATCATCACTAGGACTACTAGCCTCAGGACTAGTATCTGCCTTTGGAATCTCTGCAAACGGTGATTCAGACCTGTTCTGGCTGTCACTGGCATCTGACATGGCTGACAACCTGTGAATAGATAAGGTATAGGCAGAGTAGAAGAGTTATCACAACTGCGGAGGTTTTTGCAAAAAATGAGTTCAAATCTTAGTTTTGAGTTTTCACAGAATGCATTTCGGTCAAACCGATATTTAGTTTCGGTGAATCTGAAGTGTATACAGAGGCTTACACACCACTTTCGGTCAGACCGAAGTGGGTTTCGGTCCTACCGAAACACTAGGGTTTCACTGAGACTCTACATCGGTCACACCGATTTGCACAACTCGGTTAGACCGAAAGGTGCAGTGCAATGGCCAGAGGCCAAATCGGTCATTCCGAGTTTTCAAACTCGGTTTCACCGAGATGTATTCCGTGGAAACCTAAACCTAAGAATTTCGCTCGAAACTAAAACGATATGATCTGATGTTAAGGAGGATTTCAAACGTGGCTAGATTCAGGGCAAACCGATCATGCAAGAATCAGATGGGGAGCACGAGAGGGATCGAGACTCACCCTAACTTGGTGGAGTCCCTCTACGGCGGCAACGGCGTGGAGAAGAATACCGTTGACGGCGGCGGAGACCTGCGGCGAGGGCGCACAGGCGACGGCGGCGACGATCCGAAGACCAGGGCGACGGCAGCAGGGGACTTCGGGGCGAAACGGTTTGAAGAAGTAATCGCGCGCAGCCCTCAGTATTTATATCCCCATGCTGTCGGTGGGACCGAGTTGAAAAACTCGGTGACACCGAAATGTATAACTGCTGTGCAGTTACGCATCTCGGTCACGCCGAGATTTTGAACTCGGTTTCACCGAGAGGAAACCTAGATCAGTCTAAGCGTTTCAGTTGGACCGAGTGGGAAAAGTTGGTCAGACCGAAATGGACTTAGAAGGTTTTGGAAGTCATCCTTAGACGGATCGGTGACTCCGAGTGCTCCTCACTCGGAGGGTCCGAAAATAACTTGTTCAAAGTTGTGATATGAGCATGAATAGAATTTGAGACAAGAAAGCATAGATAGCTAGGGAAGGTGCTTAGGCATTCTTGTCCATCCATTTGGCCAGAAAAATCAAAACAATCAAAACAACAAATGGATGTCCTTGAATGGATAAAATCATGCATTCAACATGCTCACACAATAAGATAGCAAATGAAATATGTGTCAAACATGCACAACCAGAACTCTAGCTACTAGCACATAATTTGTCGATGACTAGGTCATCTATATATGAGTATATTGACTTAGGAGCCAAATGAGAACATTTGATCATAGGTCATACTCATCGTTTAAGCACAAGTGGGGTTACCACTTTTACATAAAGCATTGATGTGTTCACATCATTTGGAGATGCTTTAGCTCAATTTTTAGAGCAAAGCTCCCCCTAGATGTGAGAACCCCTTTTAAAGGGTCAAACTAACCTTGGGTTGTCGTAGAAGAGTTCATGTAGATGTTGAAGATGTGGATGCTCAATGTTGATGTAGATCATCAAGAGTTGGGAGCTATCCTTTGGATTAGGGCACTTTCAATACCTACATGGGTTAGTCCCACAAGGAACAAACAAGGATATCCATAGACATAGATTGAAGTACACAAAAGATGATGTCCATGAAAGCAATGATTACCTTGTCCCTTGACTTACGAACAAGAGGGTTTGTGACTCCATGAACTAGTGCATGATGTGGAAGTTGATTGCACAAGTTCTTGCCAAAATGAATGTGAGTGAAGTATGTTGGCGGAGTCACCCTCAAGAACCTTCTATTTCTTCTTCTTTGGGATCCACATCATCTTGATGGGAATCCTTGGGGTTGTAGTTGAGCTTGACGAAGTAGAACTTGATGTGTCCTTGGGAACCCACTTGACCATGGCTTGAGGTGCTTCAATGAATGCATCAATTTCCCCTTGAAGCTTGTCCTTGGCCTTTAGCTTGTGGTCTTGTGGTGGAAGGTCATCTTGAGCTTGTTCCACATTGGAAGAAGTAGGATCATACTTCTCCTTTTGAGAAACAAACTGTGGAGTAGGATATTGACCTTCTTCCCACTCAACACCTTCGGCGTTGAACTTTCGCTCAAAACCAATCCCTTGATTCTTCCGGTGCCTTCCTTGTTTGCGAACAATTTCCTCAAAGTTCTTGCTTCCGGCAAGACTCTTGTAGACACCTTTCTCTAAGATTTCCTTCAATAGGCTATTTTCTTGCTCAAGTGTAACTTGGCTTGAAACATTGTTAGTGGAATCAAGAGAACTACTAGAAGTAACAACATTAGATTTGACATTGTTATTGTTACTACTAGAGGAAGAATTTTTCTTATGCTTGTCATGCTTAGTCTTAATAGGTGGCAAGAAATTAGACAAGAGAAGTCGTTTGGCAAGATATGAAGAACTCTTCTTTCGAAGATCGTCATTGATCGCTTTTAGAAACTCATGTTCTTGCTCTAGAGTGAGCTTCTCGAAGCGTAGCTTCTCATGAGATCTTAGGAGCTCTCTATGATCTTCTTGAGTTGTTTCATGAGCTAACTTAAGAGTGTTTAGTTCTTTAGTTAGACGCTCAATCTCCTTCATAGCATTGTCATTCGACTCTTCTCGACTACAAAGACTACTAGCATTTTCATCATTACTAAGCTCACTAGATTTATCATGCAAGAGCTCATCTTCACCAAGCAAGTCATCCTCATCACTATCAAAGTCAATGAATTCAGGGTGTGTTTGTTGGGGAACGTTGCATGGGAAACAAAAATTTTCCTACGCTCACCAAGATCAATCTAGGAGATGCATCTACGAGAGGAGAGTTGGATCCACATACCCTTGTAGATCGCTAAGCGGAAGCGTTCAAGAACGCGGTTGATGGAGTCGTACTCGCCGCGATTCAGATCGCCGAAGATCCTAGCACCGAACGGACGGTGCCTCCGCGTTCTTCACACGTGCAGCCCGGTGACGTCTCCCACGCCTTGATCCAGCAAGGAGAGAGGGAGAGGTTGGGGAAGACTCCATCCAACAGCAGCACGACGGCGTGGTGGTGGTGGAGGAGCGCGGGACTCCAGCAGGGCTTCGCCAAGCGCTGCAAGAGACGAGGAGGGAGAGGGGTAGGGCTGCGCCAAGAGGGAGACTTTCTCGTATGTTAAGCAACCCTAAAACCTCACATATATATAGGGGGAAGGGAGGGCTGCGCCCCCTTTAGGGTTTCCCACCCCTAGGGGTGCGGCCAGCCCTAGAAAACCCATCTAGGGTGCGGCCAAGGGGGGGGGGAGAGAGAGGGGGCGCCCTAGGGTGGGCCTTAAGGCCCATCTGGACCTAGGGTTTGCCCCCCTCCACACTCCATGCGCCTAGGGACTTGGTGGGGGGGCGCACCAGCCCCCTTGGGGCTGGTCCCCTCCCACACTTAGCCCACGCAGCCACCTGGGGCTGGTGGCCCCACCTGGTGGACCCCCGAGACCGTCCCGGTGGTCCCGGTACATTACCGATATCGCCCGAAACTTTTCCGGTGACCAAAACAGGACTTCCCATATATGAATCTTTACCTCCGGACCATTCCGAAACTCCTCGTGACGTCCGGGATCTCATCCGGGACTCCGAACAACATTCGGTAACCGCGTACATACTTTCCCTATAACCCTAGCGTCATCGAACCTTAAGTGTGTAGACCCTACGGGCTCGGGAACCATGTAGACATGACCGAGACAACTCTCCGGCCAATAACCAACAGCGGGATCTGGATACCCATGTTGGCTCCCACATGTTCCACGATGATCTCATCGGATGAACCACGATGTCAAGGATTCAACCAATCCCGTATACGATTCCCTTTGTCTATCGGTATAGCACTTGCCCGAGATTCGATCGTCGGTATACCGATACCTTGCTCAATCTCGTTACCGGCAAGTCTCTTTACTCGTTCCGTAACACATCATCCCGTGATCAACTCCTTGATCACATATTGTGCACATTATGATGATGTCCTACCGAGTGGGCCCAGAGATACCTCTCCGTCATACGGAGTGACAAATCCCAGTCTCGATTCGTGCCAACCCGACAGACACTTTCGGAGATACCTGTAGTGCACCTTTATAGCCACCCAGTTACGTTGTGACGTTTGGTACACCCAAAGCATTTCTACGGTATCCGGGAGTTGCACAATCTCATGGTCTAAGGAAAAGATACTTGACATATAGAAAAGCTTTAGCATACGAACTACACGATCTGTGCTTGGCTTAGGATTGGGTCTTGTCCATCACATCATTCTCCTAATGATGTGATCCCGTTATCAACAACATCCAATGTCCATGGTCAGGAAACCGTAACCATCTATTGATCAACGAGCTAGTCATCTAGAGGCTTACTAGGGACATGGTGTTTGTCTATGTATCCACACATGTATCTGAGTTTCCTATCAATACAATTCTAGCATGGATAATAAACGATTATCGTGAACAAGGAAATATAATAATAACCAATTTATTATTGCCTCTAGGGCATATTTCCAACAGTCTCCCACTTGCACTAGAGTCAATAATCTAGTTCACATCGCCATGTGATTAACACTCATAGGTCACATCGCCATGTGACCAACATCCAAAGAGTTCACTAGAGTCAGTAATCTAGTTCACATCAATATGTGATTAACACTCAATGAGTTCTGTGTTTGATCATGTTATGCTTGTGAGAGAGGTTGTAGTCAACGGGTCTGCAACATTCAGATCCCTATGTACTTCGCAAAACTTTATGTCATATCGTAGATGCTGCTACCACGTTCCACTTGGAGCTATTCCAAACTGTTGCTCCATTATACGTATCCGGTATCTCCATTTAGAGTTATCCGGATAGGTGTTAAGCTTGCATCGACGTAACTCTTTACGTCGAACTCTTTATCACCTCCATAACCGAGAAACATTTCCTTATTCCTCTAAGGATAATTTTGACCACTATCTAGTAATCCACTCCTGGATCACCTTTGTACCCTCTTGCCAGACATGTGGCAAGGCACACATCAGGTGCGGTACTTAGCATGGCATATCGTATAGAGCCTATGACAAAAGCATAGGGGACGACCTTCGTCCTTCCTCTTCCTTCTGCCGTGGTCAAGTTTTGAGTCTTACTCAACTTCACACCTTACAACTCAGGTAAGAACTCCTTCTTTGACTGATCTATTTTGAACTCCTTCAAAATCATGTCAAAGGTGTGTGTTCTTTTGAAAGTATCATCAGGCATCTTGATCTATCTGTATAGATCTTGATGCCCAATATGTAAGCAGCTTTATCCAGGTCTTCCTTTGAAAAACTCATTTCAAACAACCCTTTATGCTTTCCAGAAATTCTACATCATTTCGGATCAACAATATGTCATACATATACTTATCAGAAATGTTGTAGTGCTCCCACTCACTTTATTGCAAATACAAGTTTCCAACAAACTTTGTATACCCAAAAACTTTGATCACTCCATCAAAGTGTATATTCCGACTCCGAGATGCTTGCTCTAGTCCATGGAAGGATCGCTGGAGCTAGCATATCCTTTTAGCATCCTTAGGATCGACAAAACCTTTCTGATTGTATCACATACAACCTTTCCTTACGAAAACTGGTAAGGAAACTTGTTTTGTCATCCATCTGCCAGATTTCATAAATGCAGCTAATGCTAACATGATTCCGACGGACTTAAGCATCGCTACGGGTGAGAAAATCTCATCGTAGTCAACTCCTTGAACTTGTGGAAAACTCTTCGCCACAAGTCGAGCTTCATAGACGGTGACATTACCGTCCACGTCCGTCTTAGTCTTAAAGATCCATTTGTCTCAATGGCTTGCCGATCACAGGGCAAGTCCACCAAAGTCCATACTTTGTTTTGATACATGGATCCTATCTCGGATTTATCGGCTCCTAACCATTTGTCGGAATATGGGCCCACCATCGCTTCTCCATAGTTCGTAGGTTCATCGTTGTCCAACAACATGACCTCTAAGACAGGATCACCGTACCACTCAGGAGTAGTACATATCCTTGTCGACCTACGAGGTTCGATAGCAACTTGATCTGGAGCTTCATGATCACTATCATTAGTTTCCTCTTCAACGTCGCAGGTTCCACAGAAACATCTTTCTGTGTTGCACTACTCTCCGGTTGAAGTGAGGGTTCGACGACCTCATCAAGTTCTATCTTCCTCCCACTCAATTCTTTCGAGAGAAACTCCTTCTCGAGAAAGGACCCATTCTTAGCGACAAACATTTTTGTCCTTGGATCTGAGATAGAAGGTATACCCAACCGTTACCAGTGGGTATTCCATGAAGATGTATTTGTCCGCTTTGGGTTCGAGCTTTTCCTGGCTGAAGCCATAAGCATCGCAGCCCCAAACATTTAAGAAAACGACAACTTTGGTTTCTTGCCAAACCATACGACGTCGTCTCAACGGACTTAGATGGTGCCCTATATAAAGTGAATGCAGCTGTCTCTAATGCATAACCTCAAAATAATAGCGGTAGATCGGTAAGACACACCATAGATCGCACCATATCTCATAAGGTTCGATTACGATGTCCGGACACACCATTACGCTGTGGTGTTCCAGGGGACTTCAACTGCGAAACAATTCCACAATGTCTTAAGTGATTGCCAAACTCATAATTAAGATAATATCCCCTTGATCAGATCGTAGGAACATGATCTTCTTGTTATGATGATTCTTAATCTTCACTCTGAAATTTTTGAACCTTTCAAACGTTTCAGACTTTTGCTTCATTAAGTAAATATACCATATCTACTCAAATCGTCAGTAAAGATGAGAAAATAACGATATCCACCACACGCCTTAATTCTCATTGGATCACATACATCAGCATGTATGATTTCCAATAAGTCAATTACCCGTTTCATTGTACCTGAAAACGAGATCTCAGTCATCCTGCCCATGAGGCATGGCTCGCACGTGTCAAGCGATTCAAAATCAAGTGACTCCAAACGTCCATCAACATGGAGTTTCTTCATGCATTTTATGCCAAAATGACCTAAGCGGCAGTGCCACAAGAAAGTGGTACTATCATTATTAACTCTACATCTTTCAGCATTAATATTATCATTATGTGTATTACCATGATCGAGATTCAACGAACCATTGGGTGCATGACCATAAAGGTATTATTCATGTAAACAGAATAACCATTATTCTCTAACTCAAATGAATAACCGTATTGCGATGAACATGATCTAATCATTTTCATGCTCAACGTAGACACCTGATAACATTTATCTAGGTTCAACACTAATCTCGAAAATAGAGGAAGTGTGCGATGGTGATCTCATCAACCTTGGAAACACTTCCAACACACATCGTCACCTCGTCCTTAGCTAGTCTCCGTTCAGTCCGTAGCTTTTGCTTCAAGTCACTAATAATAGCAACTGAACCGGTATCCAATACCCATGTGCTACAAGGAGTACTAGTAAGGTACACATCAATAACACGTATATCAAATATACTTTGTTGAAGTTGCCAGCTTTTCTTATCTACCATGTATTTGGGGTAATTCCGCTACCATGTGACCGTTACCCTTACAATCGAAGCACTTAGTCTCGAGGTTTGGGTGCAACCTTGGGTTCCCTCATTAGAGCGACAACTGGTTTGCCATTCATGAAGTTTCCCTTCTAGCCCTTGCCCCTTTTGAAACCAGTGGTCTTGTTAAACCATCAACACTTGATGCTCCTTCTTGATTTCTACTTTTGCGGTACTAAGAACCGCTAACAGCACCGGGATCATTTCCATCCTTTGCATGTCATAGTTCATCACGAAGTTCTAGTAGCTTGGTGACAGTGTCTAGAGAATTCTGTCAACCACTATCTCACCTGGAAGATTAACTCCCACTTGGTTCAAGTGGTTTTAGCACCCAGACATTCTGAGCACATGCTCACCAGTTGAGCCATTCTCCTCCATCTTTTTGGCAAAGGAACTTGTTAGAGGTCTCACACCTCTCAGCACGGGCATGAGCCTGAAATCCCAATTTCAGCTCTTAGAACATCTCATATGTTCTATGGCGTTCAAAACGTCATTGGAATCCCGATTCTAAGCCGTGAAGTATGGTGCACTAAACTATCAAGTAGTCATCAGGACGTCTCTGTCAGGTGTTCACAACATCCACAGACAACGTTGTAGGGGTTTGCACATTGAGCGGTGCATCAAAGACGTAGGCTTTCTGTGCAGCAGTGAGGACACTCCTCGGACTACGGACCCAGTCTGCATCCTTGCTTACAATATCTTTCAACTTAGTCTTTCTCTAGGATCGTATTAAACAGGGAGCTACAACGCAAGCTTTTGATCTACAACATAATTTGCAAAGGCAACTTAGACTATTGTTCATGATAAGTGAGTTTAACTAATCAAATTACTTATAACTCCCACTCAAATTGACATCCCTCTGGTCATCCGAGCGTGACATGATCCAAATCCACCAACCCAAGTCCGATCATCACGTGAGATGAGGTGGTGTCAATGGTGAACATCTTCATGTTGATCATATCTACTATATGACTCATGCTCGACCTTTCGGTCTTCCGTGTTCCGAGGCCATGTCTGTACATGCTAGGCTCGTCAAGTCTAACCCGAGTGTTCTGCATGTGCAAAACTGGCTTGCACCCGTTGTATGCGAACGTAGAGTCTATCACACCCGATCATCACGTGGTGCTTCGAAACGACGAACCTTCGCAACGGCGCACACTCGGGGGGAACACAATTTCATCTTGAAATTTTAGTGAGGGATCATCTTATAATGCTACCGTCGTCCTAAGCAAAATAAGATGCATAAAAGGATTAACATCACATGCAAATCATAAGTGACATGATATGGCCATCAACTCGTGCTTTTGATCTCCATCTCCAAAGCACCGACATGATCTCCATCGTCACCGGCGTAACACCATGATCCCCATCATCATGATCTCCATCATCGTGTCGCCATCGGGGTTGTCGCGCGCCCACCATGCTCTTACTACTATTGCTACCGTTTAGCGATAAAGTAAAGCATTACATAGCGCTTAATGATTGACACGCAGGTCATACAAAAAATAAAGACAACCCTATGGCTCCTGCCGGTTGCCGTATACATCGACATGCAAGTCGATATTAACTATTACAACATGATCATCTCATACATCAAATATATCTCATCATGTCATTGGCCATATCATATCACAAACATACCCTGCAAAAACAAGTTAGACGTCCTCTAATTTGTTGTTGCATGTTTTACGTGGCTGCTATGGGTATCTAGCAAGAACGCTTCTTACCTACGCAAAGCCACAACGGTGATATTTAAGTTGCTATTTAACCTTCTACAAGGACCGCCTTTGTCTATTCCGATTCAACTAAGATAGGAGAGACAGACACCCGCCAGCCATCTTATGCAACAAAAGTCGCATGTATGTCGATGGAACCGGTCTCATGTACGTGGCCATGTAAAGTTGGTCCGGGCCGCTTCATCCCATAATACCGCTGAATCAAGAAAGACCAAGGAGGGAAGCAATTTAAACATCAACGCCCACAAACCCCTTTGTGTTCTACTCGTGAAAGCATCTACGCAAGAACCTAGCTCATGATGCCACTGTTGGGGAACGTTGCATGGGAAACAAAAATTTTCCTACGCTCACCAAGATCAATCTAGGAGATGCATCTACGAGAGGAGAGTTGGATCCACATACCCTTGTAGATCGCTAAGCGGAAGCGTTCAAGAACGCGGTTGATGGAGTCGTACTCGCCGCGATTCAGATCGCCGAAGATCCTAGCACCGAACGGACGGTGCCTCCGCGTTCTTCACACGTGCAGCCCGGTGACGTCTCCCACGCCTTGATCCAGCAAGGAGAGAGGGAGAGGTTGGGGAAGACTCCATCCAACAGCAGCACGACGGCGTGGTGGTGGTGGAGGAGCGCGGGACTCCAGCAGGGCTTCGCCAAGCGCTGCAAGAGACGAGGAGGGAGAGGGGTAGGGCTGCGCCAAGAGGGAGACTTTCTCGTATGTTAAGCAACCCTAAAACCTCACATATATATAGGGGGAAGGGAGGGCTGCGCCCCCTTTAGGGTTTCCCACCCCTAGGGGTGCGGCCAGCCCTAGAAAACCCATCTAGGGTGCGGCCAAGGGGGGGGGGAGAGAGAGGGGGCGCCCTAGGGTGGGCCTTAAGGCCCATCTGGACCTAGGGTTTGCCCCCCTCCACACTCCATGCGCCTAGGGACTTGGTGGGGGGGCGCACCAGCCCCCTTGGGGCTGGTCCCCTCCCACACTTAGCCCACGCAGCCACCTGGGGCTGGTGGCCCCACCTGGTGGACCCCCGAGACCGTCCCGGTGGTCCCGGTACATTACCGATATCGCCCGAAACTTTTCCGGTGACCAAAACAGGACTTCCCATATATGAATCTTTACCTCCGGACCATTCCGAAACTCCTCGTGACGTCCGGGATCTCATCCGGGACTCCGAACAACATTCGGTAACCGCGTACATACTTTCCCTATAACCCTAGCGTCATCGAACCTTAAGTGTGTAGACCCTACGGGCTCGGGAACCATGTAGACATGACCGAGACAACTCTCCGGCCAATAACCAACAGCGGGATCTGGATACCCATGTTGGCTCCCACATGTTCCACGATGATCTCATCGGATGAACCACGATGTCAAGGATTCAACCAATCCCGTATACGATTCCCTTTGTCTATCGGTATAGCACTTGCCCGAGATTCGATCGTCGGTATACCGATACCTTGCTCAATCTCGTTACCGGCAAGTCTCTTTACTCGTTCCGTAACACATCATCCCGTGATCAACTCCTTGATCACATATTGTGCACATTATGATGATGTCCTACCGAGTGGGCCCAGAGATACCTCTCCGTCATACGGAGTGACAAATCCCAGTCTCGATTCGTGCCAACCCGACAGACACTTTCGGAGATACCTGTAGTGCACCTTTATAGCCACCCAGTTACGTTGTGACGTTTGGTACACCCAAAGCATTTCTACGGTATCCGGGAGTTGCACAATCTCATGGTCTAAGGAAAAGATACTTGACATATAGAAAAGCTTTAGCATACGAACTACACGATCTGTGCTTGGCTTAGGATTGGGTCTTGTCCATCACATCATTCTCCTAATGATGTGATCCCGTTATCAACGACATCCAATGTCCATGGTCAGGAAACCGTAACCATCTATTGATCAACGAGCTAGTCATCTAGAGGCTTACTAGGGACATGGTGTTTTTCTATGTATCCACACATGTATCTGAGTTTCCTATCAATACAATTCTAGCATGGATAATAAACGATTATCGTGAACAAGGAAATATAATAATAACCAATTTATTATTGCCTCTAGGGCATATTTCCAACAGTGTTACCTTGGGGCCTTTAGCCATGAAGCATCTTCCAATTCCCTCATTTGGTGAATCAAATAAGTCGTAGGAGTTGGAGTTGGAGGATACGAGTGCAAGTCCGGCAACACCTTCATCTTGACTGTAGTCGGAGTCGGAGTGATAGCTTCCATCGGATTGATTGTCGGAGTCGGAGCCAGAGACCCATTCACCTACATGAGCTTGATGTCTTCTTCTTGTGTAGCTCCTTGATGACTTGTCTTTCCTCTCTGAATCCTTGCTTCTCCGAGAGGGTCTTCGTTCATAACGATCATCTCTACTCCTTCTCTCTCTCCGAGATGACTCATCTCTTGCTCTTCTTCTTGGAGATTCTTCTCTTCTCTTGTGGGGAGCCGTACACTCATTTGAGAAGTGTCCGGGTCTTCCACAATTGTAGCAGTTTCGATCACGACTAGAAGATCTCTTTTCATCATATGATCTAGACTTTGAGCTTCTTTCTTTGCCTCTATTCTTGTAGAACTTGTTGAAGTTCTTAACCATTAGGCTTATCTCTTCATTGGAAAATAACTTGTCACTTGAGGTTGTGGGAGCATCACTTGTAGCTTTGTAAGCACCACTTGACTTGTTGTGAAGCTCTTCCTTATCCTTAAGTGTCATCTCATGAGCAACAATTCTTCCAATGACTTCAGTTGGCTTGAGAGTCTTGTAGTTTGGCATCATTTGGATCAAAGTGCACACGGTGTCATACTTTCCATCCAAAGCTCTTATAATCTTCTTGATGATGAATCTGTCGGTCATTTCTTCGCTTCCTAAGCCGGCAATCTCATTTGTGATGAGAGCAAGCCTAGAGTACATTTCAGCGACTCCTTCACCATCCTTCATCTTGAACTTGTCAAGTTGACCTTGAAGAATATCTAGCTTTGATTCCTTCACAGATTCAGTACCTTCGTGCATTTCAACCAAAGTATCCCAAATCTCTTTAGCATTCTCAAGACGGCTGATTTTGTTGAACTCCTCGGGACACAAGGCATTGAAGAGAATGTCACAAGCTTGAGCATTGTTTTGCAACATCCGCAACTCTTCCGGTGTAGCTTCGCGATCCGGAACTTTTCCTTCCTCGAAGAATTCACCTTGCATACCAACACAAATAATGCCCCATGCGGCTGGGTTATGACCAAGAATATGCATTTTCATTTTATGCTTCCAACTAGCAAAATTTGTACCATCAAAGTAAGGACCTCTACGATAATTACCCTCACTAGACGCCATACTCTCCTGGGTTGTGAAACCAAGCTTATGGAGTCCAATGCAATGGAAACCAAAACAATGGAGACCAAAGCTCTGATACCACTTGTAGGATCGAAAGTATGTCTAGAGGGGGGGGGGGTGATTAGACTACTTGACAATATAAAAATTCTGCCTTTAGATCATGAACAGTTTTTGGCAGTTTCACAATTATGATCAGTTCAAGTATCACCCTACACATGCAATTCTAGAGTGTAAGCAGCGGAAAGTAAATTGCACATGTAGTAAAGAGAGGTGGAGAAGATCAAACGCAATTTGGAGACACGGAGATTTTTGTCGTGGTTCCGATAGGTGGTGCTATCGTACATCCACGTTGATGGAGACTTCAACCCACGGAGGGTAACGGCTGCGCGAGTCCACGGAGGGCTCCACCCACGAAGGGTCCACGAAGAAGCAACCTTGTCTATTCCATCATGGCCTACGCCCACGGAGGACTAGCCTTACTCGGGGTAGATCTTCACGAAGTAGGCGATCTCCTTGCCCTTACAAACTTCTTGGTTCAACTCCACATCTCGAAGACGGAGGCTCCCAAGCGACACCTAACCAATCTAGGAGGCACCACCCTCCAAAAGGTAATAGATGTGGTTGATGATGATGAACACCTTGCTCTTGTGCTTCAAGTGATAATCTCCCCAACACTCAACTCTCCTCACTGATTTGGCTTTGGTGGAAGAAAGGTTTGAGTGGAAAGCAACTTGGGAAGGCTAGAAATCAAGTTTCGTATGGTAGGAATGGAATGACTTGATCTCAACACAAGGGTAGGTGGTTCTCTTCTCAGAAAGTGTAAGGTAGGAGTGGTAGTACTTTCTGATGGCTCTCTCTTCGAATGAAGAGGGGGTGGAGGGGTATATATAGCCTCCACACAAAATCCAACCATTACACACATATTTGAGTAATCTCGGTGAGACCGAAGTGGAATCTCGGTCAGACCGAAAGTTCAAATATAGTGAACGTTGGGGTTTTCGGTGGGACCGAAAATACCATCTCGGTGTGTCCGATATGAGTCAAAGGTAGGAGCTTGCCATTTTTGGTGGGACCGAAATTAACAACTCGGATATTCCGATATGATGTCAAATGGTTACAGAAGGTTGGCAGTCCAGTTTCGGTGAGACCGAACTCAAAATCAGATAGACCGAAATTTCTAGGGTTTGGAATATAGCTGAGGTGGTTTATCTCGGTGGGACTGAAATGGAAGAATCGGTTTGTCCGAGATTACTTATGAGTGTGTTTAGAAGTGAAAGTTGCTGATAGTTAAAGGAGCTAAATCACTAAGCACTTGAGCAACCAGATCATCAACACAACCTCATCCCCTTTTAATAGTATTGGCTTTTCCTATGGACTCAATGTGATCTTTGATCACTAAACCAAAAATGGAGTCTTGATCTTTTGCCAATGCTTGCCTTAGCATTTTGAGGGGTCCACTTCTTCAGACATTTCCATACCCATATCATCGAACTTCTCTGAAATGATTCTTAAGTAACTATTAGTTCAATGATATATATGTTGTTAATAATTAACAAAACCACCCGGGGATTAGTTGCACTTTCATCGTCGCTCCCAGTTGTTGTTGCACTTGCTCTTGGACAATCTCCGGAATCCGCGCCTCTTGTGCCTTGAGTTCTTGAACCTCACGCGACTGGCTTTCCGAGCTGGTCTTTTTCTCCTTTCGCCCACCAGCGTTATAGTATGACGACCATTTTGTGGACAAGCCTTTGCCGGCCACACGACCAGTTGACGACGGCTTACTGAGCTTATCCTTTTTCTTCATTACATTCAACGCCCTATTTAGAGTGGTGTCCCAAGGGTTGCTCTTAGTCGACCCCGCGCTACTGCTTTCAGTCGCCTACGGAAGGAATGTGAACCATTTAGAAATTTGGCTTCATTAATTAGAATGAAACCTTATGGAGCTAATTACGCGGGGGTGTATTCCTTACCAGAACAAGCTCAAGTGCCCTGGTCTTCGGATCCGTGGTAAGCTCCTTTGTTTTCGGGTCCTTCTTGTACCGGGCCCTGACAAAGTTCCTGGTCTGCTTGTCACCGTATTTATCGAAGAGGGGCGGTAGGCCTCGCTCGGCACGGTCCGCCTCCTCCTTGTCCCATATAGGCTCCGCCACTCTGTAACCACCGGGACCGAGTGTGTGTTCCCCTAAGTTCAGCTCCCGCATTTCTTTCCCCCACTAACTTGATTCGGAGGTTGCGGTGCTCGAGCACTTGATCTTGAAGTCGTTGTAGTCATCTTCGGTGATCGAAGGATTTTTCTCCTTGATCTTCTCATAACTAAAACCTTTGTCAATCATTCTCTTCACCGTGCTTTTCCAAGTAGACAGGGCCGTGCTCATCTTCGTGAGGGCGGCATTGTTCACTTTATTCCCTTTGAGGCTTGTGTTTTCAAATTTAGCGGGGAACTTGTATCGTTCGTGCAGCTTCATGAAGAGGAGGTTGTGCAAATTCCCTCTGTCAGGATGCCTCAGGTTCTCGGTGTTGATCGAGACGGTGCTCCGGATAATGCACCCGAGCTGAAGCGAGTACCCCTTGACTATTTGTTCGGGCGCCGTTGGATTCCCATCGGAGTCCACTTCAGTAAATTCCTCCTTGTCGGTGCGGAGCACTGATGGCTTCTCGCCCCTCGTTGGTTACCCCAAGTGGAAGGTTTGAGATGCAGTGTAGCGGAAGTTTTCCCTTGGCAAAGATACCACATATCGAATTCCCCTGAGACTCCAAGGTTCAACAAGAAGGTGTCAACTGCTAACGGCGCCAGATACTTAGCAATCAACTTGGACCTACACACAGATACAAATAACTTTGCTCCCAACGAGTACAGAGAGGTTGTCAATCCCTCCGGCCTTGTCGTTTACAAAGGATCAAACGCAAGAGATAATAGTGATAGGTATTGCTGCAACTAGTAAGTAAAAGCAGAAATAGCGGATGTGATCAGTGATGGTAATATGGACCGGGGTCCCATGATGTTCACTAGTGATGTCTCTCTCCCAAAAGACGATAAAACAGCTATGTAAGATAAACGAATAACAGCTGGGCAATTGACAGAATTATGTGCGCAAACCAATGCTAACTATGCTGCAAGAAAGGTTGAGGCTCAAAAGCATGGGCGGTACGCCAAGGTAAGTAGACCGAAATCCATCTGCATCTACTACTAATCATCCACCTTGAGATATCTATCCAGAACATCTCGCTGGTATTAAGTTGCGAGTCCCACCCATAGTGTAAACTCAAAGCAACAGACAACTGCATTAAAAGAACTTTGCGTAAAGTAAACAATCCTTGCACCCGCGAGTACAAGCATCGTTGTTTTCCCCCTTGTGGCAACAACACATCCCCTAGACTCATGTTTCTGTCACTCAAGCTAGTCATCGAGGGGCATGAACCCACAATCAAGCATAACGTTCCCTCTTGGAGTTACTACCTACTACTTGGCCAAAGCAATAAACAGCAACGGAGAACATGCAAGAATTACTCAAGAACATAAATATAAAAGAGGTAAATCAAATATATTACTCACACACAATCTGAACATAATCTCACAATCCATCGGATCCCAGCGAACTCAACATAGCAACAGCATAAGGATTACATATGTGCCTCGATCATGTAGGGCAGCTCACGAGGTCTAATTAGTGAAGCACAAAGAGGGGAGGAGAACATCACATAGCTACTGGTCATGGACCCATGGTCCAAGGGAGACTACTCACAACTTATCCGGGAGGCGTCCATGGTGGTGGAGAGGCTCCCGGTGGTGGTTCTCCCCTCCGGCAGGGTGCCGGGAAGAGTTCTCCTAGCACTCCCGATCTTGGAAGAGCGGCAGCGGCGGAACAGAGATGAGATCGCGAAAAAGGGTTCCGTCCTCGAGGGTTTCGGGACGCGGTGTAAATATATGCCAAAGGGGGCATCAGCGGAGACCGTAGGGGCCCACGCGCCCCCCCGGCGCGGCCAGGAGGGGGGCCGCGCCACCAGGGCACCTGGATCCCTGGTGGCCCCCCTCCGGCCCTACTTCAGCCGTGTGGAAGCTTCCGGAACGCTGATTTTTTATATAATTTTTCCGGCATTTTTCTGGCAGTTTACGTGATGGGAAAACCTGAAATACGAAAACAGCAGAAAACCGAAACTGGCACTTGGGTGCACTGAGTTAATTGGTTAGAACAAAAATGATCAAAAGTGTATGGAAGTGTGTAAATAACATAGCAATATCACCCAAAAGAGGCATGGAGCAAGCAGAAATTATAGATACGTTTTGGACGTATCAAGCACGGTCGGGCGCCGGTCCTTCCGTTGCCTCTTCGGTTGGCTGCCATCTGAGCGTGCGCCGCCATCATCAGTGGTGGCATCCTCGGCGGCACCATTAGTGGTGTCATCCCCGACGGCACCATCAGTGGGGTCATCCTCGGCGGCACCATCAGTGGTGTCAGGATCGGTGAGGAAGGCGGCGTCCTCATACAAGTGAGGTTGTTCCTCCATCTCCTAGGATAGCTCCCAGAATGCCTTGCCTCCCGAACCCCCGGCCTCATCGTTGTGGGCCATGTTTCTCTCTAAATAGGAAAAAAGTTTGGTCAAAAAGTTGGTTATTGTCAAGGAACAAGATCATGGTCTCATCATTTATGGTTTGTCGACACCGAGGCATCCTAAAAGCTAAGCTTTTATCATTGAGGGTTTTTCGACGCCGAGGCACCCTAAAAGCCTAAGCTTTCATCATTTAAGTTTTTATCGACACCGAGGCACCCTAAAAGCCAAGGTTTTATAATTTATGGTTTGTCGACACCGAGGCATCCTAAAAGCTAAGCTGGGAAGGAGAATTCTAAGTTGGGCCTAATCAATTGGCTCTATTGCTGCCTATGGTTTAATGTAGCAAGAATAAAGGGGCAGTTGATGCTACTTAATTAAGTACTAAGATACCCCGGCCCATGCATTAGTCACAAGTACCCTATATGTCCTATTTTTAGCAAAGTCATGCTAAAATTCACGGAAAATTTCAGCATGACGTTTGCTTAAAATAGGACATATGGAGTACCCGAATTTGCCGGAACGGAAGTTAATCGACATTCCAGCAAACTCAAGGGCCTCTCGGGGTACCTGCAAAATCATTATCCCCACGTAATGAGGTCGCCAATGGGTCATTTCATATGATCACAAGTAGCATCATCACAAGTAGAACATCATCACAAGTACAGCAGGAACAACAATGAATACAGGCATAACAGCAGCAGCAACAGTTAAGAAAAAGTTGCAGAAGCTTGTAAAACTATACTTTGAAGTTCAAATGGTGAGTAGCTTAGCTTGGCATGTCTCAGATTCATTTGTGCACTGGTAACTCAAAACTATTCACTATCTAACACATTCAGAGCTACACCCAAGAAGAAAAGGTTATACATGACCAGCAATTTCAATATCCTGGAAGGAAACAAACTATATTAGTTACTACTAGCGTGCAAATTTGTATACCAAAATGCATGGGATTCTGAACTAGAAGTTGAGAAGAGCTTTGAACACCCAAGAAGAAAAGGTTATACATGACCAGCAATTTCATTTATTGTTTGGTCAATAAAGTAGAAAGAGCTGAAAATGCTACTGGTCAAGATGCATGCTACTGGTCAAGATGCAATCAACCAGATACTTCATCTTTTGAGAAGAAACAGGCATAAATAAATGATTCATTCAGCACAGTTGTGGAAATATTGCTGCTGAAATAATCAGTCAAGATCAGTAGTACAACTAAAATTACTACCCTGTAGGTCTGGGCATATACTTAACAGAAACCGTTGCGAATAAGGAGAAGAAAATCGATTGCCAGTTTCCTTATTTCCACTGGAGTCAAACTACCCACTACCAATTTATCAACAGGTGAGGGGAAGAGGTGTACAATGTAAATCAGTGAGGAGGTTAGTTGGGATGACACCTCATCTCGTAAATGCAATCTGTAGCGTTTTCCTTCGTAAGTGTAGCATTTTTGCTTACAAGGCTCATTTGGTTTGTCTTGGCATGTTTGGTTTCTATGAATATAAATCATAGGAATTTTTCCTCTAGCCTATTTTTGCATGCAGTCCTATAGAAAAATTTCATTGAGCTCAACCTCATGAAAATTTCTTTTCTTTCCATAAAAACCATGGCATACACCTATTTATGTCACACAAAAATCCTGCATTTTCCTCATGGCACAACTATTGTGTACATCATGTATATCACTTAAACAAAGTATTTTTTTCATAAATTTGAACCCAATAAAACATTTCTATAGAATTGCACACAAAGTATGTCCTGGGCAGAAACCATGCGGTTTCTAGTCATGTAAATCGAACATTCTACATAGAAATAAAAAGTAATCCAACAAAAATAATACAAAATTCTTCTGAAGCAAAGAACCCTTCACCACTTACCATTAAAAGGACATTCACACCATTTTGCATACTGTACACAAGTAAAAGGATAAAGTTCACAAGTAAAAGGATAAAGGTCACACAATTCTCTAGCAATTTCATTTAAATCTTTGACCCAAGTGATTGTTCTTTCATGCTTATGTTGCTTGCAATACTTCTCTTCTTCAATCATAGGCCTTTCACAAGGTCTATCCATTCCACAAAAAATAACATGCTTATATAAAACTTCATTTTTAGGAATTGGATCACGCATGTTGCAATCATCCTGAACAATTTCATTTTCTTTGCAAATCTCTTTAAAAGCTTCATGATGCTTGATCCAATCCTCCTTAGGCATATTAAGATGTGAAGCAAAAGATTTGAGGAAATCAACAAGGAGTTGAGAATCCAGCCCAAACTTAGCACTAAACTTATTAAAACTTGTAGTTTCAACAAAGGACTTAATGCAATCATACTCATAAATTATACCTGACTCTTTACCTTTGTCGATCTCCCAATCTTCAGTGTTGCGTTGAATTCTTTCAAGGAGTTCCCATTTAGCATCAATCTTTTCGTTTGTGAAAGAACCCATAGAGGAAGCATCGAGCAAATCTTTATCCTGTCGAGAGAGCCTCGCATAGAAATTAGTAATAATCATATCTTTGGGGAGCCCATGGTTAGGACATTTTAGCATTAACGTTTTCAGTCTCCCCCAAGCTTGAGCTATGCTCTCTCCGTCATGAGGATAGAAATTATAAACATAATTCCTATTCTCATGGACTTCATGAAGAGGATAAAACTTGGAGTAAAAGAGAGACTGGATCTCTTCCCAATCCAGCAGGTGAGAGTCATCTAGTAGCCTATACCATTCCAATGCTTTTCCTTTCAGTGACAAGGCAAATAATTTTCTCATGAATCCATCTCTTGTCAAACCTGAAATCTTAAACAACTCACAAAGTTCTGTAAGTTTCAACAAATGAATACTAGGATTGACTGTCCCATCATAACAATCATTCCTAATTATCTCAATTATCCCAAGTGGTATTTGGAACGGATGTAATGCCCAGGATGGAACTATACCTCCTACGTGTCGAGGCACGACTTAAAGGCATAAGTCCATCCTAGAATGATCTCAAGTTTGGTAATCTTTGCACATCTCATGTAAAAGAGGGGAATTGTAAAACATAAATAGTTGGCTTACACTCGCCACGTCACACAAATACAATACAAGTCTCAAACATCATACATTAAGAATATCACAACCCTCTAAGGGCAAAACCAAATGTCAAGATACCAAACTTAAATAAATAAACCACAGGTCGGATCGAATCCTAGTAGAAGTCTCCACTACTGATCATCCGGATAACGAACAAAGTATCGACTACGCTCCTCGTCGTACTCCCAATCCAGCTCGATGCCATCACCTGGATAGCTCACAACTGGACCTGCATCTGCTGGTGGTGAAGTAACTGTGAGCCACAGAGGACTCAGCAATCCCGTTCTCGGGTAACAAGACTATTTAAGCCTTGGAAGAGGATAAGGCTGAAGAAAAGAATAAGTGTCTGCAGCAGCAACTAGCAACTAGCTTACGTGAGAGAGAGCGAGAAGAGAAAGCCTCGGTCGAGAGATGATCACGAAGTGATCCTAGCTACAACACGTCAAACATAACCCCTCCGTGTTCAACTCCCGAATCCCTATTCAGAAATTGACGGTCACGGAACACACGCTGGTAGTGTATTAGAAACATTGTGTCAAGTTATCTACAATCGGATATTAACAAGCTCCCATCTGCCACATAACCGCGGGCACGGCTTTCGAAAGTTCATAACCCTGCAGGGGTGTTCTAACTTGACCCATTACAAGCCCACGATCCACGGAGTCGCAACTCCAAAGTGGGAAGACCTGAGTATTCTTGGAATCCCGTGCTCAAGATACTCCGAACTAAGGTAAGGCTAATCCATCAAATCCTCCCGGCGTGTCGATACCCTGATAGTAGCCGCGCGTATCTAAGTCTCAGGACACGACCGGATGAGTCATCCTACAGGTGTATGCCAGATACCTTGGGTTGCCCCAAGGCGGCCCCGCAGTCTGCTCATTTCGGACCAACACTCATGTGGAGCACTGGCCCGGGGTTGTTGATTAAGATAGAGGGTTAATTACTCCCTATGCAAGGTTAGTTTGTTATTAGGCGAATAGTACCAAAGTTGGGACTTGCTGGAAAAGACTTAGCACTTAGCGGTTTATCGAGGGGGTCCCATACACCCCAACCATGTTAGGAACACATAATCAAGGAACATAACACCGGTTTATACGGTTCCTAACGGCATGAGTGGAACAAATCACCAAGCAAAAGGCTTAGCCTTCCACCCTTGCCAATATATAGATGATTTCATTTTAAGCATTTATATAGTGTGATATAACCCAACAAAACTTCAACATGAAGCAAGCATCTTCGATCTTCACCTGCAACTAGCAATGCTATAAGAAGGGCTGAGCGAAGCGTACTTAGCCAAGCAACGGTTTGCATAGGTAGGGTGGTTAAACATGGCAATGGTTACAAGTAGGAGGCTGACAGGAAGAACATGGGCATCGAGGCAAAACTATAGATCGAGACTACTAGCAATAGGCAAAGATAGTAATGTTATCGGGGTTCGGTCATCTTGCCTGAAGAGAAGTCATTCGGACCGTAAGAAGGGTCCTCGTGCTCAACCTCGTTGGTAACCTCATGCTCGTACTCGTACTCGGTCTCAGCTTCCGGCTCTAAACAAAACAATCACACCAAGCACAAATCAACAAGATGCAATGCGCACTCGAAAATGATGGATGCATGATGGATGCACTAAGGATGCACACGGAGCACGGAAAATAGCACTCAAGCAAAACACCTCAAAACATGATAACAATATGATATTATGAATCTACACAGAAAATCAATCAAGTTTCATATAAGACTCGCTGAAATCGGAGCTACGGGCTAAAAGTTATGCCCGAAACAACAAATGAGCGAAAGCTGAAAATTACAGCAACATAGCAACTTTGGAGCACAAAATAATTAAGCTACAGCACTCAAACATCATGGCAAAGTACATGAACACAAACTAGACATATCCTACAGCAATTAAGTCCAAAGGTGCACCCCCAAAGGAGTCACGGATCAATAGCAATGAGCTTGGACATATTGAACTTGACAATAAAATTCTGGCAGCAGAATTTTATTGAAACTTTGGAGCAAAAGATAAACATGCTACAGCCACTTATATAAGCATGAGAGAACATGAATGGAAAGCCAACAATATCTACTACAAGGAACAATCAAGACCCACTCCAAAACTATCATGGTTTGTCCTAGAGCAGCAAGCAAACATGGCATCTAAAAGAGCAAGTTTAAGTCACCTTGAAACTAAACATGGCAAGTGGTAAGCACCTCATCAAAGTACACATGATGGTGATTCCTAAACACACAAGCATGCTTCATGGAGATAAACACAACGATAGCAACGAGCTCAACCAGATGGCATTTCATAACAAGTGAAACAACATCACAGCCACATGGCACTTTGCAACGATGATATTCGTGGCAAGAATAAATCTATCATGCAACCTAACACAAGCAACATGTAGAGCATGGAAAGACGAACACGTGGACATGTCATTTGCATCATTCGGACAAACGGGCTAAAAGATATCACATGGCAAAGATGACATAAAAACATCACATAGCAGCAATTATATCACGATGCACTATTGCAACAGAAAAACTAGCACCGAGATGACTTCTAACATGCATGACACTAAAAAATAAAACGTAGTGCTATTCACCACGAACGCCTGGACATGCTATTTGCGCGAAACGGACAAACACGCTAAAAGTTAGAGCAGTTTGAAAATAGCATCAGAAATTAAAACAAACTGGGACTTAGAAGGATTTGGGGAGTCAACCTAGATCTCAGATCTGCAGGAAAAAACAAAGGCCCGGGGAAGATCGGCCCGATCTGGCGGCCCACACGGCGGAGACGGCGCGGCCCGGAAGCGGAGGGAGGCCGGCCTGCTGCGGTGGAGGGGCGCGGCCCAGCCAGCTGGAGGCCGCGGAGAGACGTCTGGGCCTCGGGGCTGTGCGGCCCACCCGGCGCGGAGGCGGCGGCGCGGCGGCCTGGAGCGGAGGCGGTGGCCCGGCGGTGAGGCGCCCAGGCGCGTGGAGGGAAGTGGGCCGGCCCGGTGCTGCGGTGGCCTGGAGGGCGCCCGGCGCTGGAGGAGGCAGAGGCCTTCGGCCCGTTGGAACGGCGGGGCGAGGCGAAGGAGATGGCCTGGAGGCGGCGGTGGGCCGGTGCGGCAGGCCGACGACGAAGTGGTCCTGGAGGACGATCGAAGGAAGCTGGACCTGGGCCCCGCACGAGCGAACCTAGCGACGAGGCCGATCGGATCCGGATCGATCGAAGGAACTGGCCGCTGGCGCCTGTTGACCCATCGATCGAGGGACCTGGTCGCGCGCCCGATCGAAGGAACTGGCGGCTGGATCGGCTGGTTCCTGCGGGAACTGGCCAAGTGGCTGAGGGGGAGTGGCCAGATCTGAGAAAAATTAGGGGAAGGAGGAGGAGGAAGAAGCTAGAGATGCCTAAAATAGACCTAGGGGTCTATAAATAGCAGCTTTTAGGGTTTGGGGGGATTTGGGGGTGTTAGGAGCCCTCCGATCGCGATCCGATGGATCCGATCGCGGGGGTAGTTTAGATGGGCCTAGGAGAGGGTAGTGGACTTCATGTAGGGGTGTTTCGGCCACAAAGTGAAGGCACTTTGGACCCACACGAATAACGGTTGAGATAGCAAACGGAGTCCAAACGCGACGAGATTTGAGAGGCGGGTTGCACACAACAAAACAACAACACACGACAAGTATCGCGGCACACCAGCAACGTTACACTCCCAAACAACAAAGTAGGCCTACGTGACGCCACGGACACGTGAGGGAGCTCCGGAACGCGAAACGGACAACGGGAAGGAACGCGTGGAACCGGATGCAACCGACAACACAAATGCAATGCGATGCACATGTCTACATGATATGCATGAATGCCACACACTCACACAACAAAACGACGAAAACCCGAAAGACAAAGAACCCGGAATGGAAATAGATGAAGCCGGAGATATATTATATGCCCAACAGGGAAAGTATTACATCCGGGGCATTACAACGGAATACATTCAGTAGGTGGAGGACACTTCTCTACCACGAGTGTGGTAAAGCGGCCTCCCCCAAGCAGCGAACTAAGAGTGCGGTTTTCCATAAACATAACTAGTGAAACTAAAAACAAGAAACAAAAAGATTTAATTGCAAGATCTAAAGATATACCTTCAAACACTTACTTCCCCGGCAACGGTGCCAGAAATAGCTTGATGTCTACACACGCTTCTATTCTTGCAGACTATGATGGGCCTCCAAGCGCAGAGGTTTGTAGGACAGCAGCAATTTCCCTCAAGTGGATGACCTAAGGTTTATCGAACTCAGGGAAGTAGAGGTTGAAGATGGTCTCTCTCAAACAACCCTGCAACTAAGATACAAGAAGTCTCTTCTGTCCCCAACACACCTAATACAACTAGGAGTTGTATAGGTGCACTAGTTCGGCGAAGAGATGGTAAAATATGGATGATAGGAGTGGCAAAGCAAGGTAATATAAATCTGTAGTAAAAAGTGCAGCAAGCAAACAAATGGTAAACGTGAGCACAAATGGTATTGCAATGGTGGAAACAAGGCCTAGGCTTCATACTTTCACTAGTGGCAACTCCCAACAACATTAACATAGTCTAATCACATGATATTTCCCATAAAACATGCAATGGAGACGCACTCGGAGGTCATTCCTTTGTGGTCAAGAGAGGACGAGAATTATGTAGGGCTACAAAAGCACACCTCAAAGTTCGTAGTTCTCAATCTATGGATTTCCCAATGTCACCGCGGCCATCCAAAGAGAGTACCACAATCACCACAACATATCTATAGGATAGTCAAAGACAAGCACCAAGAGACTCTCAATATTCAATCAACACACAAAAGAGGAAATCACTCATGAAAATATTCTTCTAATCCATGTCGAATAGACCGTTGTCACCTTGGTCTCGGGGATTATACTAGATAAAGACAAGTGAGTACATCAATTCAATACATAGAGCACTAGTAGATAAAGGGTCATTAGACCCGGTCCGTTTGGGCCTTTAGCGCCGGTTCCTGAACCGGGACAAAACTGTCGGTACTAAGGCTCTGACCCTTTAGTCCCGGTTCAATCCAGAACCGGGGCAGATGGGTGTCCATGTGGCCTGTGCGCCGAGCCCAGGCAGGAGGGGCTTTGGTCCCGGTTGGTGGCACCAACCGGGACCAAAAGGCATCCACGCGTCAGCATTTCTGTGGCTGTGGTTTTTGTTTTTTGTTTTTGAAAGGGGAGGGGGGTTGGAGGTTTTGGAGGGTTAATTTAGGTGTTTCATATTGTGTTAGCTAGCTAATTAATAGAGAGAAGTGTCATCTCTTATGTCCGTGCTTGGTCGACGCTACGTACTACACATACGTATAGAGAGGACTAGACACGCTAGCTAGCTAGCTAGCTAGTAAAGCAAACGAAGGAAACAGAAGATCGTATAATCAACATATATATATATATATATATATATATATATATATATATATATATATATATATATATATATATATATATATATATATATATATATATATGCATACAGAGAGAAGTAATATCGACCACCTCTCCTTCTCCGAGAGATTGGTCAAACAACAAGTTCTCGTATATCTATCCGACACTACCGGGTACATATATACAATAATTATATCTTACAAATATAATCTCCTATAGGATGGACGCAAGATCCACATAGTATTCTCCGTCTGGCGCGATCACGTGTTCAAGGAAGAATGCCGCCAATTCCTCTTGAATTGCTCGCAGACGATCTGGTGTTAGGAGTTCATCCCGCATCCGAAACATCTAATTTGAAGTAGGGGGTCACTACATGAAATGATGCTATAAATTTGTGAATATTATTAATTGCTTACGCACTTCAAATTGTGCTTCAGAGTAGCCCCGCTCACAGGTCGTGTGGCGGATGGACTCGCAAATGTAGTATCCACAGTAATCATTCCCGGGTTCCTGCCAAATTGTGCTTACAAGAAATAGAGGTCAATCAAACTGATAAGCAAGAATGCCAAATGGTATTAATGAAACTAGCGCTTGAATCAAGATATAGGAGATGCGCGCGCGGAACATGCTACTATATAGTACTTACTTTCGGGTATCTAAATTCTAGATTCTTCGGCAGTCCCGGAGCTTTTTTGGTGAATTTTCTCCAAACCCTGCCAGACAAAGAAAACAATTAGTTGATATCAGAAATGAAGTTGCTGATATGCATGATGGATAATATTGATCGATTTAACTTACCTGTCGAGCATTTGAGTCATGTCCGCATACTCCTCGGGATCTTTACGTTTAGAGTCCAAGACAGTTACTACTCCCATCTCAAGCTTAATCTCTAAGAGAATATAGTGGAAGCTGCGCACGCATGCATGAACTCATCAATTACATTACTATAACCTTGACTGATATATAAGGGAAACCAAATATGCTCAAGACAGTAACACTCACTTGAAGTTGTAAGGAAAGAGTATTATATCTTTGTTTTCATTTACCACCAACGATCGTAGCAAGTTGGTCTCGGTATCTGAGGGACGCAATTTAACCTCGGTTGCATCTATGAGGTATGTGTTAATGAACCCAATATCACCTACTTGTCTTTTCTTCAATTCGACGATCTTCAATCTGCATAATATAGTGAGGATAATTATAAATACATGCAATGAAGATCAGCTATATAGAGAGACTTAATGACAGCAGTAGTACTACTTACAGACAGTAGCAGGTGACCGTTGTTTTATCGAGGGCCAATTGATTGAAAAACTGATAGAACTCCTCAAATGGAACAGGCAACAGTTCAATTCCAACGAGGTCATGCTCTGGTTTAACTCTCAAATACAAGCTATCCCTCCCCCCAGACTCTCTGCAGATTTTCAAGTACCAATCATAAAATCTTCGCATATTTGTTGATAGAGATCTTTCATTTTTGATGAGAGGCTTCCCGTACTCGTATCTTTGTATCTGCACCTCCAGGAAATCATAATGTACATCATCGGACAGGTAATCTCCAAGATTGGTATAACCGGGCACCATCCTCGGATCATTAGCGACCATGTCGCTAGACACCTTGAGCGGGGGGCACGATTGGTCCGGTTGTTCGCCGAGCTGGGCAATTTGTTTCCCAGCTCGTCCTTCTGCTAACCTTTGATCACTTTTAGTACTTCCCGACCGCTTCGCTTCTTGAAATGACTTTTGAATCATGCGGTCATACTTGTCCTTCGGCTTACTTTTTGCTGGTTGCCTCAGGGCAGCAAGAGTGCGCTTTGCTTTCACCGCATCTATCTTCTCCTCCGGAGGTGGATGTCTCTGTGCTTTCAACCCTTCAAGCCAGTCCTTCACTTCGCCTTGAGCTATCTTCGTGTTTTCCTCGTCGGACCTCTCATATGGTAACTTCTCTAGAGGCGTGAGAGAAGGACCGAATCTGCATCGCCTCCCACCTCTGGCTGTACTGCTAGACGTTGCCAGACCAGACGAAGCGGCTGTCTTTTTCCTTGCTTACGCGCCAGAGCAGGAGCAGTCGGAGCGGCGGCAGGTCTCTTCCGCCCTTACTCACTAGGCGGAGAAGGAGGAGCAGGCTGGCTACTCGGGCGCGCCGGCTGCGAAGGAGGCGGAGTGCCGCCACGCACCGGCGGCGAAGGAGGCGGAGTGCCGCCACGTGCCGGAGAAGGAGCCGGAGTGCCCAGATCGTCACTCGCCGGAGGAGGAGGCGGTGGAGGAGGCGGTGGAGGAGGCGAAGTGCCCTGACTCGCCGGAGGAGGAGGAGGAGGCGGAGGCGTCCAGTTGAGAATGTTGATGAGGTCCTTCCGCCATAGGCATGGAGTCTTCAGTGAAGAACCCAGCCGAGTCTCCCCTTCACCGGTAGGGTGGTCATGCTGGAGATCCTCAAATCCCTCAGTTATTTCATCCACCATCACCCTAGCATATCCTTCTGGAATCGGCCGGCAGTGAAAAGTGTCGCCGGGTCCAGTAGGATAAACAGAGCCAGCAGCCGCCTTGACCTTCAGATTCATCCACTGCACCATAAGGTGGCAATTTTGTGCCTCCGTGATAGCATCCACGGGATACCTGGCAGTAGCCGTCAAGACAGGCTCCGGCTAAAGCAGCTCGGCGGAAGCCACGCTGCTTCTCCACTAAGATGGCGGGGTAGCTTTGGGGGAAGCTTCGGCAATTCTTTTGTCCCGATTTACTTCCCGTTCCTCTATCGCTTTTATTCTGGCCCGCAACGCCTGCAGTTCGGTCTGCTCCATTTTCTTCCTCCTCTCGTGGCTTTTGTAGCCGCCTGCGTCCGGAAACCCAGCACTCCACGGAAGGGAGCCTGGCGTGCCTCGTGTCCGTCCAGGGTGCTCAGGATTCCCGAGGGCCATTGTCAGATCGTCGTTCTCTCTGTCGGGGAAGAACGTCCCTTCATGCGCTGCTTTGATATACTGGCGCATCTTCCTGAGTGGTGTTTCCAATTCCTTGTCCGTCCAAATGCATCACCCTGATACAGGGTCCAAGGTTCCGCCAGCCCCGAAGAACCAAGTCCGGCAACGGTCTGGCCATTGCATTGTCTCTGGTTCGATCCCTTTCTCAAGCAGATCATTCTCAACCTTGGCCCACTTAGGCCGGGCTCTGAGGTAGCCACCTGACCCCGTGCGATGGTGATGCTTCTTCTTCGCAGCATTTATCCGGTTTAGCTCCGACATCTTATGACTCTTTTCCGATGTCTTATAGGCCACAAATGCGGGCCAGACATCTTTGATCTTCTCATATATGCCCACGAATTCTGGAGTCTTTTTATATTTGACAAACTTATTCAGTTTTTTCTTCCATGCCCTGAATTGGTCTGCCATCTTTGAAAGAGCAGCAGACTTGATTAAGTCCTCTTTAACTGGCTTCGCCGGATCATCCTCTGCCGGTAGGATGAAATTTGACTTCAGCTCAGTCCAAAGATCTTCTTTCTGCATATCAGTGACATAAGACACCTGAGCGTCATTTGCAGCCGGCTTTAACCATTGATGGATGCTGATCGGGATCTTGTCCCTAACCAGAACCCCGCACTGATTAACAAATGCGTTCTTTGTCCGGATGGGGTCAATCGGCTCGCCGGAGCGTGAGATTTCTGAGATCTCAAACTTTTCATCCGGCCTCAACTTTTTCTTCGCGCCTCGTCTCTTTACCAAAGATTTGCTCGATCCGGAGGTCTAGAAAAAGGAACAAAGACGAGAGTTAATGAATGCATCAATTAAATAGTCAGCACAGGCTTAACTAACATATATACCTCATGGCCGGACTCGGTTCGGTCACCGGAGCCAGCATCACGGTCTCCTTCTTGCACCGGCATTGAGTCACCGGAGCCGTCCTCACGGTCTACTTCTTCCATGTGCATTGGGTCACCGGAGCCATCAATATCATAGCCTAGATCTTCCAGCTGCAGCTCTCTTTCCACCTGCTCATCGGTGTCGTTGAGAAACGACAAGACGGCATTTTGTCCGTCTGCGATTATGTCCATCAACATCGCTTCTTATGCTAGGTCTCGGGTGTTGTCGTCCATAGTTTCTACAAATATTTACAACATGCCAATTATTATTCAAACATGACAGATGGATATATTAATGGCAAACGTAGAACTAGCTTCGACCCTCGACCCCTGGACGATCCTCGACTGCTCGGCGATCCACAACCCTTGACCCCCTCATGTCACATTTTGTCTAGTGTCAAAGGATTCAACAAAACCAATACTTCATCATTAGGCGAAAGTAACAGTAGCATGATGGTACGAAGATCTCCAAAGTGGTTTTGGAACGGAGTCCCAGATAGGATAATTCGTAACAAAAGACGGATTATCCTATCAGGAACTCCGTTCCAAAACAACTTTGCATAACTTCGTACCAACATGCCCCGGTTACTTCTGGCAAATGATGAAGTCATGGAATTCTTCAATACTTTGACACTAGCTAGGCAACCTCTCGACCCCTCGACCCCCGACTGCTCGG
>LR738712.1:224143645-224168703 GCA_902687465.1 Secale cereale
ACTAAAGGTCCCTTTCCAGCAGCCCTAAGGGCGGGAAGGAGGGGCCTTTAGTCCCGGTTGGTGGCACCAACCGGGACTAAAGGGGTGTATTAGTCCCGGGTTGTGCCACCAACCGGGACTAATGCCACCCTTTAGTCCCGGTTGGTGGCACCAACCGGGACCAAAGGCCTTGCTGGCGCAGTGCGGTGGGAAGTTTAGTCCCACCTCGCTAATTGAGAGAGGCCAGCACCAGTTTATAAGTTGCGCTGCCTCTCTCCTCTCGAACTCATCTGAAGTGCAGGCTTACGGGCCTAATTCCTCTGTGCAATGCCTGTGGGCCTACTGGGCCTGCTGTGGGCCTGAATCCTGGCCCATAGTTGGGTTTCTAGTCGTATTCAGGCCGTGATGGCCCAGTAGGTGGCATTTTTTTTTCTTTTTTTCTATTTTTTTCATTTCTACTTAGAACTAAATACTTATAGTGTTTTAGTGATTTCTTTTTTCTTTTAGGTCACAAAAATTATAAACTTTCATTATTTTCTTTGGTGCTTTATTTATTTTATTTTGTTTCTACTTACAACAAAATACTTATGGTTGCTATTTTTTTTGCAAGTTTTTTTTGTTTTGTTTTCTGCATTATTTATTTTCTTTTGTTTTTGCTATATTTTTTAATTCTTTCTGGTAAAACCAATTACAAACTTTCTGTTAGTGCAAGTAGTATTTAAATTTGAGTAGTTTAAATTTGAAATTATTTGTTTTCTTTGTTGCTTTATTTATTTTATTTTGTTTTTACTTACAATGAAATACTTATTGTTGCTATTTTTATTTTTTTGCAAGTTTTTTTTTGTTTTCTGCATTATTTATTTTCTTTTGTTTTTTGCTTTATTTTTTAATTCTTTCTGGTAAAACCAATTACAAACTTTCTGTTAGTGCAAATTTGAATAGTACAAACGGACAATGGTATCATACTCGTTTGTTACAAAGTTGGCATGGTATCATCGTAATAGTTGCCGAAAAAAGTCTTCACTTTTTCTTCGCTTGTGTCATTTGCTTATTGCGCCATAACCATGGATAATCTTCATCGTTTATCAGGATGCTTGGGTCAGCCTTGACTTTGAAGGGAGGAATTTCATGAAACTTTTCATAATCTTCAGACATGTCTGTCTTGCCCTCCACTCCCAGGATGTCCCTTTTTCCTGAAAGAACTATGTGGCGCTTTCGCTCATCGTATGATGTATTCGCTTTCTTATCTTTTCTTTTTCTCGGTCTGGTAGACATGTCCTTCACATAGATAACCTGTGCCACATCATTGGCTAGGACGAACGGTTCGTCAGTGTATCCAAGATTTTTCAGATCCACTGTTGTCATTCCGTACTGTGGGTCTACCTGTACCCCGCCTCCTGACAGATTGACCCATTTGCACTTAAACAAAGGGACCTTAAAATCATGTCCGTAGTCAAGTTCCCATATGTCCACTATATAACCATAATATGAGTCCTTTCCCCTCTCGGTTGTTGCATTAAAGCGGACAGCGCTGTTTTGGTTGGTGCTCTTTTGATCTTGGACAATCGTGTAAAATGTATTCCCATTTATCTCGTATCCTTTGTAAATCAATACAGTCGAAGATGGTCCCCTGGAAAACAAGTACAACTCATCACAAACAGTGTTGTCACCTCCGAGACGTGTTTCCAACCAACTGTTGAAAGTCCTGATGTGTTCACATGTAATCCAGTCGTCGCACTGCTCCGGGTGTTTGGAGCGCAGACTGTTCTTGTGTTCATCGACATACGGGGTCACTAATGTAGAGTTCTGTAGAACTGTGTAGTGTGCTTGAGACCAAGAATATCCGTCCCTGCATATTATTGAGTCCCTTCCAAGCGTGCCTTTTCCAGTCAGTCTCCCCTCGCACTGCTCCGGGTGTTTGGAGCGCAGACTGTTCTTGTGTTCATCGACATACAGGGTCACTAATGTAGAGTTCTGTAGAACTGTGTAGTGTGCTTGAGACCAAGAATATCCGTCCCTGCATATTATTGAGTCCCTTCCAAGCGTGCCTTTTCCAGTCAGTCTCCCCTCGTACCGCGATTTAGGGAGACCAATCTTATTAAGGCCAGGAATGAAGTCAACACAAAACCCAATGACATCCTCTGTTTGATGGCCCATGGAGATGCTTCCTTCTGGCCTGGCGCTGTTACGGACATATTTCTTTAGGACTCCCATGAACTTCTCAAAGGGGAACATATTGTGTAGAAATACGGGCCCCAGAATGACAATCTCGTCGACTAGATGAACTAGGACGTGTGTCATGATATTGAAGAAGGATGGTGGGAACACAAGCTCGAAACTGACAAGACATTGCGCCACATCACTCCTTAGCCTTGGTACGATTTCTGGAACGATCACCTTCTGAGAGATTGCATTGAGGAATGCACATAGCTTCACAATGGCTACTTGGACGTTTTCCGGTAGAAGCCCCCTCAATGCAACCGGAAGCAGTTGCGTCATAATCACATGGCAGTCATGAGACTTTAGGTTCTGGAACTTTTTCTCTGCCATATTTATTATTCCCTTTATATTCGACGAGAAGCCAGTCGGGACTTTCATACTGAGCAGGCATTCAAAGAAGATTTCTTTCTCTTCTTTCGTAAGAGCATAGCTGGCAGGACCTTCATACTGCTTCGGAGGGATGTTGTCTTTTTCGTGCAAACGTTGCAGGTCCTCCCGTGCCTCAGCTGTATCTTTTGTCTTTCCATACACGCCCAAGAAGCCTAGCAGGTTCACGCAAAGGTTCTTCGTCACGTGCATCACGTCGATTGAAGAGCGGACCTCTAGGTCTTTCGAGTAGGGTAGGTCCCAAAATATAGATTTCTTCTTCCACATGGGTGCGTGTCCCTCAGCGTCATTCAGAACATCTAGTGCGCCGGGGCCCTTTCCAAAGATTACGTGTAAATCATTGACCATAGCAAGTACATGATCACCGGTACGCATGGCGGGCTTCTTCCGATGATCTGCCTCGCCTTTGAAATGCTTTCCTTTCTTTCGACATTGATGGTTGGTCGGAAGAAATCGACGATGGCCCAGGTACACATTCTTCCTGCACTTGTCCAGGTATATACTTTCAGTGTCATATAAACAGTGCGTGCATGCGTGGTATCCTTTGTTTGTCTGTCCTGAAAGGTTACTGAGAGCGGGCCAATCGTTGATGGTCACGAACAGCAACGCCTTTAGATCAAATTCCTCCTGTCTGTGCTCATCCCACGCACGTACACCGTTTCCATTCCACAGCTGTAAAAGTTCTTCAACTAATGGCCTTAGGTACACATCAATGTCGTTGCCGGGTTGCTTAGGGACTTGGATGAGAACTGGCATCATAATGAACTTCCGCTTCATGCACATCCAAGGAGGAAGGTTATACATACATAGAGTCATGGGCCAGGTGCTGTGATTGCTGCTCTGCTCCCCGAAAGGATTAATGCCATCCGCGCTTAAAGCAAACCATACGTTCCTTGCGTCCTTTGAAAACTCCTCCCAGTACTTTCTCTCGATTTTTCTCCACTGCGACCCGTCAGCGGGTGCTCTCAACTTCCCGTCTTTCTTACGGTCCTCACTGTGCCATCGCATCAACTTGGCATGCTCTCTGTTTCTAAACAAACGTTTTAACCGTGGTATTATAGGAGCATACCACATCACCTTCGCAGGAACCCTCTTCCTGGCGGGCTCGCCATCAACATCACCAGGGTCATCTCGTCTGATCTTATACCGCAATGCACCGCATACCGGGCATGCGTTCAGATCCTTGTATGCACCGCGGTAGAGGATGCAGTCATTAGGGCATGCATGTATCTTCCGCACCTCCAATCCTAGAGGGCATACGACCTTCTTTGCTGCGTATGTACTGTCGGGCAATTCGTTATCCTTCGGAAGCTTCTTCTTCAATATTTTCAGTAGCTTCTCAAATTCTTTCTCAGCCACAGCATTCTCTGCCTTCCACTGCAGCAATTCCAGTACGGTACCGAGCTTTGTGTTGCCATCTTCGCAATTGGGGTATAACCCTTTTTTGTGATCCTCTAACATGCGATCGAACTTCAGCTTCTCATTTTGACTTTCGCATTGTGTCCTTGCATTGACAATGACCCGGCGGAGATCATCATTTTGTTCCTCTTGATCTTCAGCAGCTTCACCCGTTGCAGCATCATTGGGCACATCGTTTGGTTCCTCTTGATCTTCACCAGCTCCCCCCATTGCAGCATCACCGTATTCAGCGGGCACATAGTTGTGATCGTACTCTTCTTCTTCGCCATCTTCCATCATAACCCCTATTTCTCTGTGCCTCGTCCAAACATTATAGTGTGGCATGAAACCCTTGTAAAGAAGGTGGGAGTGAAGGATTTTCCGGTTAGAGTAAGACATCGTATTCACACATTTAGTGCATGGACAACACATAAAACCATTCTGCTTGTTTGCCTCAGCCGCATTTAGAAACTCATGCATGCCCTTAATGTACTCGGAGGTGTGTCTGTCACCGTACATCCATTGCCGGTTCATCTCCATGCATTATATATAATTAAGTGTGTCAAAAACCATTACAGAACATCATAGATAGACAATTAAGTGACCAAATGGATAAAAGTTCATCATCACATTAAAACCAAAGTACATACATATATAGTTCTCATCTAACAACATATAGCTCTCCATACACATCGAAACTATGTAAAACTTTTCAATGCGAAAACAAATGCTATCATAATCGCAACCAAGGTAACAATTGATCCAACGGCATAACGATACCAAGTCTCGGTATGAATGGCATATTTTCTAATCTTTTTAATCTTCAACCGCATTGCATCCATCTTGATCTTTTGATCATCGACGACATCCGCAACATGCAACTCCAATATCATCTTCTCGTCCACAATTTTTTTTATTTTTTCCTTCAAGAATTTGTTTTCTTCTTCAACTAAATTTAACCTCTCGACAATAGGGTCCATCTTGATCTTGTGATCATCGATGACTTCCGCAACATGCAACTCCAATTCCATCTTCTCCTCCTCCATTTTTTCCAATTTTTTCTTTAAGGAAATGTTTTCCTCTTCAACTAAATTTAACCTCTCCACAAGAGGGTCGGTTGGAATTTTCCGGTTCAACTACCTCCTAGACATAATAAAACATCTATGCATGTCAGGTTGGTCGGCATAACTATCATAAACACTAAAACAATTAGTTATAAATTAAAGATAATATACCACATCCGAATCGTAGACAGGACGAGGGCCCACGTGGGCGGATATCAAAACCATCGCACTATATAATACTCCCTCCGTCCCAAAATAAGTGACGCAAAAGTGACTCAACTTTGCACTAAAGTTAGTGCAAAGTTGAGTCACTTTTGCGTCACTTATTTTGGGACGGAGGGAGTAACAAGCAATAATAAACGTAAGAAAATTAGACAAATATCTATCTAAAGCAATAATAACAAGCAATAATAAAATTAAGAAAAGCATGGACATAACAAGAGGCTCACCACGGTGGTGCCGGTGACGAGATCGGTGGGGGCGATCGACGGCGGCGAAGACGGGGACGGGACGTGACGGACCGCTAAACCTAGACAAATATCGGAGAAAATATAGCTTCGAGAGGAGAAAAGCTTAACTAGTGTGGCTCGGGCATTCCACCGAACACGTTGTGTGCATAGGAGGTGAGCTAGAGCACCACTAACCCCTCTCCTCCTCGGCCAGAAAAAAAACAGAGCAGTGAGCTCTGCTCTTGAGTGAGGGGTTATATATAGGCACCTCATTGGTCCCGGTTGGTGCTATGAACCGGGGCTAAAGGGGAGCCTTTGGTCCCGGTTCATATCACTAACCGGGACCAATGGTGGTGGGCCAGGACCAAGAGCCATTGGTCCCGGTTTGTCGCTCCAACCGGGACCAAAAGGTCCAAACGAACCGGGACCAATGGCCCACGTGGCCAGGCCGGCCCCCTGGGCTCACGAACCGGGTCCAGTGCCCCCATTGGACCCGGTTCTAGATTGAACCGGGGCTAATGGGCTGGACAGGCCTGGTCCAATGCCCTGTTTTCTACTAGTGGAGGAAGGGGAAATATCATGGGATCACCCTAGATTAACATAGCCTATGATCACAACGAAGATCACATCATGGGAGAGAGAATTGACCACATAGCTACTGGTAGAAACCTCAGCCCCGAGGAGGAACTACTCCCGCATCATGGAGGGAGGAAGCAACGTCGATGGAGATGAATCCGGGGGCACTTCCCTGTCCTGGCAGGATGCCGACACAGGAATTTTGGTCCCCCGAAACTTGGTGGCGATGGCGGCGGAGATTGGAATTGCTTCTGGAGAAAAGGGTTCTGGAATCAGGGTTTTCGCGACGGGAGAATAAATAGGAGGCCAAGTAGGGCACCAGAGGAGGTGGGCACCCCCCAGGCGGCCGCCCGGCGGGGCCAGGGGTGGGGCCGCGCCATCAGGTCGCCTGGGGCCCCTCTGGCCCCCCTCTGGCCCCACTTCTGATGCATGGAAGCTTCTGGAGCGCTGATTTTTTATATATTTTTCCCGGAATTTTTCTGGCAATTTAAGTAATGGGAAAACCTGAAATACAAAAACAGCAGGAAACAGAAACTGGCACTGGGGTGCACTGAGTTAATAGGTTAGTCCAAATATGATCAAAAGTGTATGGAAGTGCATAAATATCATAGCAATATCACACAAAAGAAGCATGGAGCAAGCAGAAATTATAGATACGTTTTGGACGTATCATGGAGCGGGGGGTGCTCGGCGGCGAGGGGGGCCGGATCTGGCGAGGTGGGATACCGATCGAGATGGAGGGCGATCGAGATCGAGTTTCCTTGAAATTTAAAAACATTCAAGAGTTCAAAAAGTGCCCATGAAATACAATTGAGAAATGAAGGCTACGATTTAAATACAATCGATCTTAGCTATCTATCTGTTCATAATCTTCTTGCCCTTATTTTTTGCAAATGGAGTTCTTCTATGGAACGGACGTCCTTTAGGTAGGGTGGTCCTGCTTCTTCTTCTGGTGTATGCTGCTACTTCATCATCATCATGATGTTCGATCTTCGGGTCGCCGTACTTGTCGAAGTGTTGCTCATTGGCTACTCCATCCATTCCGATGATCTTCCTTTTTCCTCTCCTCACGACAACACGACTGGGATTTGACGGGTCGGTAATGAAGAAGCATTGGTCAACTTGGGAAGCCGGTACCCATGGCTCATTTTTTGCGGTGACGTTTGCGCCCGCGGTCTTGGATTTGGCTTCGGGTATAACCATGGTGGTGAAATACCGGTCTTCTTTTAGGACGCTCTTGGACCATCTGACATGGAACATCGGGACCTTCTCTCCAACGTAGCTCAGCTCCCAGATCTCCTCGATCCTTCCGTAGTACCTATCCTTGTCGTTACCGGTGTAGGATTCCATCGTTACCCCGGAGTTCTGATAACCATCACTCTTCATGTCCTTGGCCTCGGTGTAGAATGTGTAGCCGTTGATATCGTACGCCTCATAGGTCATCAGGTTGTGCTCGGCGCCCTGTGACAAGGCGAATATGAGTTGTTCTTCCGCGGAAGGATCCTCATGTAAATGGTACGACAGAAGCTTCTGCTTGAACCAACGCGTGAAACATGAGTTGTGCTATTTGATTATATCTCCGTCCGTCCTCTGTTGGCCTCGGTCATCGTACGTCTTGTTAAAAATAAATGTTTTGTGCTCTCCCACCCAAGGATCGACCACGTCTATGTGTTGTAGCGCGACTAGGTTTGCTCTTTCAAAGTCGGCGAGTCGACCCTCGAAGTCGACATGCATTTCGCGGCGACCCTCACGGTGACCCCATTCAGCGAGCCTGCCGAGGTGCCTGTTGATGGGCAGACCAACGGGGTTATCGATGCCTAGATAATTCGTGCAGTAGGTGATGCACTCTTCGGTCAGAAAGCCCCTGGCTATGCTTCCCTCTGGACGTGACATGTTGCAAACGTATCCTTTGATGACACCATTCATCCTTTCGAACGGCATCATGTTGTGCAGGAACGTCGGCCCGAGTTGGATGATATCGTCCATGATATGGACCAGCAGATGCACCATAACGTCGAAGAATGCGGGCGGGAAGTACATCTAAAGCTCGCATAGTATCACCACGATCTCTTCCTATAGCCTTCTGAGTTGCCTCACGCCAACCAACTTCCGAGAGATAACGTCGAAAAAGTTGCATATGCCAAATAGCGTTTCACGGACGTGCGCGTCCATGATCCCACGGATTGCAACTGGAAGTATCTGCATCATCATCACGTGACAGTCGTGAGACTTCATCCCGTTGAACTTCTGCTTCGCTGGGTCTAGGTATCTGCTTATCTTCCCCGCGTAACCGTAAGGAAGTTTTACTCCTACGAGGTAGGTGAAAAACTGCTCGATCTCCTCCTGACTTAGAGTGAAGCACGCGGGAGGGTAGTCATTTCCGGTCTTCTTGGCCTTTTTGCCTTTGCGACGACTTTCCATGTCCTGTTTCGCCTCATCATCATCATCATCATCATCATTAGCATGAAGCTCCTGCCGGATGCCCATTGATTTCAAGTCTGCCCTTGCTTCGGCCCATCTTTGGTCCTCTCTGACATGTTGAGTAGGGTACCAAGCAGACTGTCGCACACGTTCTTCGTGATATGCATGACATCAAGGCTGTGAGGCACACGGTGGATCTTCGAGTATGGCAAGTCCGAGAAAACAAACCTTGTTTTCCATACCTTCAGCAGCGGCTCTAGCACCTTTCGCTTCTTTCCCGGCTCTGGCGCCTTTTGCTTCTTTCCCGGCAGTGGGCAATCTTTCCAATTTTTCAACAGCTCGTCTATTTCCTTGCCGCTCCTCGTACGCGGGCGTCCTCGGGGTTCGGCTTCACCGTCGAACATATCCTTCCGTTTTCTCCACAGGTCATCATCGCGAAGCCACCTTTGATGTCCCATGAACACGGTTTTCGAAGACCCGGGATCTCTATCTAGCTGGCGATACGTTGTGTCATCCATGCACCTGACGCATCCAGAAAATCCGTGGACCACCTGCCCCGCGACATATCCATAACCGAGATAGTCATGCACCTTCGTGAGCAGTGCGGCTCCCATAGGGAAATATTCTTTCTTTGCGACGTCCCACGTATTGGCTGGTGTTTTCCACAGCGTGTCTAGCTCCTCTTTCAGCAGCCCTAGATACAGATTGATGTCGTTCCTTAGTTGTTTCGGTCCTTCAATTAGCACACTCATGTGAATGTACTTCCTCTTCATGCACAACTAGGGGGAAGGTTGTACATCCATACAAACATAGGCCAGGTGCTATGTGTGCTTCTCTGGCTGCCAAACGGATTGACTCCATTGGCGCTCGCGCCCAGCACGATGTTCCTTGGATCATTCCCAAATTCTGCGTCTTCGAAGTTCAACGCTTGCCACTGGCTCGCATCCTTAGGGTGACTCAGCATCTTGTCTTTTTTATCTATCTTCGGATCATTTGCGTCATCTTCTCGCTTCTTCTCCTCCCTATCCGCATGCCAACGCAGGAGCTTTGCTACCTTAGGGTCCGCGAAATACCGCTGCAGACGAGGAGTGATCGGAAAGTACCACACCACTTTTCGAGGAGCTTTCTTCCTCTTCTTGTATCGAGTGACGCCGCACACCGGACATATCGTAGACTCCGCGTGCTCGTCCCGATAAATGATGCAATTGTTCATGCACACATGGTATTTCACGTGCGATAAATCCAGAGGACACACGATTTTCTTCGCCTCCTCGAAACTGGTCGGGCACTTGTTCCCCTCGGGAAGACGTTCATGCCAGAATGACATGTTCTCGTCGAAGCATGCGTCGGTCATTTTGTGTTTTACCTTCATCTCCAGAGCCATGAGCGTTACTTTCAGGCGGGTATCCTCGGGCCTGCATCCTTCATACAATGGAGTAACCACGTCTATCTCCAGTTGATCCATCTTCGCTTTCTCTCGGGCGGCAGCTCTTGCGTTATCCGTCTGCTTGAGAAGCAACTCTTGAATATGAGGGTCCTGCACCCAGCCCATCGGTGGTCCAGCGTCGTCTGCTCCGCCGGCATGATCATCTTCATGATCATGCCCGTCGTCTGCTCCGGCATCTTCCTCATCATCATGTCCTGCATCTTCTACATGATGATTGTGTACAGCATCACCGTCGTGATCATCTCCTGGAGATTCTCCGTCTTCTCGCCCGCCCGAGCCGCGGTGGTTGTCTTGCTGCCCTTCCTCATTTCTTGTCCGTCCCCCATGGACGACTTCGTAGTCATCTTCATCACCTTGCCACCGATAGCCATCCATGAAACCACGCAAGAGCAGGTGGTCCCGCACCTGCCCGGAATCCGGGTCCGCAATAAGGCTCTTCAGCTTGCATCTTCGACACGGACATCTTATCTCCGTCTCGTTCTTTTGAAGCATCACGGCCTTCGTGGAGCTCAAAAACCTATTCACGATACCTTCGGTCATCGTGCAGACCATGGTCGCCTGCGGGGTAGAGCAAAACTATATTTTAGAACCAAGAAAGAATTTGGCATGACTTTCCCTAAATATAGGACCAAATAGAATGCTTAATGCCAAAATTCTCGCCGAAGCGGAAATGAATCAACATCCCGGCAAAATATTGGCAACTATCGCATTTCAAATACCGGTACACCTGCAAACACAAACATATATGCAACACCACAAACATATGCAACAGCATGAACATACATAGATCTAGCTAGGCCATAAAAAGTGCATGTGTACATTGTTGGAGGGAGAACAACATAAAGATAGCTTCCCCCCTTACTTACCTATCAAAAAAAAGGTAATTTAACCACTTAATTTGAATGAATCTATGGTGGAAATGAGGTGACAAAGAGGAGGCAGCCGAGACAAGCTTTAGAGGAGGAGGTGGAGAGAATGAAGTAGGGAGAAACTGAGTGGGTAGGAGTGGCTGTCCAAAATATCTTGTTGGTGGCCACTTACTAATGGTGCACCATCTCCTAATGCGCCATTAGTAATCCAGATTACTAATGGCGCACCTGCTGGTGGAGCGCCATTAGTAGTTTTGTAAAAAAATAAAAAAAAATACTAATGGCGCACTGTGCCCGAGTGCGCCATTACTAGTTTAAACTAGTAATGGCGCACTGTGGCACAGTGCGCCATTAGTAGTTTTGCAAATAAAAAGAATAAAAAATATAATAAAAAAACAACAGTAGTGGCGCACTGTGTGACTGGTGCACCATTACTAGTTACAACTTGTAATGGCGCACTCTCTCTGGATGCGCCATTAGTATGTTTGGAAAAGAAAAAAAATTGATACTAATGGTGCACCCTGAGCCAGGTGCGCCATTAATGTATTCCACTCTAATGGCGTACCAGCAAGTGGTGCGCCATTAGTGTCAATCCGATCTATAGCTCTTTTCTTAGTAGTGGAAGAGGCGAAGAGCCAAGCGCAAGGTCACCTACTCAGAACATAACTGACCGTGTTTGCACGAAATTGTGGTCCACGTCCACCGCATGTTCATCCTTTTGCCAACATGTGTCATGCAGTGCATAAGTGAGTCGTTCCCTTTGATAGCACCAAATATGCAAAAAAAATCTCCTTGATGGCACATGACGAAGCACGGGATGGTAGACATGAACATGGTCGGCCCTATTTGTAGAGAGTACTGAATAACTTTGATGTGTCCCGTCAACTCGCAGAACAAAGAGAAGCTTGCTTACTACGCCGTCTCGCTCGCCTACACTTGCGTCCCATCATTGTTCGACTTCCAAAAGAGGCGAAGAGCCAAGCGCAAGGTCATCTACAAACCTTTACTACAGTACTATAGCCAAAGATATTGGGGTTAGCCGGACAAGTTTTCTACAGCCACATGGAAGGAATTGTGCTCATCAATTACATAGAATTTCCTCCGTGCCATCATTGGTGATCCCATGGTGGAAATCAACTAACTACCTATAAAATTATGCATAATCTTCCTCACGCAGGTCAGTATCCCCTTCGCCCAGATGATCGTGTTTTGTCATGCCGAGCTATTCATATGTGCTACTATTTTGTGACACCATTTAAGTAGAGCACTTTCCTATCTCTTCACATTCAGGACAATGAAGATGATTTCAGTGGAACTGCACAAAATGGTTTGATGTTGAGTGATCTCTATTACCTCCTCTGTTTGCTATAATGTGTCAGCGTAACTTGCAAGATGAGCCATCAAGCTAGTTGTGGAGTTGCCAACATGCTCAAAGTGCACGCAACATTGAGAAAAAAGAAGCATGCCAAGGAAATTAATGTGTGCGTAGGGAGGCCCTTTGCTCAAAGAAGCATCGATCGTTTTTTCTTTACTTCTACACCTTCTCACAGCTATGTCTTGGTTATAGTCTTGTGAATCATTTAGATGTGTAAACATGCCGAACTTAAGTGCTTGTGAATGTTAGCTAGTATGCATACCGTATCTTATGAAGCTTTGCTTAGTGTGAATGTTGACTAGTGTGTCAATCTATGCATATTGTGGGCATGTTATTTGACCCCTCATTTCGCTCGCTAGACTCTCCCGCTTCCGTCGCCCCCCAATTCCCCCATTCCCCATCTTCCTCACTCGTACATAAAACCCCCGCTCACCTTCTTCCTCACTCGTACAGAAAACGCCTGCTGCTCTTCTTCCACTCCTAACAGAAAACCCCAGCGCTCCTTCTTCCCCACTCGCACTGCCACTATGCTTGTCTCTGGCTACTCTGCTCAAACCCGTGAGCTCGGCATGACACCCGCAAGGAAAATGGAGTCGGTAGGCCCCAGCGCCAAGAAGATGAGGCTCTCGCCAGCGACGACGCCGGTTGTAGATCCCGCACCCGGCAGCGCGGGGAGAAGCGGCGAGCCCCCCCCCCCCACACCCGGATCCGAGGAACATGTAGAATCTCTGGTGGACCGCATCAGCGATATCCCGGAAGACATCCTTGGGGAGATCATCTCCCTTCTCCCCACCAAAGATGGCTGATGCACACAAGCCCTCCGTTCTCGGTGGCGCCCACTATAGCGCACCGCGCCCCTCAATCTCGACTGTCGTCAGATATCTGTCTTTCCAGAATTCCTTCCTGAATTTGATCTCCTCAGAGCCATCGTCTCCCCTCACCAGCAGGACCCCATTCAACGCTGTCCATACCCTGCACGGTAGATGCTTGGCTGACATCCCCTGAATTCAAAAAAGTCTAGCATCTTGAGTTCTACCATTACTACGAAAATTATATGACGCGAACCAAACTCTTTATAATTGTGCCCATACCACAGTTGTCCATCTCGTGGTTTTCCTCCTCTCTCCACACCCTCACCATAGCCCGGTGCCATCTAGCATACAATCTGGTACTAACGATTTGACTCTCAATGCTTAGTATTGATCTGAACACAATTATTGGTCTGCTGTGATGCTTTCTATGTCTCATGAATTGGTATATAAAGGTGATTATTTCATGCACATTGAAAGCCCATATATATTGTACTAGAATTACCGTTCGGCTGTCGCTCTATCGACATACTCTTTTTTAAACCTTAAATGTTTTCAAGCTCCATGTCTACGTAGGCAACAACACAGAAAAAGACATATAACCAATCGGTGGCGTAAAAAGCACCGGGATTTTCTCAGTTATAATGACATTCAGTTGAGGACAATAATGATGGAAGGTTATGCATCCAATCAGGCAAACAGAAACTTCGTCACATTCTTCTTGTTGAATGCCAGGTTACTATTGTCCATGAGGCTTAAGTTTTTCAACAAGAAATTTCTCACGAATGGATATGTTGAACAGCAAAAAAAGAAGTTTCAAGTCAACAAATGGGCTTCTGAACGTGCTCAGCTTATATTTACAACAACTTGTCGTCATATGCCAATTAACTTTTTGGCACATGATGTTGATTTTATGGATCATACCAACCCATTTATTTGTGACTGCCAAAAACAATGGTTGGGTTAGATGTTATTGTCATGCATGTTTAGTTTGGTTTTTGTCTAAACCTGATGAATAATTAAGCCTGGGCTGTAAATTTTCATAAGAAAGACTGCATGACCATGAATGTTTACCTTTTCTGTTGTACTTGTGTGTGAACTTGTTAGAATGTATAATGTGGGATTGTTAGAATGTACACTATCGGATTTTGACGTGCCCAAACCAGAAGCGCGGCCAGACTGCCAGATGCCGCTCAGGGGTCGTTGGCGCTGCCTTGCATCGTGCCCCACGCCCCCTGTTAAATCCAGTTCGCTCCATTCCCCAAGCGCCATCACGGGATGGAAGTTTCATCTTCTTCCCCCTAGCGCTGCCGGGGGATTGAAGAAGGGCGGCATCCAATCAACCACCGGCGATGGTTGCCTGTCCAAGTGATTTTCATAGAAGAAACTGCAAATTTCAATTTTCAGATAAGAAAGTGTATGTTTCAGAGGCAGAGCATTTAAATCAGCACACACTATTCAAACATGGATAACAGAATATTGAAAATTTTAGTCATGGTCAAAAATGGAACTAATAATAAGTTAACATCATGCTGATCAACATTCATGTACAGCATATCTTCATATGATGCACAATCAAAAATATATACTATTTTCAAAATGCCAAGACAATGTTGAGTGTGCAAAAAAATGGGTAAACTAGGGACCAAATTTTGGCAAGTGGTGGAGGTGGTGTGTGTAGATGACATGGCGGGACCCACATGTCAGTAATAGTTGAGGCAAAAAAATTATATAATTTTCAACTGCACCATTTGGAATCGAATTCGGATAGTTATGCTTTTGGGTGATACGGCTGTAGCACCCGAGCTACTGCAGGTATGATCAAAAGAATGAAGCCGCTCTTTTTCACTTCTCTAAGGCGTCTTCCCCAGCTCCGGTTTGTTCCCGTCCATATCCACGACATCCTCCTCTGGTTTTGTGCGCTCGCCGCGGCTCCACCATCTTCCGTTATCAACATGCTCAACAGACAAGAGGAATTTGGACAGGACTGTACGTTTAGAGGCTGACAGTCAGGACCAACCAGGTCCACGGCCGTATGCAAGAAAGTGACTCATTTGAAAAAATGCTTCTTCCTAATTGTATACCACACTTTGGGCCCATGGGTTTGTCAACCTAGTATATTCAATAAACAAAATAAATTTACAACGAAAACCGTCATCGGCGAGCTTTTTTAGGGATACCAGGGATCTAGCAGGGATATTTTTTCAGAGTGCTCATCCACGACATGCGCAGCCCATGACATACCGACACAGTGGTTTCAACTTGTTTTATGTGGACCATCATGTATGTACCGGCGTATAGGCCTCCCAACCTTGGTTTTATTTTTTCTTAAACATCGGCAACCCAATTTATCTTTTTTTAATAGAACGCATATCAGTGTTCTTTTTTTCTATATGTAATAATAAAAATACTGGGCCCAATTTATGTTTTCCATTCTAACCACATTATATATTATTATTATTATTATTGTATATTTAATACAAACTTATAAATTTTTAACGGAAGTTGGCAAGGGAAATCCTGGTTGTTTTTTACTCTAAGGCAATGAAAATCCTAGTGATTGCGCCCATAAACTTGCGATCATTTAAGGACCAATGTAATAATAAAACACTCATTTTTATTTTGAGCAATAACTCGCTAATTTTCTATTTTTCTATATAATATAATGTCTAACTCCGGTTTAATTTTTGATACTAATTGCTCCGTCTAACCTAATATTATCTTTACTACAAAGCCCAGCAAATTCGTGTATTTTAAGAAAGTGCAAATGGGCTGTGATTTCTTAGAACAAGTGAAATGGGACGAATTTACGCTACCCTATTTGTTCACCCAGCCCAGCAAATTCACTATAAGTTCTCAAAAACATGGGCCAAATATGAGCCACATATTTGAAGGGTGACATGTAGGCCAATAGATCAAAGCCTACGGCAGGCGTTGTCAACTTAGTCAATAAATCATTCTGACATCCACAGCCATTGGATATATATATATATATATATATATATATATATATATATATATATATATATATATATATATCCAACGGCCAGCATGCATCTTCAATCTCCTCTTCATCCTCGAACTGACAACCAGGACCGACCAGCAAGGAGCCTGACATGTGGGCCATTAGGTCGCCTACGGAATGCTTTGTCAAATTAGTCAACAAAATGATTCTGACATCTCTAGTCATCGTATGTACATCTAACGGCCGCCATGCATCTTCAATCTCTCGTCTTCTTCCTCTAGCGCCGGCGAGACTTCCAGCTCCCGCCTCCGGTGGCCAGCAGCGCTGCTTCACACGCCTCGCTGCTTTGCACTACTCCACCGTCGGCCAGGCCACACCTCCACCCCTCATATTATTCCCTCTTGACTGCAGCCTAGGCCGCACCGAATTTGTCAACCCGCGTACGTCATACTCCTATTTGGCTGCGACTCAACTGCCACATCTCCCTCGGCTTCGCGTCAATCCCTTCCTATGCCTTGCCGCCGTCCACCGCCTTGGTGCTCTTAGCGCGGTGTGGTTAACATTGTCAAGGAACGATTTTCATCGAAAGAGAACGGTACGTGGAGAGGCTGACAATTGGGTCCATGGCCGCACGCAAGGAAGTGCCTCCTTATTACTGGCAAAAAAATTATTCCGCCCCTAACAGCTAGGACCCGCTGGCTGTATCTTCGAACGCAAGGAAGTGCCTCCTTGTCCTCCCTGACAGCTGGGACCCACCCGGTGGAAGCGTACGTAGAGTTATCTATCTAGTCGCGAACGTGTACGTACATAGTGGTTGATCGGTCTGTCTGCAGCGATGAACTGTGGCCGAGTAAGGAGAAACACATGTCGTACATACAGTCCCTTCAAAACCGTGTACACATACGTACAACCACAGGGCAAAAAACATGGCTACGTACGTACCTACGGGCCGAGTCTCGAATGCGTACTCGTGCATATGTTCGACTAGGGCTGGTGTACATGGAGAGGCAGCGGACGGCAGCAACGGCGTCGTGTTCATCGGCAGCAAACCGACGGGGTCAGAACGGAGAAACAGCATCGTATTCATTGGGAGGCAACCAGCTTGGATGGAACAGCCGAAACCTAGTGTGGCGTACCACAAAACAGAGGGAAACGACCTTCTGCTAGAGCGCGTATGGTCGAAACGGGATCATGTTCATCGGGAAGTGTGTGCTGTACTGCAAAACGGAGTAACGCCCTTCTGCTTGATCGGGTACGATCGAAATGGGATCCTGTTCATCAGGTCGGGTCTGGTGTACCACAAAATGGAGGAAACGGACTTGTGTTGGAACACTATGGTCGAAACAGGGGTCCTGTTCATCGGAGGGGTGTGGCGTACCGTAAAACAGGACTCCACGGGCTACTGTTCACCCAACGTCGACTTCCTCCAGCCTCTACCTGCACTGTTCATCCACCGCGTCTTCCCCTGCCTCCACCATCTACTTTTCATACATGCTCCATGGGGTCCTGTTCATCCTGCTCTCTACGGGGTCCTGTTCATCCTACCAGCCCTCCATCGACTACTATTCAACCAGCCCTCCTTGGGGTCCTATTCATCCACCCCCAAAGCCTTGGCTGTGGCAGCCTCGTCTCGGTGTCCTGTTCATCCAGCGACAACCGCAACGTCCAACCCTCATGGGGTCCTATTCATCCAACCCCAACCACGTACGTCTCGACTCGTTCAACCAACCCCACGTTCACTGTTCATCAAGAGACAGCAGGCTTGATTGACTTCAGTAAGCAGTAGTAGCGATCGATCGGGTTCAGTTAGTAGCGGTAGCGAAGGAATCGCTCGGGTTCAGTAGCGCACACCTCGCTCAGGTTCAGTTAGAGCTCAACGGCTCACACATACACGCGACGTGTACGACAGAAGTGTGCAAACCTCCGTGCATCGCTCCGCCCTGACCACCCACCTATGGGACATGAGTCCCTCCCGGTTCGGTGTGGGGATGGGCATGTTGCACAAAGAGCGGAGGGGCGTGGCGCAACACGACAGAGATCACACGATCCGTTTTTACCCAGGTTTGGGCCGCCATGAGGCGTAAAACCCTACTCCTGCTTTGGTGGATTTATGGTGGAATATGGAAAAAAGCAAGACGCTCTTGCCCGACAGGGTTGCCTCGGGGCAAGAGTCGCTATGCGGGTATGAGGGTGTGGGTTCGAAGTGGCCGAATCCTTTCTACGGTTTCCATTGACCTCCTTTTAAATATTAAGTGGTCACCACAGTGGAAAATTTGTCTTTCCATGCTGATTGGATAGCAAACAGTGCTATCATGCCTAATTCTGTAGGCTGACAGAGCGCATTAAATGCATCGCTTAGTGTCACATCACGGCTCACCCGGCAGGCCCTGTCGGGCTGCTTCGCTAGCTTCGCGCCTGCTTGCTTGACATGTCTCTAGACGGTTGTCGCTTGGAGGTTTTTTTGTTGGAAGTGGCTGCCATGTGGAAAGGGCTACCACTGAGTCACTTAGGAGCTTTACACCGCACTGAATGACGACGGGCGTCGCTGTGAGGTGGTGGTTTTCTTCCGCGAGCCCTGGCAGGCTATCGGGGCAATCTCAGAGGCTTGCTTCCGAGTGACCCCAACCTTGCCGAGCTCGCCTGCCCGGCAAGAGAGGCCTTTCCATTGGCGATATCTTGCTCCTTCCGCTTGTCGTGGTTGTCTTGATCTACTGGACCAGCTCTCTTATTCCTCAAAGAGTTGATCATTCCATGTCTTGATTTGATCTTGGTGTTGTAAACTTGTTTTTGGGCATGTGCATAGTCTGGGGCAACAGACCCAGCGTTTGTTGCACGGACAGCTACGTTGAGCCGGAACCTGACGCGGCGACGTCTTCTTCTTCATCACCATATTCTGCCACCGCACGCGTGCGATCACCTCCATCGCGATCTTCTACCTACTCTCGCCGAGCCGAGCACGCGAGCGTGTTCGCGGTGAGCATGCACACCTCCACATCCTTCTCTACCCTCTTTGGCATGCTCTGTTGCCGGTAGTCATGCATGCCCGAGCTCATAGCCGTCGGGCCTCGTCTCCGGCGAGTGCCCCGACCTCCTTAGGCATTTGGAGTGAGTCTGTAGTGTTAGCCTAGCTCTGTAGCCCCGATCCCGCCGTTTATCCCCGTCGTTAGACCCCTCGGTTGTCAGGTTCGAGCTTCTCACCGCCTCCTGTGTCCCTCATCGCCACCGTCGCCTCCTTCCTCGTCCCAGGCTGCGAGTTACATGTGCGCGTGTGGGATCTTCTCACAATTCCAACCGTCCCTTCCGCCACTCCGTTTGGCCACAGGAGGCAACTCCAGCGAGTCCCTCCGCCGTTCGTGCATGCTGCCTACCGCTCTCGTGTAACCTCTATTTTGCACCCCCGCGAGCCGTTGCCCTGTCGGCCACAGTGGGTCCCACTGGACAACCACACAGTGCCCTAGGGCACTGTCATACACACGCAGGGGACCAGGCCCACCTGTCATCCCCCCTCTATTTTCCCTTTCTTTTTTGTTTAGTTGAATTCTAGCGCAATCCAATTCTGGAAAGTGCCCGCTTTCCATTTCGGACAAGTCTAGATCTGGACATTCCAAATCTGGTCATTTCCATTTCTGTCTTTTTCCTTTTTTGGCATTATTTTGCAAATGCATTGTGGGCATATTTCATATAAGAACATATGCATATTATCTATCAAACTTGTGTATAAAATCCAACTAATTCATCTGTGGCATCTATTATGTCATTTGAGCAAGTTTTGCAACATGTCATTTTGCAAAAGATGCCATTTTGTCATTTTTGTGTGATTTAATGCAAGCATCATATGAGGTAGCTTTGTAAATGAAAGAGGAGCATTTTCATGTCTTCTTGCTGGTAGAATTTAGTTCATGTGATGATGTGTAATGTGGAGAGTGTGACATGCTCGTAAAACTACTATCATGAACTGTTTCTGCCATGCCATGAAAAATCTACAAAGTCTGAAACTACCAGTTTTACAACTTTCCATTTTGCATTGTTGCTCGCATCAGATCTGTAGCTCGTTTGAACTTCTTCAGTAAGCATGATTTGCTATGTGTCACATGTACATTCATTCCATGTTATTTGTTTCTATGTTGAAATACTATAGCATATTTAACTGTTGCTTACAAGTTAGTATGTTGTTGTTTTCAACAGATTTGCATTGCATATTTTTTTTGATCACCGTTGGAGATCCGTGTAGCCGTTTTTGATGATCTTTATATCCTTTTCAGCTAGATTCTTCCATTCTATCCAATGACATACTTGGATTGCCCATTTCCATCACCTTCCCAACATCGTAACCTCCATTCCGGTAGACCCATAGCTTTGTTCATATCATTCTTCATATGCATTCATGTTAGAAGTGCATGTAGCATTTGTTCATTACCATGCCATGTGTGTTTATGTGGATGCTTGTTTTTCTTTAGGTAGCATCGGGAGACGGGTTTGAGTCCGAGGTCGAGGCACCCGTTGAGAACGATTATGTGGAGCTAGGTTTCGGTCCCACCGAGGACGTTCTAGGCAAGATGATTGTTCCTTGATATCACTACTATCTTTGCTTTTCTAGATGTCTCCATTCTATCGCTATGTCGCGCTACCTACTACATGTTTTTCATCCTCCCGAACTACCATGAAAAGCCTCTAACCCCACCTTCCAAGCAAACGTTGTTTGGCTATGTTACCGCTTTGCTCAGCCCCTCTTATAACATTGCTTGTTGAAATTGTAGTGTAGGTTGTTCTAAGTTGGGACATGGATATCTTTGGTATATCACAATATCTCTTATTTAATTAATGCATCTATATATCTGGTAATGGGTGGTGTTTTGCTTGGTGTTTTGTTCCACTCGCCTTAGTTTCCGTCATATCGGTGTTATGTTCCTTGCACTACAAAAAAAACCACTTCCGTGATAATACGTGTTTGTCATAGTAGGTCACGTTTTCTGTCATGCATGTACGCCCATGATGATTTTATGACAGAATCAAGATAGTCATACCTATGTTGTAGTAGAAGTGTTCCACGACAATACCAAAATTATCATCACAGAAGTGTCCACTTCCATGACGATAAATGCCGTGTCATGGAAGTACTTTTGTCAACGGTAACCGACACGTGGCATCCACCATAAATGCCGTGTCATGGAAGTACTTTTGTCAAAATAGATGTAGTGTAACTTGATGCAAAAAACAAATTCTCATAGTCCTTTGGAGGTATTATAAACTTCTCCGAACTTATAACAACTGATCGCGTGAACTAAGTGCGAAATAATGTGCGACCTTTTTTTGCAATTTGTGTGAAAAAAATAACTAGGCAATCTAACATCTAAAATAATTAGCTGCATTTTTTTATTCCTCTTACTACACTGATGTGCAGTATACATCTTACCAAGTACACACGAAAACATAAGTTTGACATGTAACATCAATCCCTCTCGACACCCTGGAATAGAGACCTCTAAAACAAATCCCGGGAACACAAAGTAGATAAATTACAAGCATCAACATAGACATACAGTGATGCGTAAGTTTAAATATCACAAACCAAATGAAGTACCATTTCTATCAAAACTCTACAATGCACAATTAACACACTAATTATTACTGTATAGGGACAAATTAAGCTCAGCTCGGGCACAAAAACTTGACTGCAAATTGCAAGATATTAAAATAATCCATTTTCTAGTCCACACAATATTACAAAGGAGGTCAATAAAACTATACCACCTCTGGGTCAAGTAAAGATGTTTCTCTGAGCATTCTAGTCATCCCTCTCATCCCAACAAGGACCTGCAGAAAGTAGAAACATTGTATAGGAATTGGTTGGGTACCCATACTTTTGTACTAAGGTAAACCTTTTCATCGAACTGTTGCCAAATTTTCAGAGAACTTGAACTTCAGATTTAGAAAAAATTGAGACCTCACCTAAGTGAGTACTGAAGATGCAAAGAATAGGCTTTTGGGGGACTTTGACTTTGGCAACTTGTTTTTGCTGCAACCTCCAAAAACTAGGAACAAGATAAGATTTTTTCAAGGGGAACTTAACATGGTTTGGCGTTCGAACGATCTAGGGGGTTCTGTCCGAACTTTTACAGAGTTTTTATGTAAATATGCATCGATCAGCAAATAGCAGCATTTTAAGCAACAAAATTTTGATAGCAATCATCTTTGTAAAAACAACAAACATAGTAGTGCAGCAGCATGCACATTCATCAATTTGAATTTCTTCTCACTTCCTGTAAATGCAAAACCAGAATACATAGCAGGAGCAACCCCACATATACATTCATCTCTCAAAACTTTCTCAAACTCGCTCACTTCCTGTAATGCAATAAGATCGAGGTGCTGGAATTTTAGTCTATTATGGTCCAACCCAATATTAATTTCAGAAATTCCTAATAAATCCTAGAGGCCCACTTAGCCCATTCGTGCAAGGCAGGGGGCACTACTAAACTTTAGTCCCACATTGCTAGTTTACAGGGAGTTGGACCTCTTTATAAGGGAGGCTCTTTCTCCACTTGTATGAGCATGATAACAAGAGGAACATCCACGCGCGCTCCTCCTCCGCCGCCCGCCTCGCTACGCCGCGCCGCGGGTTGCGGGAATGAGACGAGCCGATGTCTTATTTTTGCCACGCACGACGGGTATACGAAAGGTCAGTCGGAAGCTGAACGTTTTTTGTAGTGGACACTGAATGAACGACACGCGTCTCTGGCTGTTGCCTGTTCGTTTCGTCTCCCTTGCTCTCTTCAGCTCCCAGCGCAACCTCTCGCCTCCTTCTCTTGCGTCTATAAAAGGGAGGTCGCTCCTCCCAGAGAGACGCACCAGAACCTCTTCTTCCTCTCGCCACCAGTTCCATCTGTGAGCTGCTGTTGTCTTCCTCATCTCGGCTTGCGGCGTGCACCGCAGGTCGGGACTGTAGGCCTCCGAAACCGCACCATTTTGAGTCTTGTACGGGAGAAGGGTGATAAGGTTTTTGGGGAGCGCTCGGCGCGACTACTGGCTAATTCATCACGGACGATCCGGTCGCCGATGACTACTTCCCCAACGATGACTTCTTCCCCGACGTCGACAACATCTTCGACGACATGGCTGGCGAGGATGTTGACCCCAAGAGCAGTGCTTCTGCTACTGCACAATACGTGTTTATGTTTCTTTTGCTTGAGGTCCTGCTACAGTTTCTTGTTCTAGTATGTGCTCTGCATATGTTCAGTTCTAGTTCATATATGTGGATGCTTTTGCATATGTTCGATTCCAGTTCATATATGAAGATACTGTTTACCTTCTCTCTGTTAGATCGCATGACTTGTTTTATCTCTTCTGTATTAGTCATGTTTTATCTACTGTTTCTGTTAATAAAATCACTTGGTAAATTGCTCATATTTCCAAACAAGGGTCAGGAGCAGAGGTATGAGGAAAGAACAATTAATTGGCAGATGGATTCTAAGTTGAGATCAAACAAAACAAGTTACGATTAAAGAACAATTCATTGTTCCCCAGATTGAATGGAAGGAAACGAACAAAATGAATCAATTTGATTACTGATTGAGCTACGGCAGCTACCTTTGTCGAGCTCGAGTTGTTCGTTGAGGGGCACCTTGGGCGGCACGCTTGGCCTCCTCGTTCTCCTCCACATCAAGGTTGCTAGTCTGCTCTTTCTCCTTCTCCTTCTCCTTCTCCTTCCTACTTCCTTCTCGATCGAAGTAACAACATAAACACCACCACTAGCAACATTAAAGGTGTGAGTAAGGGTTATGCTCGAATCAACATTCAGTACCTCTATACCTTCACTAGTCACTGCACTAGAACAGAACTTCAGATAGAAAATAGAGGTAAAATAGAAGCAATTGGTAGCTGCGTAGGGGCATGCATCAGCAGCAGCAGAAAAGGATGCGGCTGTGCCGTGCAGTCCTAGGTTTAGTAGCAGCTTGCAGCAAGGAGCGGCTTGCACTCAGCTCCTTGAGCGACCGGCCATAGAGGAAGCAGTTGGACTGTTGAGCTGGAGGTCCTCGACCTCGCGACTCCTCCAGCAGGCTCCACCTTTTGTCGCTGAAGCATAAGGCATGGCCTTGGAGTGGTTTTTTGTAGCTTGAGCTCCACAACACCCCCTATCTCAGACCATCCACATGTTTTGAGATTCGTGCTTAGTGCAGGCTTTTTTGGAGCCATGCAACATCATTAGCAGGCAATACAACATTTTATTTAGATATGACAGTGTAGTGGAGCAGTAGGGTATAGGTCCTAGGTTCCTAGGAGCTAGGCTGCATGGTGCATAGTGCTAGCCTGCTCGCATGCACCGCTGCTAGCAGTTTTGTCCAGAGAATCTGGCAATTTTCTTAAACACATTTTTGTATGCATGGCTTCTAGCATGGGGACGCCACTAATTTGGTGTCACATGGGCTAACTTTTTTACATCTTTTATTTTTTATTTCGTTCTGATTTGGACTGAAAGATGTTGGCCGGTTAGAGAAGTTTTTTATCGAGAGTTAAGAGAGAGGTGAAGATGGAACTAGCATGTTAGAAAGCTTGTGTTTGCACATTAGATTGTTGTTAAAAAAAGAAAATATGAGGAGAGAGTGGGCTCGTGATAGACCTTTGTGCATGCATGTCAGTAGACATTAATGAGAGAGAGAGAGAGGAGTGCAACCGAATGGAATATGTGCAGCGAGGGAATTCTTTGCATACTGCATGTACATAGAATAAAATAGAGCTGCGTAGGCTGCCCAGCACCTGCTACTACAGTTAATCACCTTGCATGGTTACCAAAAAGTCTGTCACAAGCACGAATCTCAAAGGCATTGAACGGGGTAGATAGAGGGTACTGTGTAGCTCGACCTACACAAGAACTTTGCGATGGCCTTGGAGCGGGATGCGTCCACACGGCGGCGACATTGAACAAACAGGGATGGCGGCGGCGAACTGCTTGTACGCGGTGGCGGGGACATTGAACGGACAGGCATGGCGGTGGCGAACTGCATGTACGCAGTGGCGGCGACATTGTACAGACAGGGAGGTCCTCGACCTCGCGACTCCTCCAGCAGGCTCCACTTTTTGCCGCTGAAGCATAAGGCATGG
>LR738712.1:224171003-224188809 GCA_902687465.1 Secale cereale
CCCCCCCCCTCAAAAAAAACCTTCCCGCACCCGAGGAGAAGAAAACCTGCAGGCGCACTGCAGCACGGGGCAAGTGAACCTCGTCGAGAAGCAGGGTAAACTTCAGCCGCGTGGGCACACGACTTTGTCCTTGAAGTCGGATGGGAGAGCGCCTCGTTTGATTCCTTCCCTTCCGAAAACAGCGCAACATAGCACCACATAGGTGGCTTGCACGCGTGTCCTTCCCAGGGGCGGGCCCAGGAATTGAGGACTATGTATTCAAATTTTAAAAACTTGTTTTGGAAGCCTATAGGATCCTTTTTTGCATGTATAACCGATTATAGAAGCATAATGCACAGATTCTAAACTATATAAACGATATCGTATAATGTATTATTATATTGATGAAAATTTATCATAACTTTGTACTGTTCATCATATATAAGTAAAAATTGTTGAACCTACCGGGGAAAATGTAAGATATATAGAGGATAGAAAAGTAATATAAGAAACCTTACAAATTACTCCCTCCGTCCGAAAATACTTGTCATCAAAATGGGCAAAAAGTGATGTATCTAGAACTAAAATACATCTAGATACGCTCCCTTTTATTCATTTTGATGACAAGTATTTCCGGACGGAGGGAGTATATGATAACTTTGCGATCCTTCATGCTTTGCAAATGAGTGATATGGCCTCATGAAGTATTCCCTTTCGAAGACCAAGAATCGGCATGAAAGGAGAGATGATCCCAGTTTCAGCAGTCGAAGAATTAATAAATCTTAGCAAGTATTAAGTATACCTTCAATAGTCCTATATGCGGTTGCTGCTTTGAAAGTGAATCGATGTGGCCTGCTGCCCGCTATCGACTACAGGGATCAGAACGGAAGGGAGCTAGGGATGGATTCGTCGCAGCGGCGTGCCGGGCGCACGCGCAATCGTCGATCAGGCGAGGCAACGGCAACGGCCCTGGCCGGCCGCTTGGTGAAGTGATGGCTCGCGTCCGATTTGCTAACAGAACGATCGATGCGGGGAACGGAGGTGCCGAACTGCCGATGATTGACGTGTACATCAGTGCGGTGCACTACTGGGCAACTCATGGACTCGTGCTGTCGAGCGAAATAGAGATGGGCTACTGGGTCAATTCGTGGACTCGTGGTGGACGTGTACTCAGTTTCGTTTTTCCTTATCCAGAATAATATATATAAGCTATATATACCTAGGTTTTTGCACAAAATAATGGGTATTCAGTTAAATACCCTTGATTTGAGGTGGGCCCGCCCCTGGTCCTTCCCCTCTTTTGCGTTACAGTCTATTGGATCAATCAAGAGAGATAGAGAATGAACTATCACAAAGGAAGAGGGGGCTGGGATCACACCTGGAAGGATATGGATGGGTATGCAGTTCGCAGTCACCCGTCGTGCGTTTCACTAGGAGACAGAGGAGTGTTTTCCCATGCGCTGGCTCCAGCGAACTGCATAGCCGCGAGCACGTGAACCTCACCGCAGTATCAGCAAACCGCATAGTTGCAACCCGGTGAGCCGCACGCGATGATGAGGGAACCGCACAGCTGCAGTTTTGAGCTGACCGGCGACGCAAGCGAGGTCGTGGAGGAGATGGAATGCAGGGGGCGGGGCGAAATCCTCGGGGATGTAGAAGAGAGCAGCATTGCGCCACCGAGAAGACTGCATGCACGCTCTTCGTGAACTGCACATGGAGTTGTGGATTGCAGGCCATCGTCCCACAGTCCAGTGGTCGGGGACAGTCGAATCCATGGCCGCTAGAGCTCTGTCGAACTACACAGAGGGGTAGAGGGGAGGCTAGGCAGGTGGCCCCATTAGCCGGACCCAACGTCGGAATCGAGCGCCCCCGAAACTGCCATCACTTCAAGATGGAGTCAGAGGCTGACCCCATCAAGGCGGCCATTGACCTCGTCGCCGGGGAGAAGAAGGAAGCGGCGGACGGGCGGCGGTCGACGCAGCCGTGCTTTTCTGGAGGCTGTTGGCGTGCGAGTTTGGACGGCCGGGGACCATCGGAGTTGGTTGGCAGAGGTTCCTTGGATCAACGCCGATGCGAGCTCACACCGGGAGGATCCAACGCCCGCAAGTCAGTGGCCATGCGAGGACCACAGATTTGGAGCTCGGGCACCGACGACAGGGCGTGGAGGCTTGCAGCAGCAGCAGTTGTGGCGCAGCGAGAAGCGATGGCGCTTGGGAGGTCGACGAGTAACGGATCTCGTCGGATTTGGCTCGGGGGAGGCACGGGACTGGGAGGAACTCGTCAGATCTGGTCCGCGGCGGCTTGGTTGGAGAAGAGGGAGTTGGTGGTGGGAGATGGGAGGTTGTGTTGGGGTGGCTGCGGGGAGAAGGTGGGAGAAGAGGTAGTGGGGCGGCTGCGAGAAGAAGGTGGGAGAAGAGGGAGTTCGTGCATCCGAGGAAGGAGAAGGTGGGGTGGTTCGCCGGGGTGAGGTGTTAGCAGAATAAGAGTTTTTGTTAGCAGAATAAGACTCTTAAGGGTGTTATCATAATAGACCCACCATATATATATATATATATATAGGAAAATGGTTGTGTACTCCTGGGAGTACATACTCCCGCTCCTCATATACCATATAGATGAATCTTTTATACCTCTTTATTATTTTTAATATACTTCATTAATAATTATTAGATACCCCAAAATGATTTTTATGAAAAAATTAATGCGAGTCTACATATTTTTAAATGTTTACGTATATACTGATGTGTTTGTGCGTGAAAAGGGTATATTACAAAAAGTACGTCGCAGATGATATTTTTTCAACAAAACACGTATTGGGTATCTTAGAATATGTAATGAAGTATATTGAGAATGATAAAGAGGTATAATTAATGGGTATATGAGGTATATTGAGGATGGAAGTACATACTCCCAGGAGTACAAAAGAGGAGTCCTATATATATATATATATATATATATATATATATATATATATATATATATATATATATATATGTCGACAGAGGTGAAAAAGGAGCCCCTCCTAGTCGAGTTTCGTCTCGACTGAGATAGATGATGCCCCATATTGGGGAACCCTGTGACGACGGAGGAGTAGATGGCGCCCCACCTTGGGGGCACTCCGTGTTGGCGACAGTGTAGATGGTAACCCGCCTTGGATGAGTCAATGACACCTCCGACGAGCCCTAGCTGGCACCTACATTGAAGACCCTTCACCTTGAGAGGACGTGTCGCGCATGGTGCCTAGTGGATGATGCAGTGCTCTCCGCCCACCATGTAGAGTTGTGGCTGAGCCCCCCCCCCCGCATAGGACGAGACGCATGTCATGGTGGAAGTGTTTATCGTGGATGTCCCATGGCCGCCACCGTTATGTGTGTCGAGGCTTCCTCTCATCACCTTGATGTCTTGACCATCGGTTTCAATCTAGGGGCAAGTTAGGATGCCCCTACTATATGTGGCGAGTTGGTGAAGACTATCATCGAGGTGATCGTGTTGACGATGATGACTTGGTGGTTGGCAGCTCACCCTACCTGCAACCACTACACCACGACACTGCAAAGGCGACATGCGTCTGTTGGTAGAAGTGAGCATCACCGACACTATTTGTGTCACAAACTATGCCGACACACAGTATGTTGTTGTTATATAGCCTCACGACACATTATCTGTCGCCAAATCACCACTAGATCACCGACGCAATTTCTGTCGGCATATACTGACTTTACTGATACTTTATCTGTCGCCGATTCGTGGGGACACAGAAAGTGTTGGTGTTGTTTACTTCCGCCCGCACCCAAAAAATGGTGCAGAAAGAGAGCCATGCGTGTGCCATGTGAAACACCCGAGCCGGACTAGAGGAGAAAAAAAAGGAAAAAAAAATGACATACCCAAATATCCCCTCGATCCCCAATCCCACCCCCTTTCTCTCGCTACCCTGAAACAAAGTGCGCCGCCCGCCCCGACCTAAACCTAATCCAGTGCGCCTCCTCCCCAACCTGCACGCCGCCGCCTCCCCAACCTGCACGCCGCCGTCCGTCCCCTGACCCCCGCGCCCCCCTCACGCCACACGCCTCGGGCCCACAGCCCATCATCCGCCCAGGAGAAGCAGCGCCGTAGCAGCTCTGCCGCGCCGAGGAGCAGCTCCGCCGTGCGCCGCGCCGAGGAGCAACTCCGCGATGCGTCGCGCCGAGGAGCAGCAGCACCTGCCGCCAGCAAGGTCAGCCATGAGGATCCATCATTATTCTTCCTCACGGGCGACCTCTGTTCCGGCTGATTTACTTTCCTGCGCCCCGCCTACAGAATTCAAGAGGTACTTTCCATAGTTCACATTGTCACTAATGGCCTCATTGAAGAATGCTTGTGTGATGGACCTGACTAGATGACTTGCATGATATTCTTTCAGTTTTAGTTTTTGGTTTGTTCCTTTTGTATTTCAAGTAGTTGCAGATTTGGTTGTGTGAACCCTACTTAGTGTGATCTATTTTTATCAAGTAGTTGCAGATAGATCTCTCTTGCATTAACATGATTATGTGCATTCAGCCTGTTTTAGAAGCTCAATGCCGTCTTTTTGATACGTATGTTCATAGTGAATGCCAATTTTTGCAGCAACATTGATACTCTGAGTGTACATTTTACTTAGGTGGTGTTTGGTTTGAGGGCGGCGAGGGATTGGCTGGTGATAGTCCTAACCACGTGGTTGGGGATAACCCATTTTGCTTGTTTGGCTGTAAGGATGCGAGGTAGATGGATAGCCATGTTTTTTTTGTTTGGTTTCATGGATAACTGGATGGTTGTTGGAATAACTTTATTTCTGACTTTGCAAGCCTTTTTCTATGAGATGGTGAGATTACCTCTTCGCATACAAAATTATTGTTTCTCTAACTCAGTTAATTCTCGCATTCCCAAGAAAAAAAATCTCACATGGGTCGTCAAACAATATTACGGTGATAAATTAGGCGAATATGTATATGTGTCAAGATAGTAAGCTATATACACAAGCGTGCATCAATAATTTCACGCATGTATGCACATATTTGCTGAAGAATGACGGATGCATCTTTTTATACACCAAGCCATTCACACGCGTGAAAGTACACACATAGCATTTGCTTGTTAACACTGACACAAGAAACTACAGAATATGCAACCCATGACGGCGACACCTTGAGGACTGGATGGGGTGTCAACGCAAGGAGGCACCAGCTACACGCAGCGGAGGAGCACGGCGAGGGCATCTTCTATTCGAGGGGTTAGAGAAGGAAATGATAACGCGAGGGTGGTTGCCACCATCCGCCAAAATCTCGCGGCTCCCATCAGCCAGTTTTTAGCGGAATGTGCTAAGGCGTCTGGCTATCCCGAGCCAGCTTCGCCATCTAACCAAACGAGTGGTATCCCTTAAAAAAATCTGGCTGAGGAGTTGCTGTACCATATTCATTTTGCAAGAGTCTAATTCATTTCTTTTGGCTGTCAAACTTGGAGTTGGAACAGGGCATCAACATTGCCTACTAGAGAGGATGGTTGCTGCTCTAGCATGCTCAAGAGAGCAAACATGAAGGTAATCTGCTTTTTGTTTTAAATTGAAAAAATAGTAAAATGTATCCACGTGTTTGAACTTCTTCAAAATGGCGAATTTACGTATCGGTATCCGCCTAATACTGATACTCGTATCTGTATCGGTGGTTCGGAGGAAACCACAAATAAAGATATAACCTTGAAGTTTTAGTTTCACATTGGATTATTTGGATCATCAATTCAGTACCCTTAGTAATAAACGGAAACCATATTCTCAATAAACTGATATTTATTGTTGAACGCGCCTTTTGCTTTTGAAACGATAAAACTGAACATATTTAGTGCTCTCATTTTCCTCAATTACCAACTTTAGCATCTGCCTTTTCATCTAATACACTCCATTTTACTGAAATATGTTCTTCACAACCCACATGTGCTGCATGTTTTCTGCTAACAGGAGAGTACCATATTTGTGAAGACTTCCATTTCTTACATTCGTTACTTTCAGCCAATGTACAAACCAAGGTAAAGAAAGACAAACAAGGAAAAGGCTACCTGCTGGTGGTGGGTGCCGGACATTGTGGAACAAGGTGTGATCTTGGCAGCGACCCATGAAGCTTTTTCTTCTTTGCATGTTGATCACTACTGCACTGTTCAGATTTTTCAAGGTAGTAGCAGATTCTCTGCATTTTCCTCTATATGAATTTTGGCTTGTTTGATGTTCTTTACTTTTTTTTTCTCCAAATTAATCATCTAATCTAAGTTCCTAATGGAAGTAGCTTTTTGTGTGTGTAATCATGCTTCCTTTACTTCTATCGCTAATTTATTAATTGAAGACATATTATTGTTAGTTGGATGAGAGTTGATGCTATACTGCTAGTAGATAGACTAGGGTGCAAACTGTGTTAATGTGTGCAAATAACAATGCAAACCAACCTCGTATTCTTTGAGGAATAAACTGAAATTATGGTTACATTTTTTAACAGAAGCACGGAATCTTAGTAAGCATTATATATTGATGCCACATGGTTTTCTGCACCTTAGGACTGTCAGTTGGGCATGTCCATATAAAACACGTGCATTATCGGGCCAACCATTCTTCCTTTTTCTACCTCAACTGACGACAAGCATTGTAGTAACATGTTGTTTATGTCAATTCCAGATTCTCAAATATGTTCCCGACCTCGCGCAATCTATCGCCCGTCTGATCTCGTCGTCCAACGACCAAGAGTTCTGAGATGAATGTGTGGTGCCCCTCGGGAAACATAGGTGAGATGAGCTTGCACTCAGTTCTTAATTATATTTTTCCTACAGTCTTCTATGTGTAATATTGGCACTACATTAATGTAATTTCTATTGTATTCATGTTGTAAAATACGACTTTAGCATCACATGATGTGCAATAATAAGAGCAAAATTTATCATCCACTTTACAGAGATAATTCTATATCAAATGTACTTAAACACACTATGTTCACATTTAGACCCATTTGTCAATGTATATCTTGTTTTACTTCTGGTGGTGCTTGATTACACCCCTCTTCTTTTGTCACTTTTTATTCACCCCCTAGTTGTACTCTTCTCGTCACTGTATTTGTCTATCAGCCATCCCTTCTCTTCCCTTGTGCTTCCCTCTTTTTTCTGGTGTTCTCCAAATCTCCATGCCTTAGATCAAATCTGATTGCCTAACAATGGGGGCAAAAAAATTATAGTAAGCCATGTGATATGCTAGGAGCTAGCCTGGCTTCGGTTGATGTTCTGATAAGGATATCTTATGTAACCAAACTGTTTGCAATGTCTTCTATTTTTTAGAAATTGTTTAGATCTTTGGGATCATTGGCAACTCGCAAGTTTGAACAAATTCTCATTTCTATGATTTCTCAAACATACAAGTTATTTTGCAGGGACATGGCAGAAAGCAGCAAGTCCACAAGTTGATCTAAGATGTTCCGATGATTGCTTTTGTTCATAACATGGTAGACATATTTTGTTCATATGGAAGCTGATGTCGGCTTGGTGATTGAAGGATTTCTCTCTTTCATGATATTTTGTGGTAGTCAAGTGATCAAACAATTGGTCTCTTAGGGCTTAGCCCTTATATTTTATAGCAGGACACATCTTGTATGTCGACTTGTGTATTTTCTTCATGGTTGTAACAGACTTGAGTGAAGATAATATGTTGAATAAATGTATTAGTGAATGGTATCTTGTGATGAATAGAAGAGTGCAATTATTTGTATATGTATTGTGCACTGAACATGAATTGAATACTATGAATGTAATTTTATTCAAAATATGGTGCAAATGCATTTTCTACTACAACATAGAGCCCTGGCAGCAAAAATGTCGGCATAAGTATTGGGCGTCGCGCTATGTGTCGCCATAGCTCATTGACACAAAAATTGTCGGTGTAACAATGGACGTTGCACTATGTGTCGGCATAGCATGGTATCAGATGCTCTGTCGGCTTATCTTAGTCTGTCGGTATAGAAATGTCTGTCGCCATAGATCCCACCAACCCCATCAAATTATCTGTCGGCATAGATTTATCTGTCGGCGAAGACCTTTCCCGGCAGGACTATAGGCGACAACTCATTTCTGTCGCCAAAAGTCTTTGCCAACAGTAAGTGTGTCGCCTTAGGTGACCTACGCCGACAGATTGCTTGACGTTGATTTTAGTGTCGTGGTGTAGTGAACCATGAGCCTACGAGGTTGTGGGAGATGGCCTCCAAGCCTTCATGTAGCTTGACCTCGGTGCATCATGGTGTTGGTGTTGGCGGCGCTGAGCGGGAGCCAAGCCAGGTAGAGGTGTGAAGGGACGCCGCACTTTCCCTTCCATTGGTGGTATTAGCACGGAGGCATTGAGCTGCCTTCAAGTCTCCATGGATGTCCGCCCTTGATGACTCCTTCAACAGGGTGCGCCTCCAACATTAGTGTGATAGCCTGACTTATTAGGGATGATAGACTACTCATATCTACAAGGAATTTCTTATTTTCCGAGAGCCCATTCGAATAGAACTCCAAATTTAAGCATGCTCAGCTTGGAGTAGTTTCAGGATGGGTGACCGACCGGGAAGTTGCTCCCGGGTGCGCGCGAGTGAGGAGAAAGTGCGCATAAAAGACTGGTATTGATATGTAGGGCCAGTCTAGATCCCGCCAGGAGTAACAACCACCAGCGGGTGTGTCCGGGGCGTTACAAATTGGTATCAGAGCCGACCCTTGCGGTTACACGGATGTTTGCGGATAGGTGCGCGGTGATGTTGTGCATGACGTTTGTGACCCGTCGTGGCACACTACATGACACATGTGCCGGACTGGATGCACAGGCGTATGTGCCAAGAGGGACCGTTCATGTGGCCCGATGAGGACGTCGGTTCCTCTGAGTGGAGGTGTATGTGATAGCCTGGCTTATTAGGGATGATAGACAACTCATATCTATAAGGAATTCCTTCTTTTCCGGCAGCCCATTCGGACAGAACTCAAAAGTTAAGCGTGCTCAGCTTGGAGTAGTTTCAGGATGGATGACCGACCAAGAAGTTGCTCCCAGGTGCGCACGAGTGAGTACAAAGTGGGCATAAAAGACTAGTATTGATCTGTGGGGCCAGTCTAGATCCCGCCAGAAGTAACGACCACCGGAGGGTGTGTCTGGGGCATTACAATTAGCTCGTGGCACTCCATCGTCTTGGCGGCCGCCCGCCATTGCGCTTTATTTGACTGCATAGTTTGAAACTGCGCGGGATCTTGGACTTGGTACGTGTAGACCCTTGCGCCATGGGAGAGTTCACCTGCAAGAAAGAGGCTTATCAGGGGAGATCCTTGCAGCATGATGTGCACATTGGAGATTGGCGAAGACAATTTTGACAACCACATCGAAGCAAAGATGGGAGGAGAACCACGTCCCACCGGGCGTGCCAATTTGTTTGACACGAGAAATAATAAAAATAACAGTGGTTATTGAATTATTATCTTCTACGCAACAGGGGAAATAAAACGTTGCGGGCGTGCCAGTGTACTAAGTTCACAAATAAACATAGGGAACATGCATTTTATTAATCTCTCATCGGAGAAACAAAATAACAAATATCCTTTTACATATGCGCTCCATGGCCTACTAGCGCGGCCAGCCTAACTGTAGCGATTGTGGCCTTTTGGTTCCCGGGGCCTCGGAAGACTCCGGGTTATTTATTCCCGCGAGTTACTCCGCAAGACACCTCCGATTAAGCTGTGCAGTCGTCTTCGTCGTCTTCGCCCTGTGTTCTCCATGCATGATGATGGTGGTGTGTGGGCAGCGACAGAGCCCGTGTCCTCGTCGATACATTTGCCACTCAAGACGTGTCCGCCCTCGCCGTCACGCCTAGTCCGCCCTCGCCCTCGCCGTCACGCCTTGTCGGTCTTGATGGCAATGATGTAGTTGTGGTAGAAGTTGCATGTGTCCTGCTTGGCTCGGACTTCTAGATGACCTAGCGGACTCCTCGCGGTATGCAAGGGGTATGCCTCGCGGGAGTAAGTTGTTTAGGAGAACGGCGTCGGTGTAAAACCGTCGCACGCTCACATCGGCATGGCCAGTGTGGTTGGCGCCTCGTCTCGCGTAGACGCCGAGTATTCGGCGGTCTATCAAGTCAAATGGCACCACCTCGCAGGATCGTGGAAAGGTGGTGTCGTGGAGACCACGTCGCCTTGGTTGGTGCTACGCCGAAGTGTGACCTGAACGCCGGTGATGACATGGACATGTACGTCAATGACCAATCCGCCGATGGATGCACCTGACTTGGTTGGACGCCAAGTCTATGACAATTCGCTATATTAGAGACAACCGCCTGGCAAACTTGTGAATAGATGATCGTAGTGGTTGCGTCGCCTTGTATAAGCCGGACGTCGTATTGGTTGGTCTGCTAGGAGAAGGGCGCCTCCCCATGGGGTCGATAAACGGTGGCCGTGTCACCTTGGGTGGGTGCAACACCAAAAGGGATGACCTGTACGCCGGCGACTGATGGATCTGTACACCGGGAAGTGTATGCCAATTACCTGTACGCCATGATGGACGCTTCGTTTCGGGTTTCATCGTCGTCAGCTCCGGTTCTTCCACCACTAGTAGAAAACAGGGAATTGGTCCAGCCCATTAGCCCCGGTTCAATCTAGAACCGGGACCAATGGGGGTACTGGACCCGGTTCATTAGCCCAGGGGGCCGGCCGGGCCACGTGGGCCATCGGTCCCGGTTCGTCTGGACCTATTGGTCCCGGTTGGAGCTAAAAACCGGGACCAATGGCTCTTGCTCCTGGCCCACCACTATTAGTCCCGGTTTGTTTTATGAACCGGGACCAAAGGCCCCCCTTTAGCCCCGGTTTGTAGCACCAACCGGGACCAGTGAGTTGCCTATATAAACCCCCTCACTCAAGAGCAGAGCTCACTGCTCTGTTTTTTTTTCTGGCCGAGGGGGAGAGGGGTTAGTGGTGCTCTAGCTCACCTCCTATGCACACAACATGTTCGGTGGAATGCCCGAGCCACACTAGTTAAGCTTTTCTCCTCTCGAAGCTCTATTTTCTCCGAGATTTGTCTAGGTTTAGCGGTCCGTCACGTCCCGTCCCCGTCTTCGCCGCCGTCGATCGCCCCCGCCGATCTCGTCACCGGCACCACCGTGGTGAGCCTCTTGTTATGTCCATGCTTTTCTTACTTTTATTATTGCTTTAGATAGATATTTGTCTAATTTTCTTACGTTTATTATTGCTTGTTATTATATAGTGCGATGGTTTTGATATCCGCCCACGTGGGCCCTCGTCCGGTCTACGATTCGGATGTGGTATATTATCTTTAATTTATAACTATTTGTTTTAGTTCTTATGATAGTTATGCCGACCAACCTGACATGCATAGATGTTTTATTATGTCTAGGAGGTAGTTGAACCGGAAATTCCAACCGACCCTCTTGTGGAGAGGTTAAATTTAGTTGAAGAGGAAAACATTTCGTTAAAGAAAAAATTGGAAAAAATGGAGGAGGAGAAGATGGAATTGGAGTTGCATGTTGCGGAAGTTATCGATGATCACAAGATCAAGATGGAACCTATTGTCGAGAGGTTAAATTTAGTTGAAGAAGAAAACAAATTCTTGAAGGAAAAAATAAAAAAAATTGAGGACGAGAAGATGATATTGGAGTTGCATGTTGCGGATGTCGTCGATGATCACAAGATCAAGATGGATGCAATGCGGTTGAAGATTAAAAAGATTAGAAAATATGCCATTAATACCGAGGCTTGGTATCATTATGCCGTTGGATCAATTGTTACCTTGGTTGCGATTATGATAGCATTTGTTTTCGCGTTGAAATGTTTTACATAGTTTCGATGTGTATGGAGAGCTATATGTTGTTAGATGAGAACTATATATGTATGTACTTTGGTTTTAATGTGATGATGAACTTTTATCCATTTGGTCACTTAATTATCTATTTATGATGTTCTGTAATGGTTTTTGACACACTTAATTATATATAAATGCACGCAGATGAACCGCCAATGGATGTACGGTGACAGACACACCTCCGAGTACATTAAGGGCGTGCGTGAGTTTCTAAATGCGGTAGAGGCAAACAAGCAGAATTGTTTTATGTGTTGTCCATGCACTAAATGTGTGAATACGATGTCTTACTCTAACCGAAAAATCCTTCACTCCCACCTGCTTTACAAGGGTTTCATGCCACACTATAATGTTTGGACGAGGCACGGAGAAATAGGGGTTATGATGGAAGACGGCGAAGAAGAAGAGTACGATGACAACTATGTGCCCCCTGAATACGGTGATGCTGCAATGGGGGGAGCTGGTGAAGATCAAGAGGAACCAGACGATGTGCCCAATGATGCTGCAACGGGTGAAGCTGCTGAAGATCAAGAGGAACCAAATGATGATCTTCGCCGGGTCATTGTCGATGCAAGGACACAATGCGAAAGTCAAAAGGAGAAGCTGAAGTTCGATCGCATGTTAGAGGATCACAAAAAAGGGTTGTACCCCAATTGCGAAGATGGCAACGCAAAGCTCGGTACCGTACTGGAATTGCTGCAGTGGAAGGCAGAGAATGCTGTGGCTGACAAAGGATTTGAGAAGCTACTGAAAATATTGAAGAAGAAGCTTCCGAAGGATAACGAATTGCCCGACAGTACATACGCAGCAAAGAAGGTCGTATGCCCTCTAGGATTGGAGGTGCAGAAGATACATGCATGCCCTAATGACTGCATCCTCTACCGCGGTGCATACAACGATCTGAACGCATGCCCGGTATGCGGTGCATTGCGGTATAAGATCAGACGAGATGACCCTGGTGATGTTGATAGCGAGCCCGCCAGGAAGAGGGTTCCTGCGAAGGTGATGTGGTATGCTCCTATAATACCACGGTTGAAACGTTTGTTTAGAAACAGAGAGCATGCCAAGTTGATGCGATGGCACAGTGAGGACCGTAAGAAAGACGGGAAGTTGAGAGCACCCGCTGACGGGTCGCAATGGAGAAAAATCGAGAGAAAGTACTGGGAGGAGTTTGCAAAGGACGCAAGGAACGTATGGTTTGCTCTAAGCGCGGATGGTATTAATCCTTTCGGGGAGCAGAGCAGCAATCACAGCACCTGGCCCGTGACTCTATGTATGTATAACCTTCCTCCTTGGATGTGCATGAAGCGGAAGTTCATTATGATGCCAGTTCTCATCCAAGGCCCTAAGCAACCCGGCAACGACATTGATGTGTACCTAAGGCCATTAGTTGAAGAACTTTTACAGCTGGGGAATGGAAACGGTGTACGTGCGTGGGATGAGCACAAACAGGAGGAATTTGACCTAAAGGCGTTGCTGTTCGTGACCATCAACGATTGGCCCGCTCTCAGTAACCTTTCAGGACAGACAAACAAAGGATACCACGCATGCACGCACTGTTTAGATGACACTGAAAGTATATACCTGGACAAGTGCAGGAAGAATGTGTACCTGGGCCATCGTCGATTTCTTCCGACCAACCATCAATGTCGAAAGAAAGGCAAGCATTTCAAAGGCGAGGTAGATCACCGGAAGAAGCCCGCCATGCGTACCGGTGATCACGTACTTGCTATGGTCAATGATTTACATGTAATCTTCGGAAAGGGCCCCGGCGCACTAGCTGTTCCGAATGACGATGAGGGACACGCACCCATGTGGAAGAAGAAATCTATATTTTGGGACCTACCCTACTGGAAAGACCTAGAGGTCCGCTCTTCAATCGACGTGATGCACGTGACGAAGAACCTTTGCGTGAACCTGCTAGGCTTCTTGGGCGTGTATGGAAAGACAAAAGATACAGCTGAGGCACGGGAGGACCTGCAACGTTTGCACGAAAAAGACGGCATCCCTCCGAAGCAGTATGAAGGTCCTGCCAGCTATGCTCTTACGAAAGAAGAGAAAGAAATCTTCTTTGAATGCCTTCTCAGTATGAAGGTCCCGACTGGCTTCTCGTCGAATATAAAGGGAATAATAAATATGGCAGAGAAAAAGTTCCAGAACCTAAAGTCTCATGACTGCCATGTGATTATGACGCAATTGCTTCCGGTTGCATTGAGGGGGCTTCTACCGGAAAACGTCCGATTAGCCATTGTGAAACTATGTGCATTCCTCAATGCAATCTCTCAGAAGGTGATCGATCCAGAAATCGTACCAGGGCTAAGGAGTGATGTGGCGCAATGTCTTGTCAGTTTCGAGCTTGTGTTCCCACCATCCTTCTTCAATATCATGACACACGTCCTAGTTCATCTAGTCGACGAGATTGTCATTCTGGGGCCCGTATTTCTACACAATATGTTCCCCTTTGAGAGGTTCATGGGAGTCCTAAAGAAATATGTCCGTAACCGCGCCAGACCAGAAGGAAGCATCTCCATGGGCCATCAAACAGAGGATGTCATCGGGTTTTGTGTTGACTTCATTCCTGGCCTTAATAAGATAGGTCTCCCTAAATCGCGGTACGAGGGCAGACTGACTGGAAAAGGCACGCTTGGAAGGGACTCAATAATATGCAGGGACGGTTATTCTTGGTCTCAAGCACACTACACAGTTCTACAGAACTCTACATTGGTGACCCCGTATGTCGATGAACACAAGAACAGTCTGCGCTCCAAACACCCGGAGCAGTGCGACAACTGGATTACACGTGAACACATCAGGACTTTCAGCAGTTGGTTGGAAACACGTCTCAGAGGTGACAACACTGTTTGTGATGAGTTGTACTTGTTGTCCAGGGGACCATCTTCGACTATATTGATTTACAAAGGATACGAGATAAATGGAAATACATTTTACACGATTGTCCAAGATCAAAAGAGCACCAACCAAAACAGCGGTGTCCGCTTTGATGCAACAACCGAGAGGGGAAAGGACACATATTATGGTTACATAGTGGACATATGGGAACTTGACTACGGACATGATTTTAAGGTCCCTTTGTTTAAGTGTAAATGGGTCAATCTGTCAGGAGGCGGGGTACAGGTAGACCCACAGTACGGAATGACACCAGTGGATCTGAAAAATCTTGGATACAATGACGAACCGTTCGTGCTAGCCAATGATGTGGCACAGGTTATCTATGTGAAGGACATGTCTACCAGACCGAGAAAAAGAAAAGATAAGGAAGCGAATACATCATACGATGAGCCAAAGCGCCACATAGTTCTTTCAGGAAAAAGGGACATCCTGTAAGTGGAGGGCAAGACAGACATGTCTGAAGATTATGAAAAGTTTCATGAAATTCCTCCCTTCAAAGTCAAGGCTGACCCAAGCATCCTGATAAACGATGAAGATTATCCATGGTTACGGCGCAATAAGCAAATGACACAAGCGAAGAAAAAGTGAAGAGTTATTTCCGCAACTATTATGATGATACCATGCCAACTTTGTAACAAACGAGTATGATACCATTGTCCGTTTGTACTATTCAAATTTCAATACTACTTGCACTAACAAAACAAAACAAAACAAAACAAACTTGAAAAATAAATAGCAACAATAAGTATTTTGTTGTAAGTATAAACAAAATAAAATAAATAAAGCAACAAAGAAAATAAATAAAGAAAGTAAAATAAATAAAGCAACTCTAAATAAAGCAAAAAACAACTTAGAAATAAACAAAGAAAATAAAATAAATAAAGCAACTCTAAATACAGCAAAAAACAACTTAGAAATAAATAGCAACAATAAGTATTTTGTTGTAATTAAGTATAAACAAAATAAAATAAATAAAGCAACAAAGAAAATAAATAAAGGAAGTAAAATAAATAAAGCAACTCTAAATACAGCAAAAAACAACTTAGAAATAAACAAAGAAAATAAATAAATAAAGCAACTCTAAATACAGCAAAAAACAACTTAGAAATAAATAAAGCAAAAAAAGAAAAAAAAATTGGGCGCTGCCCAGTGAGCCTGCAAGGCCTATAGCACAGGATCCACCTGTAATATAAGGCCCAGCAAGCTCACAGGGCAGCGCGCAGAGTTAGGCCCAGAAGCCTGCATTTGAGAGGAGCTCGAGATGGAGGGAGCAGCAGCCCTTATAAACCACTCTCGAGCTCCCTCAGCTAGCGAGGTGGGACTAAACATCCCACCGCACCCGCGCCAGCACAGGGCCTTTGGTCCCGGTTGGTGGCAACAACCGGGACTAAAGGGTGGCATTAGTCCCGGTTGGTGGCTGAAACCGGGACTAATGCACCCCTTTAGCCCCGGTTGCTGCCACCAACCGGGACTAAAGGCCCCACCTTCCCGCCCTTTGGGCTGCTGAAAAGGGACCTTTAGTCCCGGTTGGTGGCAGCAACCGGGACTAAAGGGTGGCATTAGTCCCGGTTTCAGCCACCAACCGGGACTAATGCCCCTCCTATATAACCAGGACTTGCGAAATTTTCGTCAGTTTCCTTCTTCTCCCCGCCCCGACGCCTCCCTCGATCTGCTCCGTCCCCGTCGCCGTCGCCGTCGCCCCCGTCGCCCCCGTCGCCCCGTCGCCGTCGCCCCCGACGCCGCCTCGTCGCTCCGCCCCGCGCCGTCGCCCCGCCCCGCGCCGTCGCCGCGCCCCGGCCGGCCCGTCGCCCCGCGCCGCCGCGCGCCCCGCCCCGCCGCCGTCGCGCCGCCACGCCCCGACGCCGCCTCGTCGCCGCCCCGCCCCGCCGCCGTCGCGCCGCCCAGCCCTGCCGATGTGAGGGCCGGCTCCCTTTTTTTTATATGTTTAATATTGCTGTATATATATATATAGTTGCTGTGTATATATATGTATATATGTGTATATTTTTTTTATGTTTATATAAATTGCAGTATATATAGTTGCTGTATATATAGTTGCTGTATTTATATGTATGTGTATATCTTTTTTTTTCTTAGGAATTTGCTAAATATATATGTTAAATATATATTTATGTGTATATAAATATATTTTTTCTTAGGAAGTTGTTGTATATATGTGATGTGTGTATATGTGATGTATATATATGTGTATGTGGCTATATAGTTTTTTGTTTATATATGCTAAATATATATAGAAAGTTTTATATATATATGCAAAAGTTACAAATTTAGAAAAAGAAGGATAGGAAAGAAGAAAATAAGAAAGAGGAAAGAAAGAAGAAGAGGAGAGGAAGAAGAGAAGAAATAAATAAGAAGAAGAAAAAAAAGAAAAAGAAGGATAGGAAAGAAGAAAATAAGAAAGAGGAAAGAAAGAAGAAGAAGGAGAGGAAGAAGAGGAGAAATAAATAAGAAGAAGAAAAAAAGAAAAAAAGAGGAGAAGAAGAAAGGAATAGAGGAGAAGAAGAGAAATTTTCTCTTCTTCTCCTCTATTCCTTTCTTCGTCTCCTTTTTTTTTATTTTTTTTTCTTCGATCTTCTCCTCTAGCGGTTCCTTTTTTCTTCTTCTTCCTCTTTTTTTATCGGATATGTATACACCCTCTCCCCGATAACTTCGACATTAGGGGGGGCCGGGGTCGAGGGTCGTCGAGGGACCGAGGCCGAAGGTCGAGGGGTCGAGGGTCGTCGAGGGACCGATCGAGAGGCCGAAGGGCGATGGGTCGAGAGGTTGCCTAGCAGTCGGGGGTCTAGGGTTGTGGATCGCCGAGCAGTCGGGGGTCAAAGTATTGAAGAATTCCATGACTTCATCATTAGCCAGAAGTAACCGGGGCATTTTGGTACAAAGTTATGCAAAGATATTTTGGAACGGAGTTCCTGATAGAATAATCCGTCTTTTGTTACGAATTATCCTATCGGGGACTCCGTTCCAAAATAACTTTGGAGAGCTTCGTACCATCATGCTACTGTTACTTTCGCCTAATGATGAAGTATTGGTTTTGTT
>LR738712.1:224198455-224214811 GCA_902687465.1 Secale cereale
CTCTATTAATTAGCTAGCTAACACAATATATCAAACACCTAAATTAACCCCCAAAACCTAAAACCCCCCCCCCCCTTTCAAAAAAAAAAACAAAAACCACAGCCACAGAAATGCTGACACGTGGATGCCTTTTGGTCCCGGTTGGTACCACCAACCGGGACTAAAGCCCCTCCTGCCTGGACTCGGTGCACGGGCCACGTGGACACCCTTTTGCCCCGGTTCTGGATTGAACCGGGACTAAAGGGTCAGAGCATTAGTACCGACCCTCTTGTCCCGGTTCCAGAACCGGGGCTAAAGGCCCAGATGAACCGGGTCTGATCCCCCTTTATCTACTAGTGCACACCGCTTCCTCCGGGACACCGGCCTGTCCAACGCTATTAGAACGCCGTGGACTTGTACACCGAAGAGACCTGTTCGCCATGGAATTGTCTCGGGCTACGTTGTTGTGAGCTCCGGTTCCGCCATGCTGTCTCCTCCGGGACAATAGACCTGTTCAACGGGATCAGAACGCCTGGGACTTGTGCACCAGTGACCTATTCGGCATGGTTTGTCTCAGGCTACAACGTCGTGAGCTCCGGTTCCCCATGAGTCATCTCCAACTGGAAACGGGCGCCATGGATCTGTGCACCGGTGACCTGTTCGCCAAGGTCCTGTGCGCTGTAAGTTGTAACCTGTACATCGCAATCGGAACATCATGGACATGTGCAACGAAAACCTGTTCGCCATGACCTGTACGTTGTGACCTGTTCGTTGGGGGCATGAAGGCCGCCGTGGTAGAGCAGCGGGGCTAGCGGTTGTGCTGCGTCATTGGCGAGCTCCGGCTGTGGTTATCTTCAACCAAGAACACGATGTTTGAAGATTTAGAACTTGACGTAGACAAAGTACCGACGGTGTCGGCGTAATCTCCTGGTAGAGCGGCATCGCACCTTGTATGAGAAGAGCGTCGTGTCGTCCGCCATCTCTGTAGGTACGAGAAGGGTGCTGCGTCGTCCGCGTCCATCTCCGCTGGATGTGTCGTCCGTCGTCTCCTCGTTGCAGTACATGAAAAGAAGAAAATGACGGGCTGCTTCCTCCTCGTCCATACGCGTGTGTATGCGAGGGCGTCGCCGCACTCATCAGGTTTCATCCACTGTCTTCTCCGTAGTTTCTCCTGGCCGCAACCTCCCGGGCACGTCTATACTTGTTGTCTCTTCGTTGTGGGCTAACACCGCCAGCACATATGTGTCTTCTCCATGAAACCTGCTAACAAAAGAACTTCTACGTACCGGATGGCGTGCGAGCTGTTGCACGTGCATATGATTGCATGCAAATAGATGTCTCCCACGGCTGTATCTCCGCACAACCGTTATCTCGACGGCGTGTTCGGCACCATGGCGCGTCGTCGTACACCGGCGCTGCCTCCTTCTCTCCTTTGCTGCCTCGGTTCTTTGGATGCTGTCGTCGCCGGCGCGTCTCCTTTGCCCGAGCATAGCCTCTTCTATTTGTGCGTGCGTAAGTCCTGGAGTGGAACGTGTGCCCTCGATATATATAGGCTGAGGCACTGGGCGCCGCTAGTTCGGCTGCGTAATGATTATTAGAAACAAATCCATTTATTCCTTTCATTGATCTTCTTGACAGCCAAACCTGTAGAAAGAATAGGAAACGCAACCTTTCTATGTATACAAAATGGCTTCGGGCGCCTTTCTTTCCTTGGTGCATTGTTGGCGCCGAGCTCCAGCTTGCTCTTTGCGACGGTGCCCAGCTCCCTCTCACTTTCTTTCTCGCACGAACAAAGATATAAGAAAGAGGAGACACAAGACACGGTGGTGTTTCTTCGGCGTACATACACCTGCCGCACGAACAGCTTTTTTTCAGCACGAACCCACACACACAACTGAGCAGTACAGCGGATGACTTTTTATACCCAGTACACACCTAGCTAGCTACCAGGCACGCATCCAGGCACTAATGTAGCTAACTAACCACATGCATGCATGCCTCTTCCTTGACCGGCACACATGCTAACTTATCCATCTAATGCATACACGCACTCAACAGCCCATGACGTTGGTAACCCACGACCGCACACCACGGCTGCCTAACTGCTCGGCCGAAACTGCTACTAGTTGCCAGCTTCGCCCAGACGACTCAGCCATCACCAAACATTGCGTGGCTTACTCCTAACATTCTCCTCCTAAGCCACGACCTCGTCATCATCGGAGTTGTTGCATCTCCCGTTGTTGTCGCCGTCACAGCCGTGACCTAGCCGCGGACCCGACCTGGCGCATCGACGCCGATCGCATCGCCACGGACCCGACCTGGCGCACTGACGCCGGTCGCACCGTGCTCCGTCACGACCCCGGCGACATACGCCGAGCTCCTTCTCCGACGGCGACACACGCCTGGCATCCCGCTGCGCCCCGTACGTCCCGCGCGCACCCGACACGCCCGACGAACTTGACCGCACCAGTGCGTCCCGAACGTCCCGCGCGCACCCGACGCGTCCGACGAGCCCGACCGCACTAGACACACACCCCGCGCCGCCTCCGTGTCTGCCATGGCATCCGCCAGCGACAAACGCCGGAAGGATGTAGCCGAACTCGAGCACGCACTCGAGCACAACGGCGACATACACCTCCTCCCAACATCAACCGCGCGCTCGTCCGCGCGCCCGCAGTCCCGACGCGCCCGACGCGTCCGGTGCGCACCCATAACACGCACCGGTCGCGCCCGGCTCACCGGCACGGCTTATTGCCCTGCACGGCTGTGGCCTCAACCGCAGCGCAGCACCTCCATGCCGCCATGCCGTTGTGTGTCGTCGAAGCCGCCACCACGCAGGTCCTCCGCGGCGTCCTCACCGTGCCGCCGCAGCCACCGCGGCCTCCTCGCCGCGCCCCGCACCTCCATAGACCGACACACGGCCCGGATCATTGCGCAGACGCCGGCGAACTCCGCCACCGCCGGCACGCCTCCGGCAAGGAGAATGACGCCCAAGATGAACCAGCTCTGATACCAATTGTTGGTGCCGAGCTCTAGCTTGCTCTTTGCGACGGTGCCCAGCTCCCTCTCGCTCTCTCTCTCTCTCGCACGAACAAAGATATAAGAAAGAGGAGACACAAGACACGGTGCTGTTTTTCCGGCGCACATACGCCTGCCGCACAAACGGCTTTTTCTCGAGCACGAACTCGAACCCACACACACAACCGAGCAGTACAGCGGATGGCTTTTTATACCCAGTACACACACCTAGCTAGCTACCACGCGCGCACCCAGGCACTAATCTAGCTAACTAACTGAAGGAAATATGCCCTAGAGGCAATAATAAAGATGATTATTTGTATTTCCTTATATCATGATAAATGTCTTTTATTCATGCTAGAATTGTATTAACCGGAAACTTAGTACATGTGTGAATACATAGACAAAACAGTATGTCCCTAGTATGCCTCTACTAGACTAGCTCATTGATCAAAGATGGTTATGTTTCCTAGCCATAGACATGAGTTGTCATTTGATCAACGGGATCAGATCATTAGGAGAATGATGTGATGGAAAAGACCCATCCGTTAGCATAGCACTATGATCGTTTAGTTTTACTGCTATTGCTTTCTTCATGACTTATACATGTTCCTATGACTATAAGATTATGCAACTCCCGAATACCGTAGGAACACCTTGTGTGCTATCAAACGTCACAACGTAACTGGGTGATCATAAAGATGCTCTACAGGTGTCTCCGAAAGTATTCGTAGTGTTGGCATATATCAAGATTAGGATTTGTCACTCCGAGTGTCGGAGAGGTATCTCTGGGCCCTCTCGGTAACACACATCATAATAAGCCTTACAAGCAAAAGACTAATGAGTTAGTCACGAGATAATGTGCTACGGAACGAGTAAAGAGACTTGCCGGTAACGAGATTGAACTAGGTATAGAGATACCGACGATCGAATCTCGGGCAAGTAACATACCGATGACAAAAGGAACAACATATGTTGTTATGCAGTTTGGCCGATAAAGATCTTCGTAGAATATGTAGGAACCAATATGAGCATCCAGGTTTCGCTATTGGTTATTGACCGGAGATGAGTCTCGGTCATGTCTACATAGTTCTCGAACCCGTAGGGTCCGCACGCTTAACGTTTGATGACGATCGGTATTATGAGTTTATGAGTTTTGATGTACCGAAGGAGTTCGGAGTCCCGGATGAGACCGGGGACATGACGAGGAGTCTTGAAATGGTCGAGACGTAAAGATCGATATATTGGTCGACTATATTCGGACATCGGAAAGGTTCCGAGTGATTCGGGTATTTTTCGGAGTATATGGGCCTTATTGGGCCATACGAGAATAGAGGAGAAAGGCCAAAAGGAAGGAGGCGCGTGCCCACCCTCTGGTCCGAATTGGAAAAGGGGTGCAGCCCCCTTTTCCTTCCCCCTCTCCACCTCTTTCCTTCTCTCCTACTCCGGAAAGGAAAGGGGAATCCTACTAGGACTTGGGAGTCCTAGTAGGACTCCCCACACTTGGCGCGCCCCCTCTAGGGCCGGCCTCTCCCTTGCTCCTTTATATACGGGGGCAGGGGGCACCCTAGGACACACAAGTTGAATTGTTCCAGCCGTGTGCGGTGCCCCCCTCCACAGAAACACACCTCGGTCATACCGTCGCAGTGCTTAGGCGAAGCCCTGCGCCGGTAGATACATCATATCCGTCACCATGCCGTCGTGCTGACGAAACTCTCCCGTGAAGCTCAACTGGATCAAGAGCTCGTGGGACGTCATCAAGCTGAACGTGTGCTGAAAGCGGAGGTGCCGTACGTTCGGTGCTTGATCGGTTGAATCGCGAAGAAGTTCGACCCCATCAACCGCGTCACTTGACGCTTCCGCTTCCGGTCTACGAGGGTACGTAGACACACTCTTCCCTCTCGTTGCTATGCATCTGGTAGATAGATCTTGCGTGATCGTAGGAAAATTTTAAAATACTACGTTCCCCATCAGTGGCATCATGAGCTAGGTCTATGCGTATATGATATGCATGAGTAGAACACAATGAGTTGTGGGCGATACTAGTCATACTGCTTACCAGCATGTCATACTTTGCTTCGGCGGTATTGTGAGATGAAGCGGCCCGGACCGACATTACGCGTACGCTTACGCGAGACTGGTTTCACCGTTACGAGCACTCGTTGCTTAAAGGTGACTGGCGGGTGTCTGTCTCTCTCACTTTAGCTGAATCAAGTGTGGCTACGCCCGGTCCTTGTGAAGGTTAAAACAGCACATACTTGACGAAACATCGTTGTGGTTTTGTATGCGTAGGTAAGAACGATTCTTGCTAAGCCCGTAGCAGCCACGTAAAACTTGCAACAACAAAGTAGAGGACGTCTAACTTGTTTTTGCAGGGCATGTTGTGATGTGATACGGTCAAGACATGATGAGTTATACGGTTTTGTATGAGATGATCATGTTTTGTAATGTTATCGGCAACTGGCAGGAGCCATATGGTTGTCGCTTTATTGTATGAAATGCAATCGCCATGTAATTGCTTTACTTTATCACTAAGTGGTAGCGATAGTTGTAGAAGCAATAGTTGGCGAAACGACAACGATGCTACGATGGAGATCAAGGTGTCGCGCCGGTGACGAAGGTGATCATGACGGTGCTTTGGAGATGGAGATCAAAAGCATAAGATGATGATGGCCATATCATGTCACATATTTTGATTGCATGTGATCTTTATCTTATTATGCTTCTTATTTGGCTTAGAACGACGGTAGCATTATAAGATGATCCCTTACTAAATTTCAAGGTATAAGTGTTCTCCCTGAGTATGCACCGTTGCGAAAGTTCGTCGTGCCGAGACACCACGTGATGATCGGGTGTGATAAGCTCTACGTTCAAATACAACGGGTGTAAGCCAGTTTTGCACACGCAGAATACTCGGGTTAAACTTGACGAGCCTAGCATATGCAGATATGGCCTCGGAACACTGGAGACCGAAAGGTCGAGCGTGAATCATATAGTAGATATGATCAACATAAGATGTTCACCATTGAAACTACTCCATCTCACGTGATGATCGGACATGGTTTAGTTGATTTGGATCACGTGATCATTTAGATGACCGGAGGGATGTCTATCTAAGTGGGAGTTCTTAAGTAATATGATTAATTGAACTTTAATTTATCATGAACTTAGTCAAGGTAGTATTAGCATATCTATGTTGTAGATCAATAGCTCGCGATGTTCCTCCACGTTTATTTTTTATATGTTCCTAGAGAAAACCAAGTTGAAAGATGTTAGTAGCAATGATGCGGAATTGTTCCGTGATCTGAGGATTATCCTCATTGCTGCACAGAAGAATTATGTCCTTGATGCACCGCTAGGTGACAGACCTATTGCAGGAGCAGATGTAGACGTTATGAACGTTTTGACAAAAGCTCGATATGATAACTACTTGATAGTTTAGTGCACCATGCTTTACGGCTTATAACCGGGACTTCAAAAACATTTTGAAACGCCATGGAGCATATGAGATGTTTCAAGAGTTGAAATTAGTATTTCATACTCATGCCTGTGTCGAGAGGTATAAGACCTCTGACAGTACTTTGCCTACAAGATGGAGGAGAATAGCTCAACCAGTGAGCATGTGCTCAGATTGTCTGGGTAGTACAATTGCTTGAATCAAGTGGGAGTTAATCTTCCAGATAAGATAGTAATTGACAAAGTTCTCTAGATAATATCACCAAGTTAGTAGAACTTCGTGATGAACTATAATATGCAAGGGATGACGTAAGTAATTCCCGAGCTCTTCACGATGCTGAAATCGGCGAAGGTAGAAATCAAGAAAGAGCATCAAGTGTTGATGGTTAACCAGACCACTTCTTTCAAGTAAAGGGCAAAGGGATAGAAGGGGAACTTCAAGAAGAATGACAAGCAAGTTGTCACTCCCGTGAAGAAACCCAAAGCTAAACTCAAGCCTGAAACTAAGTGCTTCTACTGCAAAGGAAATGGTCACTAAAAGTGGAACCGCCCTAGATATTTGGCGGATAAGAAGGATGGCAAAGTGAACAAAGGTATATTTGATATACAGATTATTGATGTGTATTTTACTAGTGTTCATAGCAACCCCTCGGTATTTGATATTGGTTCAGTTGCTAAAGAGTAGTAACTCGAAATGGGAGTTGCATAATGAACAGAAACTAGTTAAAGGATGAAGTGACGATGTGTATTGGAAGTAGTTCCAAGATTGATATGATCATCATCGCACACTCCCTATACTTTCGGGATTAGTGTTGAACCTAAATAAGTGTTATTTGGTGTTTGTGTTGAGCATGAATATGATTTGATCATGTTTATTGCAATACGGTTATTCATGTAAGTTAGAGAATAATTGTTGTTCTGTTTACATGAATAAAACCTTCTATGGTCATACACCCAATGAAAATGGTTTGTTGGATCTCGATCGTGTGATACACATATTCATAATATTGAAGCCAAAATATGCAAGGTTAATAATGATAGTGCAACTTATTTGTGGCGCTGCCATTTAGGTCATATTAGTGTAAAGCGCATGAAGAAACTCCATAGTGATGGACTTTTGGAATCACTTGATTATGAATCACTTGGTGCTTGCGAACCATGCCTCATGGGCAAGATGACTAAAACTCCGTTCTCCAGAACCGTGGAGCGAGCAACAGAGTTGTTGGAAATCATACATACTGATGTATGCGGACCAATGAGTGTTGAAGTTCGCGGTAGGTTTCGTTATTTTCTGACCTTCACTGATGATTTGAGCAGATATGGGTATATCTACTTAATGAAGCACAAGTCTGAAACATTTGAAAAGTTCAAAGAATTTCAGAGTGAAGTGGAGAATCATCGTAACAAGTAAAGAAGAGTTTCTACGATATGATCGTAGAGGTAAAATATTTGAGTTAGCGAGTTTGGCCTTCAATAAAAACAATGTGAAATAGTTTCACTACTCACGCCACCTGGAACACCACAGTGTAATGGTGTGTCCGAACGTCATAACCGTACTTTATTAGATATGGTGCGATCGATGATGTCTCTTACCGATCTACCACTATCGCTTTTGGGTTTACGCATTAGAGACAGCTACATTCACGTTAAATAGGGCACCATCTAAATCCGTGGAGATGACACCGTATGAACTGTGGTTTGACGAGAAACCTAATCTGTCATTTCTTTAAGTTTGGGACTGCGATGCTTATGTGAAAAAGTTTCAACATGATAAGCTCGAACCCAAATCGGAGAAGTAAATCTTCATAGGATACCCAAAAAGAAACTGTTGGGTACACCTTCTATCACAGATCCTAAGGCAAGGTCTTTGTTGCTAAGGGTGGATCCTTTCTAGAGAAGGAGTTTCTCTCGAAAGAAGTGAGTGGGAGGAAAGTAGAACTTGATGAGGTAATTGTACCTTCTCCCGAATTGGAAGGTAGTACATCACATAAACTCGTTCCAGTGATTCCTACACCAATTAGTGAGGAAGCTAATGATGATGATCATGAAACTTCAGATCAAGTTTCTGCTGAACTTCGTAGATCAAACAGAGTTCGTTCCGCACCAGAGTGGTACGGCAACCCAGTTCTGGAAGTCATGTTACTAGACCATGATGAACCTACGAACTATGAGGAAGCGATGATGAGCCCAGATTCCGCAAAATGGCTTCAGACCATGAAATCTGAGATGGGATCCATGTATTAGAACAAAGTATGGACTTTAGTTGACTTGCCCGATGATCGGCAAGCCATCGAAAATAAATGGATCTTCAAGAGGAAGACCGACGCAAACGGTAGTGTTACTGTTTACAAAGCTCGAATTGTTGCGAAAGGGTTTCGACAAGTTCAAGGAGTTGACTACGATGAGACTTTCTCACCCGTAGCGATGCTTAAGTCTGTCCGAATCATGTTAGTAATTGCCGTATTTTGTGAAATCTGGCAAATGGATAACAAAACTGCATTCTTTAATGGATTTATTGAAGAAGACTTGTATATGATGCAATCAGAAGGTTTTGTCAATCCTAAAGGTGCTAACAAAATGTGCAAGCTCCAGCGATCCATCTATGGACTGGTGCAAGCATCTCGGAGTTGGAATATACGCTTTGATAAGTTGATCAAAGCATATAGATTTATACAGACTTGCGGTGAAGCCTGTATTTACAAGAAGTGAGAGGGAGCACTACAACCTTTCTGATAAGTATATGTGAATGACATATTGTCGATCGGAAATGATGTAGAATTTTCTGGAAAGCATAAATGAGTGTTTGAAAGGAGTTTTTCAAAGAAAGACCTTGGTGAAGCTGCTTACATATTGGGCATCAAGATCTATAGAGATAGATCAAGACGCTTGATAAGACTTTCGATGAGTACATACCTTGATAAGATTTTGAAGTAGTTCAAAATGGATCAGTCAAAGAAGGAGTTCTTGCCTGACTTGTAAGGTGTGAAGTTGAGTAAGACTCAAAGCCAGACCACGGCAGAAAAATATAGAGAGAATGAAAGTCATTCCCTATGCCTCAGCCATAGGTTCTTTAAATTATGCCATGCTGTGTACAAAACACGTTGTGTACCTTGCCATGAGTTTGACAGGGAGGTAAAATAGTGATCCAGGAGTAGATCACTGTACAACGGTCAAAATTATCCTTAGTAATTGGATGACTAAAGGAAATATTTCTCGATTATGGAGGTGATAAAGAGTTCGTCGTAAAGGGTTACGCCGATGCAAGCTTTGACACTAAATCCAGATGACTCTAAGTATCAATCTGGATGCGTATTGAAAGTGGGAGCAATTAGCTAGAGTAGCTCCATGCAGAGCATTGTAGACATAGAAATTTGCGAAATACATACGCATCTGAATGTGACAGACCCGTTGACTAAACTTCTCTCACAAGCAAAACATGATCACACCTTATTACTCTTGGTAATTAATCACATAGCGATGTGAACTAGATTATTGACTCTAGTAAACCCTTTGGGTGTTGGTCACATGGTGATGTGAACTATGGGTGTTATTCACATAACGAAGTGAACTATCGGTATTAAATCACATGGCGATGTGAGCTAGATTATTGACTCTAGTGCAAGTGGGAGACTGAAGGAAATATGCCCTAGAGGCAATAATAAAGATGATTATTTGTATTTCCTTATATCATGATAAATGTCTTTTATTCATGCTAGAATTGTATTAACCGGAAACTTAGTACATGTGTGAATACATAGACAAAACAGTATGTCCCTAGTATCCCTCTACTAGACTAGCTCATTGATCAAAGATGGTTATGTTTCCTAGCCATAGACATGAGTTGTCATTTGATCAACGGGATCACATCATTAGAAGAATGATGTGATGGACAAGACCCATCCGTTAGCATAGCACTATGATCGTTTAGTTTTACTGCTATTGCTTTCTTCATGACTTATACATGTTCCTATGACTATGAGATTATGCAACTCCCGAATACCGTAGGAACACCTTGTGTACTATCAAACATCACAACGTAAATGGGTGATCATAAATATGCTCTACAGGTGTCTCCGAAAGTATTCGTGGTGTTGGCATAGATCAAGATTAGGATTTGTCACTCCGAGTGTCGGAGAGGTATCTCTGGGCCCTCTCGGTAACACACATCATAATAAGCCTTGCAAGCAAAAGACTAATGAGTTAGTCATGAGATAATGTGTTACGGAACAAGTAAAGAGACTTGCCGGTAACGAGATTGAACTAGGTATAGAGATACCGACGATCGAATCTCAGGCAAGTAACATACCGATGACAAAAGGAACAACGTATGTTGTTATGCGGTTTGGCCGATAAAGATCTTCGTAGAATATGTAGGAACCAATATGAGCATCCAGGTTTCGCTATTGGTTATTGACCGGAGATGAGTCTCGGTCATGTCTACATAGTTCTCGAACCCGTAGGGTCCGCACGCTTAACGTTTGATGACGATCGGTATTATGAGTTTATGAGTTTTGATGTACCGAAGGAGTTCGGAGTCCCGGATGAGACCGGGGACATGACGAGGAGTCTCGAAATGGTCGAGACGTAAAGATCGATATATTGGACGACTATATTCGGACATCGGAAAGGTTCCGAGTGATTCGGGTATTTTTCGGAGTATATGGGCCTTATTGGGCCATACGGGAATAGAGGAGAAAGGCCAAAAGGAAGGAGGCGCGTGCCCCCCCTCTGGTCCGAATTGGACAAGGGGTGCAGCCCCCTTTTCCTTCCCCCTCTCCACCTCTTTCCTTCTCTCCTACTCCGGAAAGGAAAGGGGAATCCTACTAGGACTTGGGAGTCCTAGTAGGACTCCCCACACTTGGCGCGCCCCCTCTAGGGTCGGCCTCTCCCTTGCTCCTTTATATACGGGGGCAGGGGGCACCCTAGGACACACAAGTTGAATTGGTCCAGCCGTGTGCGGTGCCCCCCTCCACAGAAACACACCTCGGTCATGCCGTCGCAGTGCTTAGGCGAAGCCCTGTGCCGGTAGATACATCATATCCGTCACCACGCCGTCGTGCTGACGAAACTCTCCCGTGAAGCTCAACTGGATCAAGAGCTCGTGGGACGTCATCAAGCTGAACGTGTGCTGAACGCGGAGGTGCCGTACGTTCGGTGCTTGATCGGTTGAATCGCGAAGAAGTTCGACTACATCAACCGCGTCACTTGACGCTTCCGCTTCCGGTCTACGAGGGTACGTAGACACACTCTTCCCTCTCGTTGCTATGCATCTGGTAGATAGATCTTGCGTGATCGTAGGAAAATTTTAAAATACTACGTTCCCCATCACTAACCACATGCATGCACGCCTCTTACTTGACCGGCACACATGCTAACTTATCCATCTAATGCATACACGCACTCAACATCCCATGACCTTGGCAACCCACGACCGCACACCATGGCTGCCTAACTGCTCGGCCGAAACTGCTGCTCGTTGCCGGCTTCGCGCAGACGACTCAGCCATCACCAAACATTGCGTGGCTTACTCCTAAAATGCATGGCCGATTTATTTTCAAGCTGGTGTTGTTTTAGGATCAAACCATCGATCAATCCATCATGCACGTGCATGTGCGCTGATGATGCACAAATATACCGAAAAAGGCTTTCGCCCCGCTTTATATTATAAAGCCAACCGCACAACAAGCATCCAACAAGGTCCAACACACAAACACGCACACACACATGGAGGTCCACAGGGACAAATAGTACAAGAAAGGGTCAATGCTGAGGGCACAACACAACAAGCCCTAACACCAAAACACACACGCCACAAACCACAAGGCCGCCAGGCGGTCTAGTTAGGCTCAGGTGGAGGAGGCAGCACCGGGGGAGCCACGCGGAGCGCCATCGAGCGGAGATCGGAGAGGAGGGCGGTGATGACGTCCCGATCCTGGGGGTGGCTAAGCGGCCGCCAAAGCTGCAGGTAACCACACAATTTGAAGATTGCGTCAGTCGCACGAAGGAGGGGCATCTTCTGAACAACAAGCTTATTTCGAATGTTCCAAAGAGTCCAGGCGAGAACCCCAACGCACAACCATCTAATATGGCGGTAGCGAGCAAGGCAAGCGTTAAGCTCGGCAAGAAGGTCGGGGAAGTTGGTATTACACCACTGTCCGCCAACCGTTTCGCGGAAGCAGGCCCATAGGAACTGGGCAGACTGGCACGAGAAAAAGATGTGGTTAGCATCCTCAATCGTGCCACAGATGGGGCACATCCCATCACCCGGGCCATTATGCTTGAGGACCTCAACCACAGAGGGGAGGCGTCCACGGATCCATTGCCACAGGAAGATCCTGATCTTCAGCGGGAGGCGGATGTCCCAGATTAGGCTAAATGGCTTCGGGGCCGTCGAGGGCGCAATGGCGCCGTATAGGGACTTCGTGGAGAAACGTCCAGAGGGCTCAAGGCGCCAGGACAGAACATCCTGGTCCTCCGCCACGTCCATCGGTAAAAGTGCGATGTCTTAGAGGAGGGAATCCCAGGCGGCCAGCTCAAGGGGGCCAAAGGGGCGCCAGAAGGCGAGACACCCTAAGTCAATAAGGGTCGTCTCGATGGAGACCCAAGGGTCATCCGCAATGGCAAAAAGTTCTGGGAAACACGCCGCCAGGGGGGCGTCCCCTAGCCAGCGGTTGAACCAAAACAAGGTCGAGGCTCCGGAGCCAACTGAGATGGATGTGGCGATGCGTAGTACGGGCAGAAGCTGGATCACAGACTGCCAGAACTGGGAACCACCCGTACATTAGCAAAAGGCATGAGGTTGCCCAAGGAGGTACTTATTATGGATGATGGTGAGCCAGAGGCCTCCCTCCCCGTTGGCAATACGCCACAGCCATCGGGTCAGGAGGGCAATGTTCATTCGTCGGGAAGACAGGATCCCAAGGCCCCCCCTGGTCTTTGGGCTTGCAGATGTCGGGCCAGCTCACCATATGGTACTTCTGCTTGTCACCCTCGCCAGCCCAGAAGAACCTCGACTGGTATTTGGCCACCTCCTGGTGGAGGGTCTCATGCAGGCTGTAGAAGCTCATGAGAAACCAGAGAAGGCTAGCAAGCGAGGAGTTGATTAGGATCACCCTAGCCGATTTCGACAGCCAGCATCCCCTCCAGGGTTCAACCCTGTGCTGCATCCTAGTCACCGTCGGGCGAAGATCCGCGACGGTGAGTCTGGAGTCACTAATGGGCACCCCCAAGTAGGTAGTGGGGAAGGTGCCCAGGCGGCAGTTAAGCCGGTCCGCAATGGACAAAGCTTCGTCCGGGGGGTAGCCGAGGACCATCGCTTCGCTCTTGTCGAAGTTGATGGTGAGTCCCGACATTTGTTGGAAACACAGGATGAGGAACTTTAGGTTGGCAATGTCAGACGCGGAGCCCTCCACCATGACAATGGTGTCGTCCGCATATTGGATGAGGGAGACCCCTCCTCCATCCACAAGGTGGGGGACGACGCCCCGGATATGGCCGCATGCTTTGGCCTTATCCAGGATGACCGCAAGGGCATGGACAACCATGTTAAAGAGGAACGGGGAGAACGGGTCACACTGGCGAACCCCACATAAGGTGGGGAAGTAGGGCCCGATCTCACCGTTAATGTTGACCGCCGTCTGGCCACAGGTGACAAGTTGCATGACCCGTGTAACCCAACGGTCGTCGAAGCCTTTCCGAAGCAATATTTCTCGAAGGAAGGGCCAGTGGACCGTGTCGTAGGCCTTATGAAAGTCGAGCTTAAGGAACACTGCGCGGTGGTGCTTGGATCGAACTTCATGGAGGACTTCGTGAAAGACCAACACCCCATCTAGAATAAATCGGCCTTGGATGAAGGCGGATTGGTTGGGGTGGGTGACAGAGTCCACAAGAAGGGTCACCCTATGGGCGTACCCTTTGGCCAGGATCTTGAAGATCACGTTAATCACAGTGATCGGGCGGAGGAGGGGTTCATTCCTTTGATCGCCACAAGGACCTCCTCCTCCGAGAAAGGCGCCCTAAAGAGGCATTGGCGTCGGCGGAAACAAGCTGGGCACCCGACCAGGTATCGGGGGCCAGTGCAGCCCCACCCCGAGGGGTGTGAGTGAAAAGGGCATTATAGAAGCCATCAAGATGGGCGCAGATGTCCGAGGGTCGAACAAGCTGAGTATCACCCGCCCATTGGGAGTGATTGGAGTTGCGACGACGCCGGCCATTGGCAATCGATTAGAAGTATGCCGTGTTGGCGTCGCCCTAGAGCACCCACCGTTGGGTGCCGCGCAACCGCCAGTACGCCTCCTCGTCGGCGTAAATGACCGAAAGCTGGTCCTCGAGATCATATCTCAACATCCACTCATCCAGGAAGATCCCGGACGAGTCACCACGGGCGTCCAGGGCCTGGATGGCGTTCAAGAGAGCCTTCTTGCGGTCACGGATATCACGGCCGAGATTCGCACCCCAGCCCTTCATAAACTGGCGGGCTAGCTTGGCGCAAAACTGCCAGGAATCGAGCGAGGACATGGCGCGGTGGGGGGAGTCGCACGCGGCGGTCCACTTAGCCGTAACAGCCTCGCGGAACCCGGCTTGGTTGAGCCAGAAGAGCTCGAACCGAAACCGGGGGGGAATGAGGGGGCGTTCATCAGCAGAGGAGAGGAGGAGAGGGACATGATCAGAGTTGATCCTGGCAATAGCCTGAACCGAGGCCAGGGGGCATCTGAGTTCCCATTCCGGGGAAACTAAGACGCGGTCCAGGACAGACTGCGTCGGGTTCGCCTGGTGGTTAGTCCAGGTGAACCGGGCCCCCGTGCGCTCAAACTCACGGAGGCCAAGCTCCGCGATGCAGTCGTTAAACATCTGCATCCGGGGGCGATTAACCCGGTCATTGTTCTTCTCATCCGGGGAGCATATGAGGTTAAAGTCACCACCCACCTCAACAGGTGTGGGGGAAGCAGAGATCTTCTGCTACAGCTCGACGAGGAAGGTCGGGGAGCGGATGTGATCTGCCGGTCCGTAGACGATGATGACCTCCCATTTGAAGTTGAGAGCACGCTCGAAGATCTCCATACTTACTAAGAACTCACCCCGATCTATACCTCCCACCTCAAAGGTGGCATCCTTAACACCTAAGAGGATGCCACCCGAGTGGCCATTGTTCCCACTAGAAGGGAGCCAATGCCAGACGAATAGGTGGGAGCTAAGGTTGTCAAGCTCGGGGAGACATAAATCCATGCGCATGGTTTCTTGGATGGCGATGATGTCGATGTGCTCGTCCCGGATGTACTCAACTAGCTGGTAGCGGCGGCCGTCATGGCTGAAGCCGCGAATGTTCCAGAAAAGGGCGCGCATCTAAACCACCATTGAGGGGCTTCCTGACCCCGGGATGGTGGAAGCACTGTGGGCTCGAAGAGCGGCAGTGCGGGAGCGAGTGCGGCCACGAATCTCCTCGATCGGCGTCCCAGTGGGCTGGGGTGCCGGGGTGCGCATGAGGCGGGCCCGAGTCTCGGCGAGTTTCTCATCAAGGATCTCGCGGGCCTAGATAGCCGCAATCTGCTCCAAGGGGGGACAACCTCCCCCCGGAAAACTACGGCCGAGTCTAGGGCCACCTTGGCAAGGCGGCCGAGTGGGATAGTGATACGTCCAAAACGTATCTATAATTTCTGCTTGCTCCATGCCACTTTTGGGTGATATTGCTATGATATTCATACACTTCCATACACTTTTGATCATATTTGGACTAACTTACTAATCCAGTGCACCCCAGTGCCAGTTTCTGTTTTCGGCTGTTTTTGTATTTAAGGTTTTCACGTTTCGAGAACTGCCCAGAAAAATCCAGAAAAATTATATAAAAAAATCAGCGATCCGAAAACAACACTGCGTCCGAAGGGCAGCCTGGGGGGGGGGGGGGCA
>LR738712.1:224214907-224296217 GCA_902687465.1 Secale cereale
GCTCCAGGCGCCCTGTGGGCGCCCCCTCCCCTCCCGGGCCGCGCCGGGGGGGCGCCTGGCCCCCCCCCGAAACTCCCCCGGTGCCCTACTTTGGCATATATTTAAAGGACCCTCCGAAACCCTCAGAACAGGAACTCTTTCCGCGATCCCCTCTCTGTTCCACCGCCGCCGCCGCTTCCAAGATCGGGAGCACCAGGAGAACTCTTCCCGGCACCCTGCCGGAGGGGAGGATCACCACCGGGAGCTTCTCCACCACTATGGACGCCTCCCGGATGACTCGTGAGTAGTCTCCCTTGGACCATGAGTCCATGACCAGTAGCTATGTGATGTTCTCCTTCCGTTCTTGTGCTTCACTAATTAGTCCTCGTGAGCTGCCCTACATGATCGAGGCACCTATGTAATCCTTATGCTGCTGCTATGTTGAGTTTGCTGGGATCCGATGGATTATGAGATTATGTTCAGATTGATCTTGAGTAATATATTTGATTCACCTCTTTTAAATTTTAGTTCATAAGTAATTCTTGCATGTTCTCCGTTGTTACTTATTGCTTTGGCCAAGTAGTAGGTAGTGACTCCAAGAGGGAACGTTATGCTCGATTGTGGGTTCATGCCCCCTCGATGACTAGCTTGAGTGATAGAAACATGAGTCTAGGGGATGTGCTGTTGCCACAAGGGGGAAAACAACGGTGCTTGTGCCCACGGGTGCAAGGATTGTTTACTTTACGCAAAGTTATTTTAATGCAGTTGTCTGTTGCATTGAGTTTACACTATGGGTGGGACTCGCAACTTAATACCAGCGAGATGTTCTGGATAGATATCTCAAGGTGGATGATTAGTAGTAGATATTGATGGATTTCGGTCTACATACTTTGGCGTACCGCCCATGCTTTGAACCTCAACCTTTCTTGCAATGTAGTCAGCATTGGTTTGCGTTCGTGGTCCTGTCAATTGCCCAGCTGTAATTTGTTTACCTCACATAGCTGTTTTATCGTCTTTTGGGAGAGAGACATCACTAGTGAACATCATGAGACTCCGGTCCATATTACCATCATTGATCACATCCACTATTTACTTTCCGTTATTTATTTACTATTGCAAAAACTATCTATCCCTACTATCATTGCTTTTAACCCTTTGTGAACTACAAGGCCGGAGAGACTGACAACCTCTCTGTACTCGTTGGGAGCAAAGTTATTTGTATCTGTGTGCAGGTCCACGTTGGTTGCTACTAATCTGGCGCCGTAGCAATTGACACCTACTTGTTGAACCTAGGAGTCTCTGGGGAATCGATCCTTGGCATCTTTGCTAGGGGAAAACACTTCTACTTACTGCATCTTACACCTTCTACTTGGGGTAACCAACGAGGGGTTCGAGGCCCATCAAGGAGTATTTTCTGGCGCCGTTGCTGGGGACTCCACTCTTCAGGATAGGGGAGTTGCATGCTATCTTTTACCTTTGCTTTTTAGTCTTGTTAGTTTACCTTTCATTTTTGCTTTAGTTCCTTTTATCGAAAATCACAAAAATAGTTATCTTGCTTGCTTGCAACTATGGGTTCCACTGAGAACACCAAGTTGTGTGACTTCACTAGTCACAACAACGATGACTTTATCAGCACACCTATCACTACACCTGCCACTTCAGCACCTTCATATGAAATTAAACCTGCTTTACTTAACTTAGTCATGAGAACAATTCTCCGTTGCTGGAGATGATGCCGCTTTACACTTGAACAACTTTGTTGAACTTTGTGATATGCAAAAGTACCAAGAAATATATGGTAATGTTGTTAAGCTTAAGCTTTTACCTTTCTTCTTGAGAGGAGGAGCTAAAATTTGGTTTCAGTCTTTGCCTCGAAATAGCATAGATTCATGGGACAAGTGCAAAATTATCCAACTTAGAAGTAACATAATGAATTTTAAACAATTGGATAATGAACATGTTGCCCAAGCTTGGGAACGTATGAAGTCTCTTATCAAGAACTGCCCTACTCACGGTTTGACTACTTGGATGGTTATCCAAGCTTTTTATGCAGGCTTGAACTTTACCTCGCGGAACTTGTTAGATTCGGCCGCGGGAGGAACTTTTATGTCAACTACACTTGGTACTGCCACAAAGCTTCTCGATGAGATGATGAGCAACTATTCCCAATGGCACACCGAACGCGCTCCAACAAGTAGGAAGGTAAACTTTGTCGAGGAGATTTCCTCCCTCAATGAAAAAGCTGACTTGATCATGTCTCTACTTTCGAAGCAATCTTCTGTTGATCCTCGTTATGATCCTTTGGATTCTGTGATTACCGATGCTTATAGGAGTAACTTTGGTAGCAATTCTAGACCGTTCCCCTCTAACTCTTATGGGAACAACAATGCTTATCCTAGTACCAAGAACTCCAATACTGAACTAGAGACCATGCTTAAAGATTTCATCACTACCCAAAAAGCCTTTAATAAGAATGTAGAAGAGAAACTAGATAAACTAGATGATCTTTATTTCAAGGTAGACCACTTAGCCAATGAGGTAAAATTGCTAAAAATTGAAACTTCTCCTCTTAAGGAGAGGGAAGTCATCCCTATTAATGCTACTCAAGTAAAAATTAATGAAAATATTAGGATGATGGCTAAGCTTAAAGAGAGATGGGCTAGAGAAAGGGAGGAAGAGGAAAGAATTAAGAGCCTTCCTACCCACCACACAGTTTCTACTATCCAAGTTATTGAGGATGTTCACACTCTTAGCACCCAATGTACTCTTGGTCCCAATGGACCTATTAATGGTGATGCTAAAACTATAGAAACTACCAAACAGGTGAACCTTAAGGACACCACTACCGCTTTACTTAATGCTCGTGACCTTGATTTTGATAGTTGCACTCTTACCGAAGTTATTGATTTCCTTCACAAGATGTCTAGAGATCCCCGCACTAGCACGCTTAACCTTGCCTTCACAGAGCATATCACTAATGCTCTCATCAAAGCTAGGGAGGAGAAACTTAGAGTAGAAGCCTCCATACCTAGAAAACTAGAGGATGGTTGGGATCCTATGATAAAAATTTATTTGAATGACTTCTCTTGTTATGCATTATGTGATGTTGGTGCTAGTACCTCTGTTATGCCCAAAAGGATATATGATATGCTTAAATTGAAACCTTATGATTCTTGTTCTTTTGGTGTTCGTCTCGTTGATTCTTCCATAAAGAAACCTTTGGGGAGGATCGATGATGTTCTTATTGTTGTCAATGATAATTATGTGCCCGTTGATTTCACTATTATGGATATTGAATGTGATCCTTCATGTCCAATTATTTTGGGACGTCCCTTTTTGCGCACCGTTGGTGCTGTCATTGACATGAAAGAGGGTAATATAAAATTTCAGTTTCCTCTCAATAAAGGGATGGAACACTTCCCTCGTAATAAGATCAAGTTACCTTTTGAGTCCGTTGTACGGGCTAGCTATTCTTTTACTCTTGATAAAACTTGATCTATGCATTATGCCTAGCTTAAAGGCATAAAAGAAAGCGCTTTTGGGAGGCAGCCCACATGAATAAATTTTTTGCTTTTGTTGTGTCTTGATGTTGTTTACTGCTGTAGCATCATCATTGTATCTTTGCTTTTCATATTTGTGCCAAGTATAGCCTCTGATTGCTAGAAAGTTCAAAAGTTGTGAGGTGCTGTCCAGGAAACAGATTATGTCCTTGGATAGAAAAATTCGTATAAAATCACCAGATCATCTTTTTGGTCTGAATTTTTTCGACAGAATTCTCTATATAATTGTCTTTTGTGCGTCAGTTCTGAGTTTTTTGATTTGAGTTGCAGAAGTATCCCGAACAGGTCAATTACTGCCTGCTGTTCTGTTTTTCACAGATTCTGTCCTGTTTTGCCTTACCTTCACTTTGCAAATTGAGAACTTGCTTTTTCTTTGCAAAAACCTTTTGGAAATCTTGAAAAACAGTAGAACTTCAAGAATATACTTATTTCCAGCAAGGTATAATTATTTTATTAAGGGTACTAACCTCGCTAATCAGATTATGATGAGTTATGTATGAAGGGAGTTTTCAAGTGTGCGAGGGAAGATGATAAAAAGATTCAGGAGTGTCAAGCGCTCAAGCTTGGGGATGCCCCCGTGCACCCCCAAGAAATATTCAAGGAGACTCAAGCGTCTAAGCTTGGGCATGCCCCCCGTGCATCCCCTTCTCCATCAACACTATCAGTTCGTCTTTCGTTTCGCTATATTTTTATCACTTCATGTGTTATGTGCTATGCTTGGAGCGTCTTGCTTTTAGTTTTCTTTTTAGTTTTTCATAACGAGTCGGAACCCAGTATTCCTTTATGTGGGAGAGAAACACGCTCCACTTCTACCTAAAACATAACATAGAATTTTCATGTCTATGTATGCTATGTGTGTTCTTTGTCTTTTAATAGCTACTATCGTGCTCTGCTCTTAGTATTCATGCTTATCTTTTCAAGAGCTTTTATTTAGTTGGTTGCTTGAACTCTCTTTAATTACCATGGTCACCTTATTAAGAGAGTTTGCTTCCGTTGCATTGGTTAATGTGTCTATGATAAAGATGCTACTTGCATGATGGTGCTTAGTAGTTCAGGTTTTCTTATGGTTAATCTCAAATAGCTGGGGGGGTTCCCAATGTGTTATTGGAGTACCAACTTGGTTTGTTTGCCTATGATGTGGTATGGTTTAGTAATATCTTCCTTCGATAATTTATTTTGATTGACTTGGCATATGCTCACGCATATTCAAGACTGTAAAGAAAGTCTGTCAAGCCTTGATGATCTTATGTTTCTAAGTAGCGATATAACTACCATGCCTGATTCAATATTGCTTTGTCGCTCTGCATGATTATGACCGTCATTGCTCTCTTAGTTGGTCGCTCCCAGTCTTTTGCTAACCTCCACCTGCACTAAGCAAACTAACCATGCAATACATAGCTCATGGGAAAGTAGCCTAAAAACTATTGTGGTAAGGAATATGTTGCTTATGTATCTTATTTCTTATAAGTTGCTTGCTGAGCGGTAACCATGTTTCTGGGGACGCCATCAACTGTCACACTGTTGTTGAATATCATGTGAGTTGCTATGCATATTCGTCTTGTCTGAAGTAAGGGTGATTTACCGTGGGTTGAATAACTATGCATATTGTTAGAGAAGAACATTGGGCCGCCAACCAAAGCCATGCATCATGGTGGAAGTTTTAGCTTGGACCTTAATCCTCAATCTCTTATGAGAATATGCTTATGCATTAAAGAGGAGTCCATCATCTATTTTCTATGTTCTCCCGGTATGGATGTCCTCAAGTTGAGATCTATCAAAAATGAGAAATCAAATGCGATCTATCTCCTTGGACCTTTTTACATGTGGCATAGAGGTACCCCTTTGTGACACTTGGTTAAAACATATGTAATGCAATGATAACCCATGGGGATCCGAGCTAATTAGGACAAGGAGCGAGCACTATTAGTATTCGATGCATGAGGCTTGCAACTTATAGGATGTTTTATGCATGGCACATATGAAGTACTACTACCGTTGACACAATTGCTTCCATGTTTTCAAAATAAAAAGCTTTAGCACTTAACCTTTCTTTTACTTTTATGTTAAAGCACCAACTACTGAGAGCATGATTGTCATTTTGAGTGTAATGTGCATTGTCCCAAAGTAGCATTGTCTTTTGCATGATTGTGACATCGTTTATTCTGAAATGATTGTATCTAGTCATCACTTAAACCTTGAAGGTGCCCTTGCATTTATGTTTTGCATCACTAAAGGGGGCAAGCTAGATATCACTTTATCATATTTGCACATCATGTTCATTGCAAATCTTTTTGATGTTTTAGTTTCATATTGTAAAACTTTCAGTCATTTGTGATTTTCTCTTGAGGCAACTTAATTACTTTAGAATCATTGTCTCAGTAAGATTTTGTCATATGACTATGAGAAAGTCCTATATGGTTAATATCATGTCACCACAGAAATTATTCTTGTTATCATTTACCTACTCGAGGACGAGCAGGAATTAAGCTTGGGGATGTTGATACGTCCAAAACGTATCTATAATTTCTGCTTGCTCCATGCCACTTTTGGGTGATATTGCTATGATATTCATACACTTCCATACACTTTTGATCATATTTGGACTAACTTACTAATCCAGTGCACCCCAGTGCCAGTTTCTGTTTTCGGCTGTTTTTGTATTTAAGGTTTTCACGTTTCGAGAACTGCCCAGAAAAATCCAGAAAAATTATCTAAAAAATCAGCGATCCGGAAACAACACTGCGTCCGAAGGGCAGCCTGGGGGGGGGGCACAGGGGCTCCAGGCGCCCTGTGGGCGCCCCCCCCTGGGCCGCGCCGGGGGGGCGCCTGGGCCCCCCGAAACTCCCCCGGTGCCCGACTTTGGCATATATTTAAAGGACCCTCCGAAACCCTCAGAACAGGAACTCTTTCCGCGATCCCATCTCTGTTCCGCCGCCGCCGCCGCTTCCAAGATCGGGAGCACCAGGAGAACTCTTCCCGGCACCCTGCCGGAGGGGAGGATCACCACCGGGAGCTTCTCCACCACCATGGACGCCTCCCGGATGACTCGTGAGTAGTCTCCCTTGGACCATGAGTCCATGACCAGTAGCTATGTGATGTTCTCCTCCCGTTCTTGTGCTTCACTAATTAGTCCTCGTGAGCTGCCCTACATGATCGAGGCACCTATGTAATCCTTATGCTGTTGCTATGTTGAGTCTGCTGGGATCCGATGGATTATGAGATTATGTTCGGATTGATCTTTAGTAATATATTTGATTCACCTCTTTTATATTTTAGTTCATAAGTAATTCTTGCATGTTCTCCGTTGTTATTTATTGCTTTGGCCGAGTAGTAGGTAGTGACTCCAAGAGGGAACGTTATGCTCGATTGTGGGTTCATGCCCCTCGATGACTAGCTTGAGTGACAGAAACATGAGTCTAGGGGATGTGCTGTTGCCACAAGGGGGAAAACAACGGTGCTTGTGCCCGCGGGTGCAAGGATTGTTTACTTTACGCAAAGTTCTTTTAATGCAGTTGTCTGTTGCATTGAGTTTACACTATGGGTGGGACTCGCAACTTAAATCCAGCGAGATGTTCTGGATAGATATCTCAAGGTGGATGATTAGTAGTAGATATTGATGGATTTCGGTCTACTTACTTTGGCGTACCGCCCATGCTTTGAACCTCAACCTTTCTTGCAATGTAGTCAGCATTGGTTTGCGTTCGTGGTGCTGTCAATTGCCCAGCTGTAATTTGTTTACCTCACATAGCTGTTTTATCGTCTTTTGGGAGAGAGACATCACTAGTGAACATCATGAGACTCCGGTCCATATTACCATCATTGATCACATCCACTATTTACTTTCCGTTATTTACTTACTATTGCAAAAACTATCTATCACTACTATCATTGCTTTTAACCCTTTGTGAACTACAAGGCCGGAGAGACTGACAACCTCTCTGTACTCGTTGGGAGCTAAGTTATTTGTATCTGTGTGCAGGTCCACGTTGGTTGCTACTAATCTGGCGCCGTAGCAATTGACACCTACTTGTTGAACCTAGGAGTCTCTGGGGAATCGATCCTTGGCATCTTTGCTAGGGGAAAACACTTCTACTTACTGCATCTTACACCTTCCACTTGGGGTAACCAACGAGGGTTTCGAGGCCCATCAGACAGTTTCGAGAGCAGAAAAAGAGCAGCTGGAAGAACTGGAAGGGATGTCAGTCGCACCTGTCTCGAGGTTCCGGGCCGCAGCCCGGATCTCAGCCCGCTCGGAGATGGACGGCGTCGGGAGGCCGTCACCGGGGTCGACGAGGCCCGAGCCCGACGGACGTAGGACACCGATCGAGGCGGGTGGGGCGACGGGGGTGACCACCTCCTCGGAGGCCACCAGCAGCAGACGAGTCGGGGAAGCAGGCGCCGGAGGGATCAGACGCGCACCAGACACCGCCTGAGGAGAGAGCGGGTCCGGGGCCGGCGGATCCAAGGCCAGCGCGTCGTCAACCGGGGCCGGGGGAGGGAGCCGGGGAGGAGGCGGGAGGCGGCAGCGCATCCGCCCTAGGGGAGTCCATCGGGGGGGATCCGAGAGGGGGAGGCATCGACGCCGGCTAGGCTGGAAGCAGCAACGAAGCCGAGGACGGAGACGAGGGGGCCGTGGCCACCACGGGAAGAACGCACGGCGAGCGCGGCGAAGATGCCGGGAGGACGAGGAGGCTGACGCTGGAGATGTCGCTGAGCTCAGCCGAAGAAGAGGGAGATGAGACATTCAGGGTGGCGGGGGCAGCCTCGGAGGATAGGGCCAACCCACGCGACCGGCCCGCACCCGCGCCCCCATGCCACGAAGGTGGGAAGGGGTCAGCGCTCATCGTCGTCCTCCGGATCCTCATGGCGGGAGGGGCGCAGACGGCGGTAGTGGGAGTCATCGCGAGGATCCTTTCCGCCCCCACCACAGTGGCCATCAGCAAGGTGTCGAGGGCGGCTGACGTGGTTGGGAGGCTCGGGGTTGATCTTGAGGTCGAACTCCTGGTCGTTGAAGAACACTCGAACGGTGGCACGGAGGGTGGAGGAGTCCAAGCACTTGACCTTGACACGAACCTCCTCCTCCTTGCGGAGGGAGAGCTCATCCACCACCACAACCTTGCCCAGGAGCTTGGACATGTTCCGGATCACCTTCTCAGAGCGGGCGATCTCGGGAAGGCCCGCTATGAGGATCCAAGCAGTGTCCAGCACGGCAACCGCCTTGGGCTCCAACAGGGGTTCAGAGAAGTTGACGACGAGTTTGTTGAGGGCAAGGGTGATGTCGTCGCTACGGGTGCAGAGGCCCAGGCTGAGAGCGTCGTGGAAGACCACAGTGAAGGAGCAATCAGAGGTCGGAGTCACCTGCCAGTCCCAGACGCGACGACAGAGGTGGTTAAGCTCCGCCTCGATCATCTCGGTGAAGTGACCCCGGCCCCCACGATGGTCACGACAGCAAGGAGCGACGGAGACGGAGGGGGGACGTCCTCCACCTCGATGTGGAAGAATCCGAGGCCCTCGATGCCGTGGCCGTACATCATGAGCTCCTCCGTCATCGGCCGGTCCGGGCAGAGAGCCGCGGGATGGCCCGACTCCTTGCAGAGGTAGCACGTCGGCGCGTTGGGGCACTCAACCTGGTAGTGACCGAGAACACCGCAGTTGAAGCACGAAAGAGGGTCGCGAGGGGGACCGGAGTTGGGCGTGGCCGAGGACGCGGGAGCTTGAGCCGTGGTGGAGGGGGTTCGGGCGGCGCCCCTCTTCTTCTTCTTTTTGGCGCCTTGGCGGCCGCGGGCTCCGGGGCCACCTTTTCCCGGAGGATGGCTCGGCTGGGTCTTGGAGGGCTGGTACCGGCGGGTGGCCGCGGCGTCGGAGGGCGCGACCCGAGGAGGCGACGAGGACCGCCCATGTCGACGCGCGGGAGAGGGGGAGTGGGGCCGGCCGCGACGGCTATCCCGGGGGTGGGGAGAGAGCCGGCTGTCGGCCCGCACCGGGGAGTGGCCCTCCGCGCGGCCAGGCGAGCGACGGTCATGGAAGGGCGGCGAGCGCCGAGAATCGTGGGGCGGAGACCGGCGAGCGTCACGGGAGGGGGAACGGCGGAGGTCACGCGGCGGGGAACGGCGCACGTCGTGGCCAGGAGACCGACCGGCGTCGCGGCCGTCGCGGTTGCCCAGCTGGCGGCGGAGGTCGGCTTCACGCCACTGGCCCTCCGGCGAGGCGCGCCCCAACGGACGAGGGTCCTCCAAGGACCGCTTGGGGCGCCCCGAGCCATCGCCCCAGGAGTGGGTCATGGGGAGGGACGGTGGCGTCGCAGGGGGGGAGGGGGAGCCGCCGGCGGCGGGATCGGGGGAAGGAGGGAGCAGAATCGGCCTGTGGGAGGGAGAGAAGGCTGAAGCGGAAACCCTTTCGGGAGCCACATTCCACCCCGAGCGGGGGGTATCTGGGCCGTGGCCGCGGGGCAGCCATTAGGGGCGAGGGCCGAAGCCGTTGGGCCGCCGCCCGGAGGCTGGGCCGGCCCGCAGATCCCAGGCCGCCCAGATTGGCCGGCCACCCGGGGGGGTGGGAGCAGTCCCAGCTGGCACCCGGGGCCCAACACGGCAAGGCCCAGCCCAGGGACTGGACCCGCTCCTCCGGCTACGGTTCCAGCCGCCGTCCCTGGCGAGGAGGACGCGGATGACGGCCGGCCCGGCGGGCGAGAAACAGCTAGGCGACGAGGGAACGTGGTGCAACAGACCCGCGATGAGTCGAAGAAGGCGGTGAAGTGTCGAAAAGGCGCACGTTGGGACAGCAGCCGGACGCCGGCGGCCGATGACGGCGGGGGGCGACCGGCCGAACCGGGGCGGGCCAGTCGGAGCCCTTCTAGGAGGCCAGGGCAGAGCCGAGGTCAGCCCGGCCGGCCACACCCCAGCCGGAGGAGCGCCGGCGGCGGCGGCCCGCCGCAGCTCCAAAGGCCGGGCCTTTCCCCGTGGTCACCGGCGAGGCGCGCGGCAACCGGCGGGGCACCGAGCACACGCCCGGGCAGCCGAACTCCCACCCCCGGGAGTAAGGCCGCCGGCGGAGCGGGGCGGCGCAAGGCGAGCCGAGACGAGCGGGGGGACGCGACCGCGATACTCCACCGGCCAGCCCGCGGCCCGATCTGCGTCCTCCGCCAGGTCCGCCCAAATCACCCTGCCGGGAGGTCCAGGGGACGGGAGGGGAGGGGCCGGCGGGGAGGAGGGAGCGGCGGGGGTAGCGGAGGCCACGACGGAGTGGGACACCGGAAGCGAGGGAGGATCGGCGGGCGAGACGACGAGCGTGGCGGCGGAGGCGCCCAAGTCGCCAGAGCCCGTCATCCCACCCTGCACAAATATTAGTGTGCATGTCTTAAATCATGCTTGCATGATTGGATATACGAGCACGTACATGCATGACTCTTCCTTCCTTTTCCTTTTTAATTTAGGTTTATTCGGATCATTGTTGTGTATATCGCGTATCGCTATTGTCTTGGTCAGAAGAGAATTAGAAATTAATCAAAAATCGACCGACTAACCGATTTTATCAGTCACCTATTAATCGGCCATTTGTTTCAAATCCCAGATTTCCAACACTAAAATACGTTATATTCAACGTCAAAACAATATTATACAGAAGTGTTAACTTGATTCCTAGCTTTTAAATCCTGGTATAATGAGGAACAAAATAGAAAACAGTACATATTGCGTAACAATATCCATAAAACGCAAATAAATATAGTTTTTGCAAACATAGTGCTACGATTTGGCCCTGTTTATCGGTACATTCCCGACAAATCGTTTGTCATGGCGATAAATAGATCCAAAGGATAAACGATGAAGATAAGACATAATCTTATCGGTCATCCCAAAAGTAGCGATAAATCGCTGAATTGGAAGATTTCTTGAACAGTGATTCGGATACGTATCTGCGAGCTCGCTGTCCGGCCGCAGGTATCCGACTACGTACATATACTTTGTCTATCGATGGACCGGCATCTGGGTCATACATACGCCGAGCTCACGGGTCGGCTGCTAGTACCCGAATACGTATATGGAAACTGTACGTAAGTCTAGGCCAGGCCTGGTCATGTGCATACAATTTTTGTTAGTTGCATCATGATTTCTTGCAAATTCATGTGCTAGTACGTGGGCACTTTGCCATGCGTGCATGTGTTATGCTAATTATGCCTTTGTATTATAACTTGCCTTTCCTCGTATAGCGTGCATAAAGAATCATTAAAAAATATTTTATGCAATCGTGCACAAAAACTGGTCGAGCACCCGTACGGATAAAGTAAGATTGGATCCTATAGATGTTTTTACTATGGAATCTCGTGTAGTACTACATTTCGTTGGAAATCTAGCATTCACTCAAAAATTTTCTTTTTCACTATCTTTGTTTTTCATGTGGTATCACACGCTCAATGCTAATCTCATGGTATTCAAGTGGACGTGCCACTCAAATCCTTTAATTCCAGAGTTTTAAGAAACCTAGTACTACAAATAAAAAGAAAAGAAATGGAGGGAGTACTTGCTCCAAATTGTGTGCCACAAGAATAGAGCTAGCAGCCAGCTATACTTCTGACTAGGTGACCTTGCGCGTGTGGCTCTTTGCCTCTTCGGGAAGTCGAACAATGATGATAGTACTATATTGCCTTCATACACTTCTGGCAATCTGACACCGAATGAATTGTTGCACGTTCACGCGTGTATAAGCCTACTATTGTAAGCTGAAGCTTCTCCTCATCCTGCAAGCCACTGCGCGCGCGTGGGCGAGGGAGAGGGCGTACTAAGCATGCTTCTCCTCGTTCTGTGAGTTGACAGGACACACCAAAAAATGACAACCATGTCCATGGCTACCATCCATGCATGTGGGGCAAGGGAGAGTGTGTGCACGATCCACGTTCCATTGAAGAAAATAATTTTGCGTACGTGTCATCGAAGATAGTAACTTAATTTGTAAATAATGCATCGCATCATGGTAGAACTTCGATTCGTTCACTTGTGGTTCCCGACCCTCCACTAAATGAACAACTACTATAGTCGTTAAATTATCACGTGAGCTACCTCTTCATACAGAAATGAGCTCCACGTGTACCCGCATGTAAGTGTTAGGGAGAGAGGCAAAGAGTACCTACGTCAGTGCGTGCACCTCTTCTCTTCATATGCACGTACTCCTTTTTTTGGGTGATTCGTCCACGTACTCCTTTTTTTGGGGTGCTTCGTGCATGTACTCCACCTAGGTTCATGAACGTTGGTCGGTCTCTCCTACTCCATTTTCTTGCATGCCACGTGGACCTGGGTGCTGGATGTCCACAAGGAAGAAGAAAGCTTTCCGACGACCGAGAAGGAGCAAGGAACCTCCATTTTTCTACACTCTTAATATTTTATATCAGAAGAGTCTGAAATACGGCAGCCCAGTGTAGTTACATCATACATGGCCCAACTCATGCTATCACCATATTTCTCGGCCTCCCCGCGACACCTATCTCGACTAAATACACCAGCCCATATCGCTTCTCGCTCCATGTCTCTCTCAAAGTGTGGCAGGTTGTCGGTTTTGCCGTCTATTCAGGTCGGTTTACTCATACTCCCTCCCACATGTTAAGAGCATTCTTAAAAAAAATAGTCTAGTCATATGCCAAGAGGAAGTGCTTTGATCGACGGACCAAACTGACATGTTACAGCTTCAAAAAAAATACATTTTACTCCCTCTATCCATCTTGTATATAGGGCCTCACGCATTTTTCAAGTCTCACTTTGACCACGCGCTAGAACAATAATGTGTAACATGTAACTTACGCAAAGTATATTGTCATGTAACTAAATTTTCTTTTGTTAAAGTAAGGAATAAGGAAGCAAAATAGCTAAAAAACGATAGTTTTGGTTTACTAGAACCATCCTCTTCAACTACTTGCAACCGAAAAAAGTGCAATATTTTTTCTGGATCGCATTCCTCCAGGTTTTGTTTCTAAGTTGCTAAAACAAACGGAGTGGAGGACGACCCGTTTAGTATAATTCCGAAGAAAGACTGTTAGCACTAGGTGGAGACATTTCTTTCGCCCCCTTCCAAATAAATGCAGGCAGTGTAGAGTCTCAAATAAAAACCTAGCACACTCGCTAAAGCATCCATGGCTGAATGGTGAAAGCGCCCACCTACCTAGAAAGGAAAAATGGGTCAAAAGGTAGGTTCGATTCCTTTCGGATGCGCTGCTTTCTCTCTAACTATTCTTACTGCTTCTTCTTCTTCTTGACCTCTGCTAACTCCTGCCAATGTTGTAATTGCCACCCCTATCTCAAGTACCCAACGTGATCCAGAGGGCAAGCCCATCCCGGGTAACTCTTGCTCGGTTGTGATACAAATAGTATTCATACGCAGACCCGGATCCAAGATATGGGCATAGACAGATAAGAATGGCTTCTGAGTTGCATTCATTGCACTCTGAAATGGCTGGTTATCGAGTTTATGGCGCCGCCGACCATCCAAAAAGTCAAAGATGGCGTCGACATTTACTTATTATGCTCTCTTCTAATAGTGGTCCCTTGGTATTCTGGTTGTAAAATCCTGATAGGAAAGTCGACTGTTATACCTTGTTTTTGTAATGGCCTATCTTCTTTAAAAAGCCGAAAGATAAGGATTTCGCAAAACTTTTGCGTTCCTTTTTCTTTGAAAAGAAAACCTTAACATTTTTGGGCCGTCGTTACCATTTCCATTTCCTGAACCTAAACCAAACTAATACTTAGTTGTTTCCATTTCCTCATCTGATGATACATCCTCGTCTTCTTCTGGCTCAAATCCCTTTTTCATATCTAGGGGAGGGTTTAGGTACGCTCTGCTGAAATAGGTTTCGCGAAAAACTAGCTATGCTCGATCTTGGCTGGCCTTTCACCCCTAGCCACAAGACATCCCCGGATTTTGCCACATACGTGGGTTCATTCCTCGAAGGTCTGTTAGAGCTCTCTTCAACCTGCTCATGGCTAGATCTCCCCCGTCTTACTAGACCAACCTGATATAATTATTCATAAACACCTAGCGAAGATATGGCAAACAAATAAAAAGTAGCCCTATGTTCGGATTTGACAAGACGAAAACGAGGATAGTTTGCTAGGTAGGGATACCGTTGTTTGAATTGAAAAAATACACTTTTACCCACAGAGATACGATTCAAAAACAAACCATTCATGAAACTCCTCCAGGAGCATGCGGTGGTCGCATTGATGGACATGCGCTAGCTAAGAGAACTTCTTAAGTTAGGGTACTATTGGCTGGCTTACTATGGGGAAGGGGCGAAGGATATTTTTTCTCTTATTCCAGTTCTTATTTAGTGACTATCTAATTTATTTAAATCCATGTTCATTTTCATTTGCAAATACACACTCTCTTTTATTTTCTTTTTACTTTTGCGCTAAGGATAAGGACTTGGTAGAGTGAGCCTAGCAGGCAGCGGGAGTCCAGTAAGATTGCTTGCATTTCTCTGTAACTGAACTAGCCCTCGGGAAAGTTCGACGTGAAGGTACCATGATTTCTCATTTTATAGAAGCATTAAAGCTCGGCTGACAGAGTAATCAACTTTCGCTTCTGCTTTTCTCTTCTTTTGATTTATTAGCTTTTTAGGGAAAGAAGATCTTATTTCGTTTGACTCATGGAGCTGAGAAATCTACTTCAAAGAGAGGGAAAGAGAGAGATGCTTAATGAGAGAGATTCATGGACCGGTCATGGTTTGGGCTGATCGATCGCTCCTTAAAAGAGAGTTAACTGCTTCGAACCATACATGAAACTTATCTCATAGAGTGAGCTAGCCCCGAATAGCGACATTTTTGGCCACTACTACATTCCTCGAAAACTTCTTGATGGCACCATCATCTCATTACCTTATTTTTTTCCTTCGACTTCGGCTATGACTAATGCCGCACCTAGCTGAATAGGCGTAACAAAGCTACCTGAAAAAGGCACGGTGCACCTTCGATTGAAATCGACAAATTGCCTTTTGCCGAAGATATCAACACTTCCAAAATGACCAATGGGTTAGGATCCGAGGAAGATAAGTTTGGATGTTGTACGGAGAACTTTCGTTTGTTCACCTGGCCAACTGACCTGCAGGTGAAAAGCCGGTTCCAAAAAAAAATAAGACGTAGTGAAAAAGTACCAAAATAACTAAAGCCTACATGTTAGTGCAACAAATCTTGGTGTGTGTTGCCCAGACTGTACACAACTATGAGGTTAAGATTGCAACAACAAGACAAGGCCAAACTGAAGATATAGCTCTTTGTGAAGACAAATGGCGGATCAAGAAGACCAAGATAAGGCAAAGGAACAAGTTATCACCAAGGAAATACCTCCCTTGCAGAGTAGGCAAGCCCGACCAGGTCGAGGTCGCGCTAAGGCAAACCTCAAGACTCCCCCGGCAAGCTTGCCTGGACGACAAGGGTGGGTCACCCAGCCAAGACTCCATCGCTCCACTACACAGAGACTCAAGTCGCTTATCAGTGCGGTGTCGAGCCGTCAGATGATTAGGTGGCATCCACTGAGCTTGTGGCAGTCACCCAGGAGACTTTTTTCCTCCAAATGACAACCGTCTAGCGGCGTGTCACGCAGACAGGGCGAAAGACAGAGATAGTAGCGCGGCAAGGCCTGGCGGGCTACTCCATGACGTGATATTAAGCGGTGCATTTAATGGACCCTGTCTTGTTTCCAGAGTTAGGTATGATAGCACTGTTGGCCATCTGATCAACCAATAGTGACCATGTAGCCACTGTGGATTCCGCTTTGACTATAAAAGGAAGACCGAGGCAAGCTTAGAAAGGATTCGGACCATTGTATACTTTTACACGCATAGAAGCTCCCCCCGAGGCTGCCTTTCCGGGCTTGAGCGCTACGTGCTCCTTATACTCCGTCATCCAATCCACGAAAGGAAGAGTAGGGTTTTATGCTTCGCAGTGGCCCGAACCTGGGTAAAAACCACCGTGTCACCACTTCCGCGCTGCCCTTGCAGCCTCCGCTCTTTGTGCAACATGCCATTCGCCCTCATCGAAGCATAAAGGTGCCGATGGCCCCATAGGTGATCATGTTTTCCCACGACATCTTTGGCGCGCCAGGTACGGGGAAGCATTTGCGCGAATATGAAGTTGAAAGCAGTGCGTCAATATTCATCATTGTCTTCTTCATCGATGACTCCATCATCCATGGTGCCCAAGAAGAAATCTAGCGTGACGGCACAACCCTCCATCTCAAAAGCTCCTTCGCAGGCAGCCGCTAATGCCACGGGCGCTGCGATGGCGCTGGGGAACGCTGGTGCCATGGGGGAAGTGGCCGGCACAGGCGGCGCTATCGTCGTCTCCCCCGCGACCGAAGTGGGGGTGGATGATGCCGAAGGACGAGAACATCAACAACATCCTGATGGCCGTGCTCTATAAGGCGCAGGCCAAGGAATGCAATCTCAGCATCCTCACCGCACTAGAGGGCATGATCACAGCGACAACACCCGCCCTGGTGTGAGCCGTGACCTCCCCATTGCGCCCATCACGGGCACAGCCGCATGACGCGCTTCTCACCCAGAGCAGAGTGACCAAGTCGCGCCACCCAATGGGGATATCAACCCCCAGGCTCATCCATCTTGTCCCCACGACGCCACGGCGGCTGGCTCGTGAAGATGGGAACACGGCGATGCCACCAATGCTGGCGCCGCCCGAACCTGAGTGACATCGCATTCTGCTTCATCGTTCATGCTGAGCTCTGCTTCGGAAGCCATGGCGCGATCCCAGCTCCTGTTGTGATTCGCGCCAGCAGCCAATCAAATGGATGAATGGAGAGCCACCATTCAGAGTTTGATTGGTTTTGCAGAAGCGGGAGGATCACAGTGAGCGGGCCCGCCACAGCAACCACACGTGACAACTGCGGTCCAAGCTGCTGCCCGCGTTGAAGGGACCACCCCAGTGGTCAGTCCCCTCCACGATCGACAGTGCTGGGGGCACAACCGGGACCACGCAACCAAGAACCTAACGATGTGTCTATGGCTTCTTCTAATCCTCGAGCTCATCAAGATCAGCGACGGGTCCTAGAGGACAAGCGAAGGGAAGACGTGTGCGTCACCATCGAATGATGCCATGAAACCCATTGTCAGTCCGACAAGCGCAATGGCCCCGACGTTGACGAGCCCGTGCCCGGTGGGAGCGGGTACCTGCCTTTCGAGGTTGGGTGCCATGCCTTCACTCGTGAGGTACGACAGGTCCATTGGCCATCTACCCGCAGGTTCAAGCCAGAGATACCAGAGAAGTATGATGGAATATTGAACCCGGTAGATTTCTTGAGCATCTACATCAACACTGTTCAAGCTGCCGAACGGAGAGACTCCAGAGCACTCCATCTCGACCTGGGTTGACCTGTGCAATGAGTTTGTTGGCGCCTTCACAAGCGGCCACCAACAGCCATGACAACCTAGTGACTTGTAGTGCTCCCACAGAAGGAAGGGGAGAGCTTGCGGAAGTACATGCAGAGATTCAGCCGGCTGCATAGGACAATTCCAGATATCCACCCGGGATTGGTGATTGCCACGTTCTCGTCCAACGTGCACAACCGCATGATACGTTCTAAGATGAACGTGCGGCTGCCCAAGACTATGAACGATCTATACACCCTGGCGGATAAGTGTGCTCAAGCAGAAGAGGGGAGGGAACTCCCTGGCGAGGAAAACGGCGTCCAAGTTGAATCAAAAGATGAAGACGATGCTGTCGATAAGAAAAATGAGAACAAGAAGCCAACAACAAGAGAAAGTTGAAAACAGTTCTGGCTGCCGAGGGATCTAGCATCCCTAGTACCAGAAAGAAGGCCAAGTACGAAGCCCCCAGCAAGGATGTTGCCGCGTGCACTGATTGCCGGAAAGCTGCCACAGCGAAGAAAGCTGGGAAGGCTGACACGCTGTATTGCAAGATCCATCACACCAAGGGCCATGATCTCCAAGAGTGTCGTTAAGTCGAGCAACTCATCAAGCAGCAGAAGGTAGAGTACGAGAAGCATGACAAGGAGAGACACCAAGATGGCGCTGGCGGGAACTGCCGAGGTGGCAAGGGAGGCTGCCCCGGCAAGGATCCGCAGTACCAAGGGAAACTTGCCAGAGGCCACGACAAGAAGGAATGCGATGAGGACAGTGATGATTGGGAAGAAGAGGAAACCAGTGCGCGGGAGTTCCAGAAGGCCACTGACACCTTATGCATTGATGGGGGTGCATCTTTACATTCCTCTCACCGCCAGCTTAAACAGTGGGCGCATCGGGTCAATGTTGTGTAGCCAGCGGCAGATTCACGGAAACCACTCAAATGGTCCTGCACGCCCATCATATTTGACGAAGAGGATCACCTTGACCGCACCACCGCGGTAGGGTGTCTGCCGTTGTTGGTTTCACCAACAATCCGCAACCTCAAGGTCGCAAAGATGTTAGTGGACGGCGGGGCCATGTTGAATGTGATTTCCACCAAGGTCATCAACAAGCTGCAGATAACAGAAGAGGAACTTAAGGTTACTTGCACCTTTCAAGGGATCAACCCCGGCAGGAGTCGTCCGAAGGGAAAGATCACATTGCCACTGACATTTCGAGGGGAGATGAACTAACACACTGAGAAGATTTTGTTCAACCTGTTTGAGCTTCCATTGCTGTACAATGGGATACCTCGACGACCAGCCTTGACAAAATTCATGGCGGCATCCCACTATGCCTACAACACCATGAAGATGCCGGGGCCAATGGGCGTTATCTCTATACCATCTAACAAGGAGGACACAGTCATTTGTATGGAAACCATTGCTCCCGCCAAGAAACATAAGCAAAAAGGAGAAGTTAGTAAGGAAACCAGTAAGGAATCAGTGCGGCTCTGATACGTCCAAAACGTATCTATAATTTCTGCTTGCTCCATGCCTCTTTTGGGTGATATTGCTATGTTATTTATACACTTCCATACACTTTTGATCATATTTGGACTAACCTATTAACTCAGTGCACCCCAGTGCCAGTTTCTGTTTTCGGCTGTTTTTGTATTTCAGGTTTTCACATTACGAGAACTGCCAGAAAAAATCCAGAAAAAATATATAAAAAATCAGCGTTCCGGAAGCTTCCATGCGGTCAAAGTAGGGCCGGAGGGGACCCACAGGGGCTCCAGACGGCCTGCCCACGCGGCCCCCCTCCTGGCCGCGCCGGGGGGGCGCCTGGGCACCCCTGACCCCCTCTGATGCCCCCCTTTGGCATATTTAAGCTTGCAGGTGTATCAAGGGAGTTTGTCATGAGGAAATTATTTGCCTTGTCACTGAAAGGAAAAGCATTGGAATGGTATAGGCTACTAAATGACTCTCACCTGCTGGAGTGGGAAGAGATCCAGTCTCTCTTTTACTCCAAGTTTTATCCTCTTCATGAAGTCCATGAGAATAGGAATTATGTTTATAATTTTTATCCTCATGACGGAGAGAGCATAGCTCAAGCTTGGGGGAGACTGAAAACGTTAATGCTAAAATGTCCTAACCATGGGCTCCCCGAAGATATGATTATTACTAATTTTTATGCGAGGCTTTCTCGACAGGATAAAGATTTGCTCGACGCTTCCTCTATGGGTTCTTTCACAAACAAAAAGATTGATGCTAAATGGGAACTCCTTGAAAGAATTCAACGCAACACTGAAGATTGGGAAATCGACAAAGGTAAAGAGTCAGGTATAATTTATGAGTATGATTGCATTAAGTCCTTTGTTGAAACTACAAGTTTTAATAAGTTTAGTGCTAAGTTTGGGCTTGATTCTCAACTCCTTGTTGATTTCCTCAAATCTTTTGCTTCACATCTTAATATGCCTAAGGAGGATTGGATCAAGTATCATAAACCTTTTAAAGAGACTTGCAAAGAAAATGAAATTGTTCATGATGATTGCAACATGCATGATCCAATTCCTAAAAATGAAGTTTTATATAAGCATGTTAATTTTTGTGGAGTGGATAGACCTTGTGAAAGGCTTATGATTGAAGAAGAGAAGTATTGTAAGCAACATAAGCATGAAAGAACAATCACTTGGGTCAGAGATTTAAATGAAATTGCTAGAGAATTGTGTGACCTTTATCCTTTTACTTGTGAACTTTGCCGTATAGAGGGTCACTTTAATTTTCAATGCATGAACTTTCAAAACATAACTGTTAACCGGTTGTGTGATAACATGATCACCTCTGATCTTTATGATGAGCTTATGTTATTTTTGATGTGTGAAGAGTTATCAGAAAAGACTTCATGGCTAGATGTTAATGCCATAGGAAATAAAAAACACTTTGCAAAATTGCCATCTCTATTGTGTTGTTAATTGCCATGAAAATGATTACATAGGTAAGATTATAAAGGAGGGAACTTTACCAAAGTATAAAAATGTCTCTTATATTTCTGCTAATAAAAAGGAGTGTTTCTCCCAAGTTTCCCCTATTGTTTCTAATGATAAACCAGGATATGTGGAGAAGCTTCATCTCCAACCACTCCCTCCTAAGGTTAAGAAGAAGAAAAAGAAGAGGACGAGGAAGAGGAGCAAGAAAGAAGAAGAATGGGTATCAACCTGGCCTGAGCATATTCCTCCCATCAACTTTTATCCTAACGATTGTAAGTTTAAAGAAGAAGGTGAAGTTTATTGCCTTAATTATCATCTTGATGATACGTCCGTAGGTACTATTGAAGATGATTTTGATTATGATATGCATGTTACTTATTGTGATTGGGAAAATGATGATAATGCTACTTATGATCTTGAAAATCTTTTATTGTGATTGGGAAGCTCTAAGCTTGGGGATGATAGGATTGCAAACCCTTTACCCACTAGTGATGTGATAATTGATAATTATTTTGCTAGTAAGAATAAAGACAACATGATTACAAATATAGTTGCTAGCAATGATAATGCTCTTCTCTACTATGATGATGTCATAACTCCAACCTATAGTGATTATAAAGGTACCTATGACATAAGGAGAAATTATCCTTATGAAACTTGTCATAATCATGGAGGGAATTACTCCCTTGTTCAACACCACCCTCCTAATACACAAGTAATCTATAGTGTTCAAGTTGTTTATGATAGTCCTACTCCCACTATTACCAATGAGAAAGATTATGCTTATGTGGAGAGTGAGAGTACCTTTTTGCATGTGGATCATGGTAACAATACTTTACGTGATTCTTATATTGTTGAGTTCATCCATGATGCCACTGAAATTTATAATGAGAGAGGGAGACTTGGTTCTAAATATCTTAATAATAAGAAGTTTCCTCTCTTTATGGTGAATATTTTGAAGTTATGCTTGTTTTGCCTTCCTATGCTAGTTGCTTTGTGCTTCAATGAATTATTCTATTGCAATATTCCTATGCATAGGAAGCATGTTAGGCTTAAATGTGTTTGGTATTTGCTTCTTGATGCTCTCTTTTGTTCTTCAGCTCTTATTCCTACGAGAGCATCATTAAAGTCTTAAGCCTATCTTTATGGCTATAAAGAAAGCGCTCTAGGGAGACAACCCTTGTTATGTTTACTTTCAGTTTTAGTGGTCTTGATGTTTGTTAGTACTGTAGCAACATCATTGTATCTTTATTTTTCAGCTTTGTGCCAAGTTTAGCCTCTGATTGCAAGAAAGTTCAAAAGTTGTGACGTGCTGTCCAGGAAACAGATTCTGTCCTTGGATAGAAAAATTCGTATAAAATCACCAGATCATCTTTTTGGTCTGAATGTTTTCGACAGCGTGCTCTATATAATTGTCTTTCGTGCGTCTGTTTTGAGTTTTTTGATTAGAGTTGCAGAAGTGCCCCGGAAAAATCATTTACTACCTGCTGTTCTGTTTTTCACAGATTATGTCCTGTTTTGCGTTTCCTTCATTTTGCAAACCTAGAGCTTGCTTTTTCTTTGCAAAAACCTTTTGGAAATCTTGACAAACAGTAGAACTTCAAGAATATCTTTATTTCCAGAAAGTAACAATTATTTTTTTATGGGTACTAACCTCGCTAATCAGATTATGATGAGTTATGTTTGAAGGGAGTTTTCAAGTGTGCGAGGGAAGATGATAAAAAGATTCAGGAGTGTCAAACGCTCAAGCTTGGGGATGCCCCCATGCACCCCCAAGAAATATTCAAGGAGACTCAAGCGTCTAAGCTTGGGGATGCCCCCGTGCATCCCCTTCTCCATCAACATTATCAGTTCGTCCTTCGTTCCACTATATTTTAATCACTTCATGTGTTATGTGCTATGCTTGGAGCGTCTTGTTTTAGTTTTCCTTTTAGTTTTCTTTAGCTTTTCATAACGAGTTGGAACTCAGCTTTCTTTATGTGGGAGAGAAACACGCTCCACTTCTACCTAGAACATAACATATAATTTGCATGTCTATCTTTGCTGTGTGTGTTCTTTGTCTTTTAATAGCTACTATCATGCTTAGCTCTTAACTTTCATGCTTATCTTTTTAAAGAGCTTTTGTTTAGTTGGTTGCATGAACTCTCTTTAGTTATCATGTTTATCTTATTAAGAGAGTTTGCTTCCGTTGCATTGGTTGATATGTCTATGATAAAGATGCTACATGCATAATGGCGCTTAGTAGTTCATGTTTTCTTATGGTTAGTCTCAAATAGCTGGGGGGTTCCCAATGTGTTATTGGAGTACCAACATGATTTGTTTGCCTATGATGTGGTATGGTTTAGTAATATCTTCCTTCAAAGAATTTATTTTGATTGACTTGGCGTATGCTCACGCATATTTAAGACTGTAAAGAAAGTCTGTCAAGCCTTGATGATCTTTTGTTTCTGAGTAGCGATATAACTTCCATGCCTGATTCAATGTTGCTTTGTCGCTCTGCATGATTATGACCATCATTGCTCTCTTAGTTGGTCGCTCCCCGTCTTTTGCTAACCTTCGCCTGTACTAAGCGGACTGACTGCTTGTGCATCCACATCCTTTTAATCCAGTTATGCCATATGAGTCCACCATATCTTCCTACATGGTATTTACCTGACATTCCTAATGGAGACTTGCATGTACCATCTCGAAATTATTCAAAGAAAAAGCATTCCTATTTTGTGCCTCTGTTTTAAGTTCATGAGGAAGTAGTAGTTAATTCATGATCTATTTAAGTTGGATAAGCTTCACCCCGGGATTGCATGTATAATGTGCAAACCCATAATACGAGAAGGAACTGGCATTGAGTGCGCCCGGCTCAAAAATATAATATAACAAACAAACCCTCCTTCATGCTTTGTTCATGAGAAATCAGAAAACTTTGGCAGTGATAAACAAAGGAGATTAAGAGGATGTGATCGTCCTCATTCGGGAGCCGTTCCTCGAAACTTGTCCATCTTAAGAAGTGATTGAGTTGTCTGCTAGCATTCGTTGACGAAACATGCATGATCTAAAAAAATATTACCTCTGTTTTAAAACCAAGAGCTCTGGTACATGTTTTGTCTTTGTTTCCGACTACGGGTTTTCAACCTTGCCAACAAAAGCCACGGTTCGAGAGTCTCCACCTTCTTTTAAAAGCACCAACTACTGAGAGCATGATTGTCATTCTGAGTGTAATGTGCATTGTCCCAAAGTAGCATTGTCTTTTGCATGATTGTGATATCGTTTATTTTGAAATCATTGTATCTAGTCATCACTTAAACCTTGGAGGTGCCCCTGCATTTATGTTTTGCTTCACTAAAGGGGGCAAGCTAGATATCACTTTATCATATTTGCACATCATGTTCATTACAAATCTATTTGATGTTTCAATATCATATTGTAAAACTTTCAGTTCTTTGTGATTTTCTCATAAGGCAACTTAATTACTATAGATTCATTTTCTCAGTAAGCTTTTGTCATATGACTATGAAAAAGTCCTATATGGTTAATAGCATGTCACCACAGAAATTATTCTTGTTATCATTTACCTACTCGAGGACGAGCAGGAATTAAGCTTGGGGATGTTGATACGTCCAAAACGTATCTATAATTTCTGCTTGCTCCATGACTCTTTTGGGTGATATTGCTATGTTATTTATACACTTCCATACACTTTTGATCATATTTGGACTAACCTATTAACTCAATGCACCCCAGTGCCAGTTTCTGTTTTCGGCTGTTTTTGTATTTCAGGTTTTCACATTACGAGAACTGCCAGAAAAAATCCAGAAAAAATATATAAAAAATCAGCGTTCCGGAAGCTTCCATGCGGCCAAAGTAGGGCCGAAGGGGACCCACAGGGGCTCCAGGCGGCCTGCCCACGCGGCCCCCCTCCTGGCCACGCCGGGGGGCGCCTGGGCACCCCTAACCCCCTCTGATGCCCCCCTTTGGCATATATTTACACCGTGTCGCGGAAACCCTGATTCCGGACCCTTTTTCTCCAGACGCGATTCCGATCTCCGCCGCCATCGCCATCAAGCTTTGGGGGACCAGAATTCCTGCGCCGGCACCCTGCCGGGACGGGGAAGTGCCCCCGGATTCATCTCCATCGACGTTGCTTCCTCCCTCCATGATGCGGGAGTAGTTCCTCCTCGGGGCTGAGGTTTCTACCAGTAGCTATGTGGTCAATTCTCTCTCCCATGATGTGATCTTCGTTGTGATCATAGGCTATGTTAATCTAGGGTGATCCCATGATGTTTCCCCTTCCTCTATGTATTGGATTGATGTACTCACTTGTCTTTAACTAGTATAATCCCCGAGACCAAGGTGACAGCGGTCTATTGGACATGGATTACAAAAGTATTTTCATGAGTGATTTCCTCTCTTGTGTGTTGATTGAAGATTGAGAGTCTCTTGGTGCTTGTCTTTGACTATCCTTTAGATATGTTGTGGTGATTGTGGGACTCTCTTTGGATGGCCGCGGTGACATTGGGAAATCCTTAGATTGAGAACTACGAACTTTGAGGTGTGCTTTTGTAGCCCTACATAATTCTCGTCCTCTCTTGACCACGAAGGAATGACCTCCGAGTGTGTCCCCTTTCCATGTTTTATGGGAAATATCATGTGATTTGATTATGTTAATGTTGTTGGGAGTTGCCACTAGTGAAAGTATGAAGCCTAGGCCTTGTTTCCACCATTGCAATATCATTTGTGCTCACGTTTACCGCTTGTTTGCTTGCTGCACTTTTTATTATAGATTTATATTACTTTGTTTTGCCATCCATATCATTTGCCATTTAACATCTCTTCGCCGAACTAGTGCACCTATACATCTAACAAGTGTATTAGGTGTGTTGGGGACACAAGTGACTTCTTGTATCTTAGTTGCAGGGTTGCTTGAGAGAGACCATCTTCAACCTCTACTTCCCTGAGTTCGATAAACCTTAGGTCATCCACTTGAGGGAAATTGCTACTATCCTACAAACCTCTGCGCTTGGAGGCCCAACATTGTCTACAAGAGTAGAAGCGTGTGTAGACATCAGGCTCTTCGGGGTGCGCTGCGCCTATTGATGATTTGCCGGAGAGCTCCAACAATAAGATGTCCAAGGTTGCTGCACCTTCTATGAAGAAGGTCCCAGCAGGATTGGCTGGCGCTGATGGTACATTCACTATCAGCTCCACCCTTGATGACAGATATGAAAGAGCGCTCGTTGCCATCCTGTGGCCGAATGTCGATGTGTTTGCTTGGCAACCATCTGACATCCCTGGCGTTCCCAGGGAGGTTATCGAGCACCTCCTTGATGTCTGTCCACATGCTCGGCTCGTCAAGCAGATGGTCTAGAAGGAACCTTTGGAGCAAAAATAGTTCATTGCCGAAGAGATCAAGAAACTTGAAGCTGCTAGTGTGGTCAAAAAAGTGTTGCATCCTACATGGTAGGAAAATCCAATGGTGGTGCGCAAGGCGAATGGGAAATGGAGGCTTTGCATAGATTTCACATATCTAAACAAAGCTTGACCGAAGGACCCCTTCCCCTAGCCACGCATTGATCAAATTGTGGATTCCACCTCTGGATGCGACTTGCTTTCCTACTTGGATGCCTACTCCGGATACCACCAGATATTCATGTCTAAGGAAGACGAGGAGAAGACTGCATTCATAACCCCATGTGGCACGTACTGCTTTGTACGAATGAATGCCCATTGGGTTAAAGAGCGCCAGATCCACCTTTGCAAGAGCCGTCCAGGTTGGTTTTGAGCCTCAACTTCACAGGAATATTGAAGCTTACATGGATGATATTATAGTCAAGACCAAGGACATACCAACTCTTATTCAAGATCTGGAAGAGACCTTAGCAAATTCATGCAAGATCAACCTGAAGCTTAATCCAGAGAAGTGTGTGTTTGGCGTGCCCTCCGGCAAGCTTTTCGGTTTCTTTGTGTCTCATCGAGGAATAGAAGCCAACCATGACAAGATCAGAGGAAATCAAGCAGATTCAAGCACACCAATTCCGGCGAGTGAGCCCTGTCGTTCTTCAAAATCTTGAAGAAGGAAGGGACCATGAAGTGGACTCTGGAGGCAGAAGCAGCGCTGCGAGACTTGAAGACCTACTAGTCCTCTATTCCTACCTTGGTTGTTCCTAAACCACAAGAACCATTGCTGCTACATCGAGTAGTGACCAATCAAGTGGTTAATGTAGGCCTTGTGGCACAGCGGGAAGTAGTGGATGAAGCAGCCGCAACTACTGTCTTACGAGGGGGGGGGGAGGAAGTGAACTAGCCACGACAAGGTCAAGCACAGATCAAGAAGAAGAAGGGCAGGGTAATGAAGGCAACTCAAAAACCAGGACCAAGAAGAAGGTGGTGCGGTGCCTAGTGTACTTTGTCCGCTCTCTATTGCAGGGAACAAGGTCAAGGTACTCTGGGGTGCATAAATTAATCTTCAGCCTCATCATGTCCTCGAGGAAGCTGCGCCACTACTTCCAAGCCCATGAGATCACAATTGTCACCCATTTTCCTCTGCAATGCATATTGAGGAACTCTGAAGCTACCGGCAGGATAGTTGAATGGGCTTTAGAATTATCAAGCTTTCGCCTGAAATATGAAAGCACTTCGACTATTCAAAGAATAGCGCTGGCGGAGTTCATTGCAGAATGGACACCAACTCCAGATGAAGAGACACCAGAAACAGTCATCCCCAGCAAGGAAGCGCCCCAGGATTGGATCATGTACTTTGATAGGGCATTCTCACTTCAGGGTGCGGGAGCTGGCGTGCTCTTCGTCACACCCACCGGAGAACTCCTAAAGTACGTGACCCATATGCAATTCCCTCTTGAGAGAGCTTCAAACAACACTACATATTATAAGGGGCTCCTTGTCGGGTGATAACCCACAAGTATAGGGGATCGCAACAGTTTTCGAGGGTAGAGTATTCAACCCAAATTTGTTGATTCGACACAAGGGGAGCCAAAGAATACTCTCAAGTATTAGCAGTTGAGTTGTCAATTCAACCACACGTGGAAGATGTAATCTCTGCAGCAAACTATTTAGTAGCAAAGTAGTATGAAAGTAACGGTAATAGTGGCAAAAGTAGCAGTAGAATTTTTGTAGTGATTCTAACAGTGCCATCGGAAAAGTAACTAAGCAACAAGCAATATGTGAAAAGGTCGTAGGCATTGGATAAGTGATGGATAATTATGTCAGATGTGATTCCTCATGTAATAGTTATAACATAGGGTGACACAGAACTAGCTCCAGTTCATCAATGTACTGTAGGCATGTATTCTGAATATAGTCATACGTGCATCTGGGAAAGAACTTGCATGACATCTTTTGTCCTACCCTCCCGTGGCAGCGGGGTCCTATTGGAAACTAAGGGATATTAAGGCCTCCTTTTAATAGAGTACCGGACCAAAGCATTAACACTTAGTGAATACATGAACTCCTCAAACTACGGTTATCACTCGGAGTGGTCCCGATTATTGTCACTTCAGGGTTGTCGGATCATAACACATAGTAGGTGACTATTGACTTGCAAGATAGGAATAAGTACTCACATATATTCATGAAATCATAATAGGTTCAGATCTGAAATCATGGCACTCGGGCCCTAGTGACAAGCATTAAGCATGACAAAGTCATAGCAACATCAATGTTAGAACATAATGGATACTGATACGTCTCCAACGTATCTATAATTTTTGATTATTCCATGCTATTATTTATGATGTTTTGGATGTTTAATGAACTTTGTCATACACTTTTATATCATTTTTGGGACTAACCTAGTAACCCAAAGGCCTAGTCCAGATTGCTGTTTTTTGCATGTTTTAGGGTTTTACAGAAAAGGGACATCATATGGAGTCCAAACGGAATGAAACCTTCGGGAGAGATATTTTTGGAGAAATCACGCACGGGAGACTTGAGAACCACGGAGTAGGGGCCACGAGGTGCCCACGAGGATGGGGGGCGCGCCCCTTGCCTCATGGGTCCCTCGTGAGGCCCCCGGTGTCCTCCTTCCTCCTATATAAGCCTACGTACCCCAAGACGATCAGAGGAGAAGAGAAAACCCTAGTTCCACTGCCGTAACCTTCTGTTCCCGTGAAATCCCATCTTGGGTCCTGTTCCGGAGCTCCACCGGAGGGGGGGATCCATCACGGAGTGCTTCTACATCATCATAATCGGCCTCAGCATGAGTTGTGAGTAGTTTACCACAGACCTTTGGGTCCATAGCTAGTATCTAGATGGTTTCTTCTCTCTCTTTGGATCTCAATAAAAAGTTCTCCTTGGTCTTCGAGGAGATCTATTCGATGTAATCTCTTTTTGCGGTGTGTTTATCGAGATCCGATGAATTGTGAGTTTATGATCAAGATTATCTATGATAAATATTTGGTTCTTTTCTGAACTCTTTATGTGTGCTCATAATATCCTTGCAAGTCTCTTTGAATTATTGGTTTGGTTTGGCCCACTAGATCTATAGTTCTTGCAATGGGAGAAGTGCTTGGCTTTGGGGTCAATCTTGCAATGTCCTTTCCCAGTGACAGTAGGGGCAGCAAGGCACGTATTGTATTGTTGCCATTGAGGATAAAAAGATGGGGTTTACATCATATTGCTTGAGTTTATCCCTCTACATCATGTCATCTTGCTTAAGGCGTTACTCTGTTCTTATGAACTCAATACACTAGATGGATGATGGATAGTGGTTGATGTGTGGAGTAATAGTAGTAGATGCAGGCACGAGTCGGTCTACTTGTCTCGGACGTGATGCCTATATACAATGATCATGCCTAGATAGTCTCATAATTATTCGCTTTTCTATCAATTGCTCGACAGTAATTTGTTTACCCGCCGTAGAATATCGCTATCATGAGAGAAGCCACTAGAGAACACTATGGCCCCCAGGTCTATTCTCAACATATCAATTTACATCTACTTTACTTTTTCCACTTTTACTTTCTGTTCTTATAAACAAAAATACCAAAAATATAAACTATCATTTCTATCAGATCTCACATTCGTAAGTGACCGTAAAGGGATTGACAACCCCTTATCGTGTTGGCTGCGAAGTTCTTATTTGTTTGTGCACGTGCGAGGGACTCGCGTGTTGTCTCCTACTGGATTGATACCTTGGTTCTGAAAAACTGAGGGAAATACTTACGCTACTGTGCTGCATCTCCCTTTCCTCTTCGAGGGAATACAATGCAAGCTCGAGAAGTAGCAAGAATAATTTCTGGCGCCGTTGCCGGGGGGGGGGGGGCTTACGCAGAAGTCATATACCAAGTACCTATCACAAACCCTTATCCTTCGCATTACATTTTTTGCCTCTCGTTTTCCTCTCCCCCACTTCACCCTTGCCGTTTTATTTGCCCTTATTCTGTCGTGTGTTTATCGTTCGCTTGCTTCTTGTTTGCTTGTGTGTGTTGGATTGCTTGCTTGTAACTATGGCTTAGAATAATACCAAATTGTGTGACTTCTCCAATACCAACAATAATGATTTTATTAGCACTCCGATTGCTCCTATTACCGATGCTGAATCTTGTGAGATCAATGCTGCTTTGTTGAATCTTGTCAAGAAAGATCAATTCTCCGGCCTTCCTAGTGAAGATGCCGCTACCCATCTAAACAACTTTGTAGATTTGTGTGATATGCAAAAGAAAAGGGATACGGATAACGATATTGTAAAATTAAAGTTATTTCCGTTTTCACTTAGAGATCGTGCTAAAACTTGGTTTTCTTCTTTGCCTAGAAATAGTATTGATTCGTGGAATAAGTGCAAAGATGCATTTATCTCTAAGTATTTCCCTCCTGCTAAGATCATCTCTCTTAGAAACGATATTATGAAGTTTAAGCAACTAGATCATGAGCACGTTGCACAAGCTTGGTAGAGAATGAAACTAATCATACGTAATTGCCCTACACATGGTTTGAACTTCTCGATGATTATTCAGATCTTTTATGCTGGCTTGAATTTTGCTTCTAGAAATCTTTTATATTCGTCCGCAGGAGGCACTTTCATGGGAACTACCTTAGGAGAAGCTACCAAACTCCTAGATAATATTATGATTAATTATTCTCAATGGCACACCGAAAGATCTACTAGTAAAAAAGTGCATGCTATTGAAGAAATTAGTGTTTTGAGTGGAAAGATGGATGAACTTATGAAATTATTTGCTGCTAAGAGTGCTTCTTCTGATCCTAATGATATGCCTTTGTCAACTTTGATTGAAAATAACAATGAATCTTTGGATGTGAATTTTGTTGGTAGGAATAATTTTGTAACAATGCTTATAGAGGGAATTTTAATCCTAGGCCTTTTCCTAGTAATCCCTCTAACAATTATGGTAATTCCTACAACAACTCTTATGGAAAGATGCCTTCTGAATTTGAAACTAGTGTTAAGGATTTTATGATCTCGCAAAAGAATTTCAATGCTATGCTTGAAGAGAAATTGCTTAAAATTGATGAATTGGCTAGAAGTGTGGATATAATTACTATTGATGTTGATTCTTTGAAACTTAGATCTATCCCACCTAAGCATGATATCAATGAGTCTCTCAAAGCCATGAGAATTTCCATTGATGAATTCAAAGAAAGAACCGCTAGGATGCGTGCTAAAAGAAAGAATTATATTAAAGCGTGTTCTTCTAGTTATCATGAAAATAAAGATGAAGATCTGAAAGTTATTGATGTGTCTCCTATTAGATCCTTGTTTTCTAGTATAAATCTTGATGAATATAGGATTGGAGATGATTCTGCTTTAAGGTGTCCCAATGATTCGGAGTTTTTTGATCTTGATGCTAAAATTGTTAAAAGTGGGAGTGAAAAGATTAAAAATTTGCATAGTGATGAACCCACTACTTTGGATTTCAAGGGATTCAATTATGACAATTTCTCTTTGATTGATTGTATTTCCTTGTTGCAATCCGTACTAAATTCTCTGCATGCTTATAGTCAAAATAAAGCTTTCACCAAACACATAGTTGATGCTTTGATGCAATCTTATGAAGAAAAACTCGAGTTAGAAGTTTCTATCCCTAGAAAGCTTTATGATGAGTGGGAACCTACTATTAAAATACAAATTAAAGATCATGAATGCTATGCTTTGTGTGATTTGGGTGCAAGTGTCTCCACTATCCCAAAAACTTTGTGTGATTTGCTAGGTTTTCATGAGCTTGATGATTGTTCTTTAAATTTTCATCTTGCGGATTCCACTATTAAGAAACCTATGGAAGGATTAATGATGTTCTTATTGTTGCCAATAGGAATTATGTGCCCATAGATTTCATTGTTCTTGATATAGATTGCAATCCTTCATGTCCTATTATTCTTGGTAGATCTTTCCTTAGAACGATTGGTGCAATTATTGATATGAAGGAAGGAAATATTAGATTCCAATTTCCGTTAAGGAAAGGAATGGAACACTTTCCTAGAAGGAAAATCAAATTACCATATGAATCTATCTTGAGAGCCAATTATGGATTGCCTTCCAAGGATGGCAATACCTAGATTTATCCCTGTATCGTGCCTAGCTAGGGGCGTAAAACGATAGCGCTTGTTGGGAGGCAAACCAATTTTATATTTTTTGTTTTTGCTGCTGTTAGGGAATAAATATTGCATCTAGCTTCTGTTTAGCTGTGGTTTCATGTTTCTTTTAGTGTTTGTGCCAAGTTGAACCTTTGGGGAGACTTGTGTGAAGTTTATATGATCTTGCTGTGAAAAACATAATCGTTAGCGCTCGCTAGAATGGTCATCAGATTTTACTGGAGCGTGCTATTTAGTTGATTCTTTTTGCAGATGATTAATAGACAAATTACTCACGTTTAACAATTTAGTTTTAATTTTTGGAGTTACAGAAGTATGCGAAACCTGCAGATTACTACAGGCTGTTCTGTTTTTGACAGATTCTGTTTTTCGTGTTTTGTTTGCTTATTTCAATGCATCTATGAGTAATATTGGGAGGTATGAACCATAGAGAAGTTGGGATACAGTAGGTTTAACACCAATATAAACAAAGAATGAATTCATTGCAGTACCTTTGAGTAGTGGTTTTCTTTCTTATACTAATGGAGCTGACGAGAATTTTTGTCTAAGTTTTGTGTTGTGAAGTTTTCAAGTTTTGAGTATTGCTTTGATGGACTATGGAACAAAGAGTAGCAAGGGCCTAAGCTTGGGGATGCCCAAGGAACCCCAAGTAAAATTCAAGGACAATCAAAAGCCTAAGCTTGGGGATGCCCCGGGAAGGCATCCCCTCTTTCGTCTTCATCCATCGGTAACTATACTTGGAGCTATATTTTTATTCACCACATGATATGTGTTTTGCTTGGAGAGTCTTGTATAATTTGAGTATTTTCTTGTCAGTTTGCCACAATCATCCTTGCTGGACACACCTATTTGAGAGAGTTAAATATGGCCTAGGAATTGATAGAACACTCTATGTGCTTCACTTATATCTTTTGAGTTGAATAGTTTTTGCTCTAGTGCTTCACTTATATCTTTTAGAGCACGGTGGTGATAATATTTTGAAGAAATTGTTGAACTCTCATGCTTCACTTATATCCTTTTGCGAGTCTATTAAAACAGCATGGTAATGTGTTTAGGCTATAAAACTAGTCTTTACATGATAGACATCCAATATCAATGTAGTTAAAACTTTCACACTAAGTGCATTGAATATGATGAGATGTTGGATGCTTGATAAATGTTTTGAGATATGAGGATAGTGATATTAGAGTCATGCTAGTGGAGTTATTATGAAATTGAGAAATACTTGTGTTAAGGTTAGTGATTCCCGTAGCATGCACGTATGGTGAACCGCTATGTGACGAAGTTAGAGAATGAGGTATTTGTAAAGTGTCAACCTTTGTGTGGAGGTCGGGGGCGCACGATGGTTAACTCCTACCAACCTCCCCCCTAGGATCATGCGTTGATTGCTTTGTTTTGATGACTCGTAGATTTTTGCAATAAGTATATGAGTTCTTATGACTAATGTTGAGTCCATGGATTATACGCACTCTCACCCTTCCACCATTGCTAGCTTCTCTTCTACCACGCAACTTTCGCCGTTACCATACACCCACTATATGTCCTTCCTCAAAACAGCCACCACATTATTCCTCAAAACAGCCACCATACCTACCTATCATGGCATTTCCATAGCCATTCCGAGATATTTTGCCATGCAACTTTCCACCATTCGGTTCATATGACACGCATCATATTGTCATATTGCCATGCATGATCATGTAGTTGACATCGTATTCGTGGCAAAGCCACCATGCATAATTTTTCATACATGTCACTCTTGATTCATTGCACATCCCGGTATACCACCGGAGGCATTCATATAGAGTCATACTTGTTCTAGTATCGAGTTGTAATTCAATAAAAGTGTGATGATCATCATTATTAGAGCATTGTCCCATGTGAGGAAAGGACAATAAAAAAAGGGGAGATGGCCCAAAAAATGAGAAAAAAGAGAGAAGGGACAATTGCTACTATCTTTTTCCACACTTTTGCTTCAAAGTAGCACCATGTTCTTCATGATAGAGAGTCTCATGTTTAGTCACTTTCGTATACTAGTGGGAATTTTCATTATAGAACTTGGCTTGTATATTCCAACGATGGGCTTCCTCAAATGCCCTAGGTCTTCGTGAGCAAGCAAGTTGGATGCACACCCACTAGTTTCTTTTGTTGAGCTTTCATACATATTTAGCTCTAGTGCATCCGTTGCATGGCAATCCCTACTCACTCACATTGATATCTATTGATGGGCATCTCCATAGCCTGTTGATACGCCTAGTTGATGTGAGACTATCTCCCTTCTTTTTGTCTTCTCCACAACCACCTCTCTATTCCACCCATAGTGCTATGTCCATGGCTCACGCTCATGTATTGCGTGAACGTTGAAAGGTGAAAGAATAGAGTATCAAAACAAGTGCTTGGCTGAAATCGGGGTTGTGCATGATATGAATATTTTGTGTGATAAAGAGGGAGCATAGCCCGACTATATGATTTTGCAGGGATAACTTTCTTTAGCCATAGTATTTTGAAAAGATATGATTGCTTTATTAGTATGCTTGAAGTATTATTATTTCTTATGTCAATATAGACTTTTATCTTGAATCTTTCAGATCTGAACATCCATGCCACAAATAAGAGAATTACATTGAAAAACTATGTTGGTTAGCATTCCACATCAAAAAATCTATTTTTATCATTTACCTACTCGAGGACGAGCAGGAATTAAGCTTGGGGATGCTTGATACGTTCCATGCTATTATTTATGATGTTTTGGATCTTTAATGGGCTTTGTCATACACTTTTATATCATTTTTGGGACGAACCTACTAACCCAAAGGCCCAGTCCAGATTGCTGTTTTTTGCCTGTTTTAGGGTTTTACAGAAAAGGGATATAAAACGGAGTCCAAACGGAATGAAACCTTCAGGAGAGATATTTTTGGAGAAAATCACGCACGGGAGACTTGAGAACCATAGAGTAGGGGCCACGAGGCCCCCGGTGAGGCCCCTAGGGAGCGCCCCTGCCTCATGGGTCCCTCGTGAGGCCCCCGGTGTCCTCCTTCCTCCTATATAAGCCTACGTACCCCGAAACCATCGAAGGAGAAGAGAAAACCCTAGTTCCACCGCCGTAACCTTCTGTTCCCGTGAGATCCCATCTTAGGGCCTGTTCCGGAGCTCCGCCGGAGGTGGGATCCATCACGGAGTGCTTCTACATCATCATCATCGCCCTCACCATGAGTTGTGGTACATAGCTAGTATCTAGATGGCTTCTTCTCTCTCTTTGGATCTCAATACAAAGTTCTCCTTGGTCTTCGAGGAGATCTATTCGATGTAATCTCTTTTTGCGGTGTGTTTGTCGAGATCCGATGAATTGTGAGTTTATGATCAAGATTATCTATGAGAAATATTTGGTTCTTTTCTTAAATCTTTATGTGTGTTCGTAATGTCCTTGCAAGTCTCTTCGAATTATTGGTTTGGTTTGGCCCACTAGATCTATAGTTCTTGCAATGGGGGAAGTGCTTGGCTTTGGGTTCAATCTTGTAGTGTCCTTTCCCAGTGACAGTAGGGGCGCAAGGCGCGTATTGTATTATTGCCATCGAGGATAAAAAAAATGGGGTTTACATCATATTGCTTGAGTTTATCCCTCTACATTATGTCATCTTGCTTAAGGCATTACTCTGTTCTTATGAACTCAATACACTAGATGCATGCTGGATAGCGGTCGATGTGTGGAGTAATAGTAGTAGATGCAGGCAGGAGTCGGTTTACTTGTCTCAGGCGTGATGCCTAAATACATCATGCCTATATAGTCTCATAATTATTCTTTTTTCTATCAATTGCTCGACAGTAATTTGTTTACCCGCCGTAGAATATCGCTATCATGAGAGAAGCCACTAGAGAACACTATGGCCCCCGGGTCTATTCTCAACATATCAATCTACATCTACTTTACTTTTTCCGCTTTTACTTTCTGTTCTTATAAACAAAAATACCAAAAATATAAACTATCATCTCTATCACATCTCACTTTCATAAGTGAACGTAAAGGGATTGACAACCCCTTATCGCGTTGGCTGCGAAGTTCTTATTTGTTTGTGCAGATGCAAGGGACTCTCGTGTGGTCTCCTACTGGATTGATACCTTGGTTCTAAAAAACTGAGGGAAATACTTACGCTACTGTGCTGCATCTCTCCTCTTCGAGGGAATACAACGCAAGCTCGAGATGTAGCAGATACTAGGGATCAAACCCTAACAAAACTAACTCGATTACATGGTAAATCTCATCCAACCCCACCACCGTCCAGCAAGCATACGATGGGATTACTCACGCACGGCGGTGAGCATCATGGAATTGGTGATGGAGGAAGGTTGATGACGACGACAGCGACGATCTCCACTCTCCGGATCCCCGAACGGACTCCAGATCAGCCCTCCCGAGAGAGATTAGGGCTTGGTGGTGGATCCATATCGTACAACGCAATGAATCCTTCTCTTTTATTTTTTTTCTCCCCAAAAGTGAATATATGGAGTCGGAGCTGAGGTCGGTGGAGTGTCAAGGGGCCCACGAGATAGGCGGGGCGCTCCCAGGGGGGTGCCCCCACCCTCGTGGACAGGGTGTGGCCCCCTGGTCTTGATTCTTTCGCCAGTATTTTTCATATATTCCAAAATAATTCTCCGTAGATTTTCAGGTCATTTCGAGAACTTTTATTTCTGAACAAAAATAACACCATGGCAGTTCTGCTGAAAACATCGTCAGTCCGGGTTAGTTCCATTCAAATCATGCAAGTTAGAGTCCGAAACTAGGGCAAAAGTGTTTTGAAAAGTCGATACGTTGGAGACGTATAACCTCCCCCAAGCTTAAACCTTTTCTTATCCTCAAGCAATTCAGTTGATAAACTGAAAGTGATAAAGAATAACTTTGACAAACTCTGTTTGCTCTTGTTGTTGCATATATGTAAAGCCAACATTCAAGTTTTCAGCAATGATTGTGAACTAACCACATTCACAATAACTTTCAGCTCTCATGTTTACTCATATCAATGGCATAATCAACTAGTGAGCAATAATAATAAACCTCGGATGACAACACTTTCTCAAAACAATCATAATATGATATAACAAGATGGTATCTCACTAGCGCTTTCTGAGCCCGTAAAACATAAATGCAGAGCACCTATGAAGATCAAGGACTGACAAGACATTGTAATTCATGGTAAAAGAGATCCAGTCACAATCATATGCGATGTAATTTAATAGCAATGTATGCAAATGACAGCGATCCTCTCCAACTGGTGCTTTTTAATAAGAGGATGATGACTCAACATAAAAGTAAATAGATAGGCCCTTCGTAGAGGGAAGTAGGGATTTGTAGAGGTGCCAGAGCTCGATTTTGAAATAGAGATGAATAATATTTTGAGTGGTATACTTTCATTGTCAACATAACAACCAATAGATCTCGATATCTTCCATGCTACACACATTATAGGCTGTTCCCAAACCCAATGGTAAAGTTTATACTACCCCAACCACCAACAAGCACACTCCATGGCTAGCCCGAATAAATGGGTACCGTCCATACGAACAACAGCCCCGGGGGAGTTTTGTTTAATTATTTTGATTTGTGCATGGGACTGGGCATCCTGGTTACCGGCCATGTTCTCGTGAATGGTGAGCAGAGTCCACTCATCGTGAGAATAACCCACCTAGCATGGAATATATAGACAACCCTAGTTGATACATGAGTTATTTGAGCATACAAAACAGAATTTCATTTGAAGGTTTAGAGTTTGGCACATACAAATTTACTTGGAACGGCAGGTAAGTACCACATATAGGAAGGTATGGTGGACTCATATGGAATAACTTTGGGGTTCATGGAAGTGGATGCACACGCAGTATTCCTGCTTAGTACAAGTGAAGGCTAGAAAGAGACTGCGAAGCGACCAGCTAGAGAGCGACAACAGTCATGAACATGCATTAAAATTAATGAACATGCATGAGTAGGATATAAGTCACCATGAACATAAATATCATGGAGGCTATGTTGATTTTGTTTCAACTACATCCGTGAACATATGCCAAGTCAAACCACTTGAATCATTCAAAGGAGGATACCACCCTATCATACCACATCACAACCATTTTAATATCATGTTGGCACGCAAGGTAGACCATTATAAACTACTAGCTAATTAAGCATGGCATGAGCAGCTATGATCTCTAATTGTCATTGCAAGCATGTTTCATTCATAATAGGGTGAATCAGGAACAATGAACTATCATATTTACAAAAACAAGAGAGGTCGAGTTCATACCAACTTTTCTCATCTCAATCAATTCATCACATATCGTCATTATTGCCTTTCACTCGCACGACCGAACGATGTGGATAAAAATAATAGTGCACGTGCATTGGACTAAGATGGAATCTGCAAGCATTTAATACAAGGGAGAATACAAGGTAATATGGCTCTTGGTTAAATCAACACTAATGCATATGAGAGCCACTAAACATTTTCATCATGGTCTTCTCCACTTGACCCCCAAAGAAAAGAAAAGAAACTATTTACACGGGAAAGCTCCCAACAAGCAAAAGAAGAATGAGAAATCTTTTTGGGTTTTCTTTTAATTACTACTACTACATGCATGGAAAGTAAACTAGCTAAAAGCTACAAATATTTTTTTTTGTTTTTCTTCAGGTTTTTCTAATACACGAGAGAAACACTTGGAAAATAAAATAAACTAGCATGGATAGTACAATGAAAAAGTATGAGCACCTACTACTGGAATAAGTGTGTGAACATGAATATAATGTCGGTGAGAAATACGTACTCCCCCAAGCTTATGCTTTTGGCCTAAGTTGGTCTATTGCCACAGATCAAAGCTACTCTCTCTAGTGCACGGAGGAGTGTCCTCTGGGTGCCACTGGTTGGCAATCTCTTTCGGATCCCACTGATAAACCGACTGCCGATAGGGGTCAAGTGATGGCTCCGGCTCGGGATCTGAGGCATGTGCTTGGCTCCAGTACACATAAACGGCATCCAGCAAAACGAGGTACGTGCCTGAAAGTAAATCAAACAAAGAAGGTGCAGGCAAGGTAATAATCACACAATACTTTTAATCAAATATCAATTTGCACTTAAGAAACTTCTTCTTATCTTTAATAATAAAAATCATGCGCTATCATACTCTTATAATTTAGAAAAGCCGGGCCAGCAACTTCTCTTCCTTCTCATGATGCCTAATAGGTATTCTAAAGTGTTCACCAAGGCATGAAGCAAAGATGCCTCCTAAGACGGGCCCTTTGTACGGTTCAGACTTAATCGTTTAGCAACAACAGCACCCAATCTAAAAGTTGTATCTCGAAACAAAGCATGGCGCAAAATAACAATATCAGGGGCACTAATGTTTCCACTGTTCCCGCGACCAATTAAGCATCTACTAGCAAATACTCCCTCCGTTCCCAAATATAAGTCTTTCTAGAGATTCCACCAACTGACTATATACGGAGCAAAATGAGTGAATTTACATTCTAATATATGTCTACATACATCCGTATGATGTATTTCATTTGAATGTCTAAAAAGACTTATATTTAGGAACGAAGGGAGTATTACAAAGTAGCGTAGAACAGGAAAATATATACAAGTAATTCTTGCCCCTGATACTTTCCTAGTTTCCCCTACAGCTATCATATCGATAAACCCCTCAGCATCCTTACGACGTGGTTCCTCTAGACTACCAGTAAAGGGTATCTTACATACTTGACAAAATTCATAGAACGACATCTCCTTAACCTCATAATATAAATGAAACTCCACTGAAGGTGGTGTTTTCTTAGCATGGAAATGAAAATTTTCCACAAAAATATTAATGAGTAAGAGATACTGTTCGCGCTGGTCGTGGAGGAAGTCGGTGAGGCCTGCATTCTCAGCCAAATAATAATAGTCTTTAAAAATCCCGACGGCTTCCAAGAACTCATTGCAAGGCCATTCACACGGCTGTACTTCCGCAGTGCGAGGAAGATTGTATTTCGGCTTCTTATTCTCCTCCTTCTGCTTATCCTTTGATCTTTGACTAGAAGACCTTCTCAACAATCTCCTCGTCATTTTTTTCCTCTGAAATTTTTAGTGACTCAAAATAAAACTGAACCAAACTAAACAAGATTGATAGCAACTACTCCCACAAGTTCCTAGAGACAATATCATGCGTTAGAATTACTTAGAACCACATAAATTTGACATGCAAGCTCAAGAACATGGTCACCTAAGCAGCAAAAAATTGCAAAAAATAAAGCACTAGAACAAAAACTAATTGGACCATTGGAGGAGTCACATACCGAAGAACAATCTCCCCAAACAGTTTCATGAATGGAGCTTTGAGCAAGGAGATTGAAAATGGTAGCAATATGAGCTAGAACAGGAGTTTGAGTTGTGGGAGGATTTTTTCTGGAGGAAGATGAAGTGTGTGGGTGCTGGAATAAGTGGAGGGGAGACACGTGGGGCCCACGAGGCAGGGGGCGCACCCAGGGGGTGGGCGCGCGCTGTACCCTCGTTGCTAGGTGCTGGATCCCCCTGTAGTGTTCTCAGTGCCAAATTTTCTTAAATATTCTAGAAAAATCATATTTCATTTTCGGGGTATTTGGAGAACTTTTATTTTTGGGGTATTTTTTATTGCATGGTTACCTCAGAAAATAGATAGAAAATACTATTTTATGCTTTATTTAATATAATTAACAGAAAGTAAAAGGAGGGTACACAGAGTTGTGCTATCTAAATTCATCCATCTCATGCTCATCAAAAGGAATCCATTAACAAGGTTGATCAAGTCTTGTTAACAAACTCTTTCCGAATAACATGAGACCGGTGAATTTTCGAATATCACAAGGTTACCTCAATGGGTATATGTATGTCCCCAACAATAGGAATATCATATTTCTTCTTGACAGTAGGAAGAGGAAATTCAAAACCTCCAATAATAATCTTTGAAATTTTGCCAATAGAATTGATACTGTGGATCTGAGGTTGTTTCCTCGGAATGTGTACCGTATGCTCATTACCATTAACATGAAAAGTTACATTGCCTTTGTTGCAATCAATACCAACCCCTGCAGTATTCAAAAAAGGTATATCAAGGATAATAGACATACTATCGTCCTCGAGAATATCAAGGATAACAAAGTCCGTTAGAATAATAACGTTTGCAACCACAACAGGCACATCCTCTCAAATACCGACATGTATAGCAGTTGATTTATCGGCCATTTGCAAAGATATTTCAGTAGGTGTCAACTTATTCAAGTCAAGTCTATGATATAAAGAGAGATGCATAACACTAACACCGGCTCTAAGATCACATAAAACAGTTTTAACATAGTTTCTTTTAATGGAGCAAGGTATAGTTGGTACTCCAGGATCTCCTAGTTTCTTTGTTATTCCACCTTTAAAAGTATAATTGGCAAGCATGGTGGAAATTTCAACTTCCGGTATCTTTCTATTGTTTGTGATAATAACGTGCATATACTTAGCATAAGGATTTGTTTTAAGCATATCAGTTCAACGCATACGCAAAAAGATAGGTCTAATCATTTTAACAAAGTGCTCAAAATCCTCATCATCCTTTTTCTTGGATGGTTTAGAAGGAAAAGGCATGGGTTTCTGAACCGAAGGTTCTCTTTCTTTACCGTGCTTCCTAGCAATGAAGTCTCTTTTATCATAACGTTGATTCTTTGATTGTGGGTTATCAAGATCAACAACAGGTTCAATCTCTACATCATTGTCATTCCTAGGTTGAGCATCATCATGGACATCATCACTAACATTATCACTAGGTTCTTGTTCATTAACAGATTGTGTGTCAGCATCAGAAATAGAGATATCATGGGGATTCTCAGGTGTGTCAACAACACGTTCACTAGAAGCATGCAAAGTCCTATCATTTTTCTTTTTCTTCTTGTTTTAAGAACCAGGTGCATCAACATTAGTTCTCTGAGAATCTTGCTCAATTCTCTTAGGGAGGCCCTCAGGATACAGAGGTTCCTGAGTCATTCTACCACCTCTAGTCACAAGTTTGACGACATTATCATTTTTCTTACTATTTAATTCATTGAGCAAATCATTTTGTGCTTTAAGTACTTGTTCTACTTGAGTGGTAACCATAGAGGCATGTTTACTAATGAATTTAAGTTCACCTTTAACTCTAGACATATAATCACTCAAGTGTTCAATCATATAAGTGATATATGTTGCAATTGTCTACCAACATAAGCATTGAATTTTTCTTGTTCCACAATAAAATTGTCAAACTCATCTAATCATTGGCTAGCAGACTTATAATGAGGAATATCACCTTCATCAAATATATAAAGAGAATTTACCTTTACTACCTGTGTCGGGTTATCAAGACCATGTATTTCTTCAATAGGTGGTAAATTCTTGACATCTTCAGCTTTAATACCGTTTTCTTTCATAGATTTCTTTGCCTCTTGCATATCTTCAGGACTGAGAAACAGAACACCCCTTTTCTTCGGAGTTGGCTTAGGAGCTGGTTCAGGAAGTGTCCAATTGTTTTCATTGGTGAACATATTATTCAATAGCAATTCAGCTTGATCGACAGTTCTTTCCCTGAAAACACAACCAATACAACTATCCGGGTGGTCTCTGGAAGCATCGGTTAGTCCATTATAAAAGATATCAAGTATTTCATTTTTCTTAAGAGGATGATCAGGCAAAGCATTAAGTAATCGGAGAAGCCTCCCCCAAGCATGTGGGAGACTCTCTTCTTCAATTTGCACAAAATTATAATTTCCCTTAAGGCAACTTTTTCTTATGAGCTGGAAACTATTTAGCTGAGAAGTAGTAAATCATATCCTGGGGACTACGCACACAACCAGGATCAAGAGAATTAAACCATGTTTTAGCATCACCCTTCAATGAGAACGGAAAGAACTTAAGGATATAGTAGTAACGAATTTTTTCCTCATTGGTGAATAGGGTGGCTATATCATTCAACTTAGTAAGATGTGCCACAACAGTTTCAGATTCATAGCCATGGAAAGGATCAGATTCAACCAAAGTAATTAACTCAGAACGACAGAGACGTCATAATCCTTATCAGGAACACAGATAGGTGAAGTAGAAAAAGCAGGGTCATATTTCATTCTAGCATTCAAAGACTTTTCTTTCAGCTTAGCTAATAATTTCTTAAGATCATATCTATAATTGCAAGCAAGAAAGTCTCTAGCAGTTTCTTCATCCATAACATAACCCTCAGGCACAACAGGAAATTCATATCTAGGGGAAGAATCTTCATCATCACTTTCATCAATATTATCAGTTTCAATAATTTCTTTCTCTCTAACCCTAGCAATTTGTTCATCAAGAAATTTACCTAGTGGCACAATATTATCAAGCATGGAAGTAGTTTCATCATAAGTATCATGCATAGCAGAAGTGGCATCATCAAGAACATGCGACATATCAGATTCAATAGCAGGTGTAGGTGTCAGAAATTTACTCATAACACAGGGTGAATCAAGTGTAGAGCTATGTGGCAGTTCCTTACCTCCCCTCGTAGTTGAGGGATAAATCTTGGTTTTTTTGTCTCTCAAGTTCTTCATAGTGATCAACAGATATAAATCCCAAGTTACTTAAAGAATATAGTTGTGCTCCCCGGCAAAGGCGCCAGAAAATAGTCTTGATAACCCACAAGTATAGGGCATCGCAACAGTTTTCGAGGGTAGAGTATTCAACCCAAATTTGTTGATTCGACACAAGGGGAGCCAAAGAATACTATCAAGTATTAGCAGTTGAGTTTTCAATTCAACCAACCTGGAAGACTTAATACCTGCAGCAAAGTATTTAGTAGCAAAGTAGTATGGAAGTAACGATAACAGTGGCAAAAGTAGTTGTACTAGTTTTGTAGTGATTGTAACAGTGGCAGCGGAAAATTAACTAAGCAACAAGCAATGTGTGAAAAGCTTGTAGGTATTGGATCAGTGATGGATAATTATGTCGTATGCGATTCCTCATGTAATAGTTATAACATAGGGTGACATAGAACTAGCTCCAGTTCATCAATGTAATGTATGCATGTATTGCGAATATAGTCATACGTGCTTATGGGAATGAACTTGCATGACATATTTTGTCCTACCCTCCCGTGGCAGCGGGGTCCTATTGGAAACTAAGGGATATTAAGGCCTCATTTTAATAGAGTAATGGACCAAATCATTAACACTTAGTGAATACATGAACTCCTCAAACTACAGTTATCACCGGGAGTGGTCCCGATTATTGTCACTTCGGGGTTGCTAGATCATAACACATAGTAGGTGACTATTGACTTGCATGATAGGATCAAGAACTCACATATTTTCATGAAAACATAATAGGTTCAAATATGAAATCATGGCACTTGGGCCCTAGTGACAAGCATTAAGCATGGCAAAGTCATAGCAACATCAATCTTAAAACATAATGGATACTAGGGATCAAACCCTAACAAGACTAACCCGATTACATGGTAGATCTCATCCAACCTATCACCGTCCAACAAGCCTACGATGGGATTACTCATGCACGGCGGTGAGCATCATGGAATTGGTGATGGAGGAAGGTTGATGATGACGACGGCGACGATCTCCACTCTCCAGATACCTAAACAGACTCCAGATCAGCCCTCCCGAGAGAGATTAGGGCTTGGCGGCAGCTCCATATCGTAAAACGTGATGAATCCTCCTCTATGATTTCTTTTCTCCCCTAAAGTGAATATATGGAGTCGGAGCTGAGGTCGGTGGAGCATCCGGGGGCCCACGAGACAGGGGGCGCGCCCAGGGGGGCGCCCCCACCCTCGTGGACAGGGTGTGGGGCCCTTGGTCTTGATTCTTTCGCCAGTATTTTTTACATATTCCAAAATAATTATCCGTTGATTTTTAGGTCATTCCGAGAACTTTTATTTCTGCACAAAAATAACACCATGGCAGTTCTGCTGAAAACAGCGTCAGTCCGGGTTAGTTCCATTCAAATCATGTAAGTTAGAGTCCAAATCAGGGCAAAATTGTTTGGAAAAGTAGATACGTTGGAGACATATCATCGGGCTCAGGATCGCAATCGAGTTGGGAATCAAGAAGCTGGTCATTTGCGGAGATTCACAGCTCGTTGTGAGGCAAGTCAACAAAGATTACCAGAGCCTGTTGACGAAGGCATGCGTTAAAGAAGTGAGGAAGTTGGAGGAACACTTTGATGGATTACAAACGGAGAACGTACCACGTGTGGCGAACAACACTACTGATTATCTGTCAAAGTGTGCCGGGCAAAACCTTCCTGTGGAACCAGGAACTTTTGTCCTCCATCTGACTTAGCCTTCCGTATCCCTGTCAACGCTGGCCAAGAAGAGGAAGAAGTTGGACTCTGGCAAGCCCCCACCGGCAATGCCTTCAGAGGCTCCAAGTAAGGGGGTTGCTAGGAACAACTCCACCTCACTCGGTGAGCTGCACTCTTCCGCAGGACCTCAGGTCTTTGTGATCGAGGCGATCTCTCCCACGAGTGAGGAGGTGCTATTGGTCCTAGTTGCCGAGCTCAATGCTCCAACTTGGGCCCAACACATCGTCCACTAGCTTCAAACTGGAGAACTTCCCGAAGAGCAAGAGGAAGCTGAAAGAGTAGCCGGAAGGGCCAATATGTATCAGTTCGTCGACAACACACTTTACAAAAGAAGGCCCAACCGTTTGAAATGGAAGTGCATTTTCCGGAAAAAGGAAATGAACTATTGGCTGAGATACATCAAGGCATGTGCGGATCTAATATTGGTTCAAGAGCCTTGGTTGGGAAAGCTTTCCGGCAAGGTTTCTATTGACCCATGTCCCTCAAAGATGCAACTAAGCTAGTCACTAGATGTGAAGCCTGCAAGTTCCACTCCAAGAATATCCATCAGCCTGGTCAAACACTCTAAACGATCCCTTCGTCATTGCCAGTTTCGGTATGGGGGCTCAATATCTTGGGCCCCTTCCCTCGTGCTGCTGGGGGCTTTGAATACTTGTAAGTCACTATCGAGAAGATTTCGAAGTGGATCTCGTGAGGAAGGTGACCGCACAGTCAGCTATCAAGTTCTTGAAAGGATTAGTGTGCCCTTTTGGAGTACCCGCCATACTCATCACTGACAACGGCACCCAGTTCACGAGTCGTGCCTTCATGCAATATATTCATGCCCTCAGAAGAAATATCTCATTTTCCTCTATTGTTCATCCCTAGAGCAATGGACAAGCTGAGAGGGCGAACGCTGAAGTGCTGCGAAGACTCAAGACAAGGACATTTGATAAGCTACAGAAGTGCGGCACGTGATGGATTGACGAGCTGCCAGTGGTTCTGTAGTCCATCTGTACGACACCAAATCGAGCCAAATATCAGACTCCCTTCTCCCTAGTCTATGGGGCAGAAGCAGTGCTCCCCATGGAACTCATATACGGGTCTCCTCAATTTCTTGCCTCCGATGAAGTAGCGCAAGAACAACACCTACATGACGATGTTGTGCCACTTGAGGAGAACCATCTCTAGGCTACTGTATGTGTTGGACGATACCAGCAGACCCTATGTCGCTATCACACCCACAGGGTCCATGCCTGGAGTCTTGAGGAAGGCGACCTTGTCCTTAGGCATATTTAGTCTGCCAAGGGTGCAAACAAGTTGACGCCAAAGTGGGAAGGCCCTTACCGGGTAGTAGGAGTCACCAGATCTGGCATAGTCCATCTGGAGACCAGAGATGGCACTCAATTGCAAAACTCCTGGAACATTGAGCATCTCCGTTAGTTCTACCCATAAGGCGCGGCTGACGAGCCCTGCCCCAGCAGCCACCCTTTTGTACAAGCTTTGTCGATGTTGCATGTAACCCTTTGTACAAATCCAGGCGCAAACCCTGAGCAACGGAAATAAATGAAGCGCTGGGGCCCCCAAAAATTTCATGCATGCATAACTTTGCACAAAGCATCTCAGGAGCTTATAGACCAGGGGCATATGCTACTATGTTTCCTTCTGCACTAATTCCAGGTTTCTTGCCACGGACCTCATCCTGGAAAGAAGAAACGGAAATAAGTCTACATGTTGAGCCCCAGCAAGCAACGCAGATAATTTCCATCTCTTCCTGTCCATTTGTGTTTCTGAAAGGAAAACTTGTGCATTTTTGAAAGACCCCGTCACCTCCATGGCATTTGTGCTCCCGTTCTACTATTCGAACAATGTTTCGTCCGAGGCGGTTGTAGTTGCATCTACTGGAAGAGGTCGACAGGGAGCTGGTTTCCTTCCGTGACACTGTGCCCAGCAGTCCAAGCCCTGCGGCAAGTAACGGAAGGCGTTGGCAAGGAAACTTGCGGAGGACAAGATTGTTTACTTGAAAGTAAATATGCATTTTCCCTCTACATGTATAACATTCGTGCACAAGCGCCCGACAAGTCTATTTTTCTTTTCATTAAACATGCTGATAAACAAGTACATCTCTTATAGAACGCAAACATGGGTAGAAGAGATTACATATTTGAAACTAAAATTAGGCAGATGCCTACATATTTTAGATTGAAAAAGATAAGTGCGCCCTAATCTCTTTCTTGTACCTCTCCTCATAGGAACTATAGTAGGAGCTGAAAGGGAGCCGAAAGGGCATCCGATCGGAAGCCCAGCCTGATCTCGTCGCGGGCTTCCAGGAGCAGCCTGAGAAGATCGAGAGTGGAGAGGCTGCAAAGGAGGGGGAAGAGAGAGCAGCTGGGCAACCCTTTGGTCACCACCGTCAGGGCTAGCGGGATGCTCCAACGTGGGCACCGGAGGAGAGAGCCAGTCGGGGCCCAGATTGAATACTACTGGAGGAGGCGAAGGCACCAAGAGAGCATCCCTCCCCTGGTAGCCACCTAGAGAGACTAGTGATGATGGTGCCAACGGGGATGATTAAGAACCGGAGAGTGGGGTAGCCACTGAGCAGTTCTAGACAAAGGCGTCGGTGCCATCGTACTCCGACATGACGGACTGTCCTCCACCTTCGTCTTCTCCTCCAGCTTATTCCTCATCACCATCGCTCTAGGAGACCGGCGGGCCCTGGACCCGCCGACCCTTCAGAGAGACTACCAACGGCCGCGACGTTGACAGGGGTGCATGGAGAACACCATCACCACCTCGACGGGCCGGATGGCACCCCTGTGTTCAGCATGGTGCCCGGTCTCGTCGAAGGAGGTAGTGCTGGGGTTACTAGAAATCCCGAGCATGATTCCATGAGCAGACACTTGAAGGTGCGGAGACCGCCCTGGTGGATCAGCGGGTTCCAGCAACTTGGGGCGGAGAGGACACCTCTTCCCAAAGAGACGGAGCCACGCGGAGGGGGCGAGTGTCCTACCGCAACAAGGGAGCACAACACCCTTCGCACCAGGGTCGACGTGATGTTTGCGAAAATGTCGCTGTAAACAACGGCTGCCCTCACTACGGTCACCACATTGTCCGCGGCTCTGAACCATACTTACTCCCCAGGAGGGTACGCCAACTTTCAAGACCACCATTACCATGCTGAGACCCAGGGATTGCCCCTAGCTTCCTCCCCTCAACATTCGAGGAAGAAGAAGGATACTAGCGAGGAGAAGAAGGAGATGTTTGTCAGCTGGTCCCTCGATCGCCTCCCCTTCTATAGGAAGATTCGGCCGAGGGGCTGGTTCCTCACCCAGAAGGCGACCGCCCTCAAGCGCCACTCCGCGTGTGCATTATCTACCCCTCGTGACGCATGCGACGTATGTAACAGAGGGAATAACTGCGGCGGGAGAAGTGAAATGGCGGTTACTGACCCATGAAATAAAGTCATGCACGGGCCATAACAAGGTGGCTCCCACCACATTTGTTATTGCACGGCGAGTGGGAAAAACAGAAACCGCCCTCATTCAAGCAAAGGTTAATGAAGAAGCAAGGAAAATATCAGAAACCTGCTACCACAAGACCTCTGCCTGTGTAGTGGATAGGGCCTACACCAATGACGCTCAACAGCACGTTCGAGCCAGGCCCGGGGGCTTTTGTCGGTACAACAAACCATGGTGTGTGTTGCCTGGACTAGAAACATGCACGAGGGTAAGATTGAAACAGCAAGACAAGGCCAAGCTGAAGATGTAGCTCTTTGTGAAAACAAAGGGCAGATCAAGAAGACCAAGACAAGGCAAAGGAACAAGATATCACCAAGGAAATACCTCCCTTGATGCGCAGGTGAGCCTGGCCAGGTCGAGGTCGCTCCAATGCAAACCTCAAGACTCCCCTGGTAGGCTTACCTAGACGCCAAGGGCGGGCCAACCTGCCAAGACTCCATCGCTCCACCACACAGAGACTCAAGTAGCTTATCGGTCAGGTGTCGAGCCCTCGGATGATAAAGTGGCATCCAAAAGCACGTGACAGCCACCCAAGAGACGTTTTCCCTCCAAATGACACCCATCCAGAGGTGTTTCATGCTAACAGGGTGAAAGACAGAGATAGTAGCACAACAAGGCTTGCCGAGCTACTCCGTGACGTGACACTAAGAGGGCCATTTAATGCACCCTGTCATGTATGCAGAGTTAGTATGATAACATTGTTGGCCATCTAATCAACCAACTGTGACCTTGTTGCCATTGTGGATTCCCCTTTGACTATAAAAGGAGGACCGGGGCGAGCTTAGAAAGGATTCAGACCCTTGTATACTCATACGCGCATAGTCGCTCTCCCTAAGGCCACCTTGCCGGGCTTGAGCACTACGTGCTCCTCATAATCTCTCATCCAATCCACCAAAGCCGGAGTAGGGTTGATGCTTCACAATGGCCCGAACCTGGGTAAAAACCACCATGTCACCACTGTCGCGCTACCCTTGCAGCCTCCGCTCTTTGTGCAATGTGCCCCCCTCACCAAACCACAAAGGGGCCGATGGCCCCATAGGTGTTCATGTTTTCCAAAGTAGCCATTCAAGGAGCTGATTGACTTCATCAGAAGATTCATATGGTCTGGTTTACCTTTCTTCTTTCCTTGCAACCTTGGATCGATATGGCTATAAAGGTCTACCCTTTGAAAGGTAGGTTGAGTTCCGCCGTATGTGGCCAACCACACTCTACTCGCAGGGCCCTGTAAGGGAGATCCTGTGTTGGAAGATATTGGTCAGTGTCATCTCGTTCAATTCTGGGACAAATGACAAGAGGGTCCTTCAAGGAGATCAGAAGTAGATGTTGTTGAGAAAAGGTCAAAGTGCCACTATGGCGGTCGGAACAAGCATCCCTTTGTTAGTTCTAGGTCTATTTATTAGTTCAAGATCCCTCTTACTAACTAGAAAGAATTAGTAGGTCTGTTCCACCCAAAATGGGAATGGGCGCTAGGGTTATGAACTCATAATCATGAAATCGACTTGATCATCAGATTAGAAGTTCATTCCATACCGACCATCAGCTTTAGTACTTAAGTTAACACCCCAGCCCTTATCCCGCGATGAGAAGGTAAATGTGGACCCATCACTAAAGCATGCATGTTCCATACGAAAGGTTATGTACACTACAAAAAAAGACACCTGTGTGACATTTTGGCTTGAACAAATTTTCTTCTGTCATCCTCATGACACTTCTATGATAATAATTGTGACAAAAACCCGTATCATCATAGATATGTTGGGCTCCATCTTCTATGAAGACAATCATGACCAAAAATGGGATTTTCGTCCAGGGTGGGATGGGGACGCACCAGCATGACATTCTTTGGGTCGTCCATGACGGAAAAAATTGTGGTAGTAGCGAGGGCGAGGTAAATATCGGGGAGTTCCTGGTTATGGTGGGTGGTCGGGGCGGGGTGATGCACTGAGGTTTCCATGTTTCTCTCGTACACGTAGTGTGTATGTGCGAGGCGATGGTATGTAACTGAACCCGAGCAAGGCGTTCGCTTACTGAACCCGAGCGATTGTGCTAGCTATGTTACTGAACCCGAGCAATCGATCTCTTCACTGCTAACTGAACCAGACCAACTCCTTCACTGCTAACTGAACCAGATCGATCGCTGTTGTTGCTTACTGAAGCCGATCGAACCTGCTGCCTCCTGATGAAAAGTGAATGTGGGGTTGGTTGAACGAGTCAATGCGTACGTGGTTGCGGTTGGATAAATAGTTCTCGGTGGGGGTTGGATGAACGGGACCCCATGGTAGTAGTAGTAGTAGGCTGTTACCGCAGGATGAACAAGACCCCGAGAGAGAGGAGGCTGCCATAGTTGAGCCGGTTGGGAGTGGATGAACAGGACCCCATGGAGGGCTGGTTGAACAGTAGCCGGTGGAGGCAGAGGATGACACGAGGGATGAACAGTGCAGGTGGAGGCTAGAGGAAGTTCATGGTGGGTGAACAGTAGCCCGTGGAGTCCTATTTTGCAGTACGCCACACCCCTCCCGATGAACATGACCCCCATTTCGACCATAGAGCTCCAACACAAGTCTGTTTCCTCCGTTTTGCGGTACGCCATACCCCTCCGATGAAAAGGATCCCGTTTTGTCCGTAGCAGGTCGAGCAAAATCTTGTTTCCTCCGTTTTGCAGTACGCCAGACCCTTCCCGATGAACAAGACCCTGTTTCGACCGTACGCACTCCAGCTGAAGGCCATTTCCCTCAATTTTGCGGTATGCCACACCAGGTTTCGGCAGTTCCGTCCACGCCATTTGGCTGCCGATGAACACAGCGCATTCTGTTGCCTCCTGCCAAACATGATGTTGTTTCTCCATTTTGACCCCGCCGGTTGGCTTCCGATGAACACGATGTTGTTGCTACCGTTTGCTGCCTCTCCATGTACACCAGCCCTGGCCGTACGTATGCGCGAGTACGTGTTCGAGACTCTGCCCGTATTTAGGTACGTAGCAATATTTTTTGCCCCGCGGCTATACGTACGTGTACATTGTTTAGACGAGACTATACGAACAACACATGTTGCTTCTTACTCGGCCATGGTTCATCGCTGTAGAGAGACCGATCGACCGCTATGTACATACACGTTCGCAGCCAGATAGATAACGCTATGTACGCTTCCACCGAGTGGGTCCCAGTTGTCAGGGAGGACAAGGAGGAACTTCCATGCATGTGAAGATATAGCTGGCGGGTCCCAGTTGTCAGGGGTGGAATCATTTTTTTGCCTAAAATAAGGAGGCACTTCCTTGCGTGCGGCCATGGAACCACCTGTCAGCCTCTCCACGTACCGTCCTCTTTCGATGGAAGTCATTCCTTGACCATGTTGACGATGCCGCGCCAAGAGAACCAAGGCGGTGGACGACAGCGAGGCATAGGAAGGGATTGACCCAGAGCCGGGGAAAACTCGACAGTTGTTTCGCACGTGAGGGGAGCACGAGGGTTTACTGGTTCGGCTGCAGTGTGAGGCTGCTGTCACTAGAGAATAACAAGAGGTCTGGGCGAGTGCAGGGATGGCTAGGCCTGCGATTGGGAGTAGGGTGGAGCAGCGAGGCCTGCGTAGCAGCATAGCCGGCCATGGGAGGCAGGAGCAGGCGGCACAGCCGGTGCTGGTTTGGGCGGCTGGAGCAAGAAGACCAGAGGTTGAAGAAGCACGGCAACAGTTGGGTTAACATCCAACGGTCACTGCACCTAGAATTGCATGTTGACTAAGTTGACAAAGCCCTATGTACGTGCCAACTTAGTAGGCCCACAAGTCACCTTCCAAATCTGGTGGGACCAGCTAGCAGGGGGAATCATTATTTTGTGCGTAATAAGGTGGCATTTTCTTGCGTGCGAAGATGTAGCTAGTGGGTTGATAACCCACACGTAAAGGGGATCAGTTGTAGCCTCTTTTGATAATTAAGAGTGTCGAACCCAACGAGGAGCTAAAGGTAGAACAAATATTCCCTCAAGTTCTATCGACCATCGATACAACTCTACGCACGCTTGACGTTCATTTTATCAAGAACAAGTATAAAACTAGAAGTACTTTGTAGGTGTAACGGGATAGGTTTGCAAGAATATAAAGAGCACGTAAATAAAAACTAGGGTCTGAGTGTGGAAAAGTTGTGATAGGAGTTGTGAAATTGTCCCTAAGCAATTGACTATGTTACTAGACCGATAACAAGTTTTATGTGGCAGAGGCCACTACTAGCATGTCATCCCTGACTTGGAATTCTATGCACTTATGATTGGAATTATTAGCAAGCATCCGCAACTACTAACATTCATTAAGGTAAAATCCAACCATAGCATTAAGATATATTGGTCCCCCTTCAATCCCGTATGCATCAATTTCTATTCTAGGTTGAAAGTTCTGTCACTCTTGCCCTCCAATACATAGTCCTATAAACATACAACTAACCCTATAGTGTGATCCACGCGCGCGCTCATATGATGGGCACCAAAGGACAACAACATAACCACAAGAAATTTAAACCCATCGTAGCAATCATCTGAAGGGCTGCTGTGTTGGCTTGGCTTTCCTCTCGGAAAGCTTGGAGAAGCTGAGCCATGTCCATGATCAGAGGAGGTGGTGGTGGAGCTTGGTCGTGGGTTTGGTCTTGGCCGGCCTCTGATTGGGCGGATGCTCCGGTTTCAGGCTGCTGGGTAGAGGTACCAGTACGAGTTACAACAGGCATCCTATTGGAGTGGTAAAAGGTCTCATGATTTGGAAGAGGGAAAGCAATAAAGATGGGTGCCTAGTAAGGGGGTGGGCGTGACACTAATCATTTCATGCAAGGGCCGAAAGGGCCAAACACAATCATTAAAATCCAAATGGGTGATGCAGGTGTTTACATATTCCCGAAGGGAAGATATGACGTACATCCAAACACAACAAAAGAAAATACTAGATGGCTTCATATGAACCATACAAGGACTCGTCTTCGCATAGGGGTTACACGACCTATCCTACCTTAGAGGTCACGAACTGGCATATCCGAGTTGCGAATAATGCCTAAGCGGAGGAATGCTTGGTCGCATATTCTGGCTCTTCTGGGTGTTCCTCCTTGTCTTCATCTATCTGGGCCCCCTTATCACTTGAAGGTGTGGGGGAGTGGAGGAGTTGGATACGGCGGTGTTTTGTCGGTGGTGCAGGGAAGAGCTTGCGATATTCCCTTGCCGTCATACGGCGTCGCTGGGGTGGCTCTTCATCCTTGGAAGATACATCTCCCGAGGGCCTTCCGCCTCGATACGCGATAGAGGACCATCCGGGAAGCGCACCTTCCTTCTTGATCCTATCCGTATTCTCTTGTGCTCGACGAAGAAGTGCCTTGGTCTTATGAAGTTCTTTTCGGAGCTTCATCGATTCTGAGGCCAAATCTTGTGCCAAGCTGTCAGCACATAGGCTGAAGTAGGTCTGGAATCAAAGTGGAAGTCCTTCCTTCAGTGGAGGGGCTTGCGCGCTGCTTTCATCTTCACCTTCCTTCCGGTAATTCAAGAAGCGGGTTGTCATCTTGGCTGCCATCTCCGGAAGAAGCACCCGGAGACGGGTTAGTGCCTTGAGTGCAGCAGCCTCGACAGCGAGGGGTAGTGTTGCCATCCAGGGTCCCTCGAAGAACCAACTTGTGGGAGGATCGTTTGCCTTCACGATCACTTCCACATGGTACTCCACCTCAGTGTCGTTAACCCAATGCTCATGGTAGGTGAGGATGGGTGCTCGGTGGAACTGGCACTCCTGGTGGCTATCCTCGAGAAGCAAGTGGAACCCAGTGGTCAGGTGCTCTTCAGGTACAACGGCCATCTACAATGGTTGAATAGGAGAGGTTAATAAGCTGATGATATCTCAGGTTTGGTAAGGTTTGGAAAAGAAGAGAGGTTCAAAAGGTTTCTGAAAAGTGTCTCGTCGAACTAACGCCCATGCTAACTAAGGATTCCTACAGTCAGGATGGCTCTGATACCAGCTCTGTGGGGACCCTGACTTAGGAGTCGAGATCACCGAATGCACGTGTACAGTGATCCCAGAGATCAATGCTCACTGAACACACAGAAGCTGAATAACAAGAGTCTTACATCCATACATACCGTCTTACACAAATTAAGACCATTATGGCCAAGTCTTACATAGATAAAGCCTCAAGGGCTGAATATCAAATAAACTCGAATAGCGGAAGTCTTCATAGATAAGTAGAACCCATGCCATCTGCCTTAACCCTACAGGCATTCTGACCGGGAAAGCGTCCTAGTTCGCATGTTCGTCTCCATAGAATTCTTCTTCATATTCCTGCTCCTCCATGCCTGGCCAATTAAATAACTAGTGGCAAGCCAATGAGTACTTTGAATGTACTCGCAAGCAACCCATGATTTGGTTCAAGGTAACAATGCAAGAGTATAACAATAAGCAACCTAGCTACAGGCTAGCTAAGTTATTCTACCATCATGAAAATGCATCAATGGACTTGGGTAACCTCGAAGACAGGTTACAGATATCAACATGAATAGAGTTCAATTCTTTATCAATGAGTCAAGTCACCACCTTCACGCAACACACACATACTTTCACCGAGATTGTAAAATTCTGGACATAGTTTAGGTAGCACCTCCCAACTGTCCATGACCGTGGACACGGCTATTCGAATAGTTTTACACTCTATAGAGGTTGCGCACTTTACTCACAAGATCCGGGAAGCTTTCGTGTCACGCACGATCCCGCAGTACCTCAAGTACTCGGGGGAAGCACCCGATCATTACCTTTCCCTAGACGACACTAACATAGGGTCCACTCGTTATTGCACGGCCCTCGTGTACAAATGGTAAATCATGGGACTTGCCCTTTTTACAATGTCACGCATACACGAAGGGACCAATGTTGGTTCGGTGCCCTGTGAAAACAGTCATGGTCGCCTATCCAAGCACGACCCCGTCCCGGGAGAGACCTCAAGTCTACCCCGTCACTAGTAATGTGGGCACCATGCTAGTATCAGCCTAAGTAATCAATAATGCCCCATCCCATAAGGGGTAGAGTGGTTGCACATGTTTGGTTGGGACGGTAGTCACACATAAATCTAATCCATCATTTTACCCACACACGAGATCTTTCTGGGCACACCACTTCTTCCTCATGTGATGACCTAACTCAACATCACCCTTGGGCATTAGGGGCACCCGATGGGGTTTTCGAAAAGAATGCAACCACGAAGGATTCATGGCACATATGCATCACTATGCATCACAACTAATCATTTGTCATTGCATCTAAGCACATGGATAAATGTCATAAGTATGGTATGCATCATGTGGTGGCTTTCAACTAGTTCACCGCCGTCACTCTTATCATCATGCATTCGGAAATAAAAGGGTTCCGAGGAACACAAGGGGTATCATGGTCAAACAGCTGCTTGCGTGGATTGGCTTGTTCTTCAATGTCTTCAAATCATTCCCCTCCTTCTTCTTCAGCAACCTCGTCAAACACGGTATCTAATCGTCGCAATAAACAACGAGAAAATAAGACAATAATAAAAAACAGAAAAACCAAAGCGCTCAGAAAAATGTCAACTTATTTTTATAAAATACTAGAGGGAAAACTAAGATGACAAAAATTCTTAGTTTGAGGTTTGGAGTGACAGAATGGGGTATATGAATTCTTGAACAGAGGTTTTAGTGTTCAAATATAGATTTAAATTTGAACAGAACAGAAAAGGTCCATGGATATGGGTGAAAGTGACATCATTAAATAGGTTGGATTTTTACAAGTTTTTAGGAACTGCAATTAATTCATTTGGATCATTATTTAATCCTATGGAATTATTTAAAATCTAATAGAAAAGAAAAAGGAAAAGGGCTGCTGCGCAACTGGGCCAGAACGGCCACAGTGCAGCAGGCCCAAAGGGGAACCAGCCCAGCGCACGGGCGCCTTCCCGCGCGCAAGGTTTCAAACCTGACCGGCGGGGCCCGGCGTCAGTGAGAGGAGAGAGAGGTGAGGGGGAGGAGAGGCTGACAGGTGGAGTCCGCTTGTCATCCCTAACCCTCCGGCAAAGGCCCGGCGAGCTCACCGATGGCGACTCGGGGCACGGCAAGGCGAGCTAAAGGCAGGGACGGAGTCAGCATGGAGTCGCCGATCTGATGGGGGTGGAGTTGGTTGCCGGAGTGGCCTGGTTCGCCGGCGACGAGGAGGGACGGCGGGAGGCGTCGGGTGGAGGTTTCTCCGGTCGTTTCCGGCAACTCTAGAGAGGGAAAAGAGGGGGAAAAAGATCAATGGGGGCCCGCGGTGCTAGATCGAGCGAGAGAAGCTACGGGGAGGGCCTGTACCTCCGGATCGACGGCAACCCAAGGTGGCGGAGCTCGAGCTCGGGCCTGTCTGGAGACGAGTGGGAGGTGGTGGCGTGTTCTAGGGGGTGTGGAGGTTGGATGGATGCCAGGGAAGAGGCTCGGGGCATGCTTATATAGCCGGGCTCCAGTCCACCATGGACTCGTGAGCCGGCGAGGTCGTGGGCGAGGCCAGAGGCCGTGCAGGCTCACGCGAACGAGTCGGGGTTGATCGTGGACGAGTTCTATGCCTACGGGAGGAAAGATGAGGAGTGGGGAAGCATCCAGAGGGCTTGCATGTGTGAAGCCAGAGATTGGAGCTTGCGGGCGGCCGCCGCGCGTGCGAGGGCAGCCACAGGAGGGAGAAGGAGGAGGGGGACATGGCCGGGGCGCGTTGCGGACGTCGAGGCACATCGACTGGCGTGAGGGGGAAGCTCGAGGTGGTCGGGTGCTGCTGTTTGGAGGAGGCTACAGTGCGGGAGCGCACTTTAGCGTGCTCCAGAGCGCCCAAATGGCCGGCATGGCTGTGTCTCACGTGCTCTGGGCGCGGCCACTGTGTCCATTGGCTCTAGGGGGGCGTAAACAACGCAGGAGAGTCGTTGGATGCTCAGGAAAGCTTCAAGAAAGAAGAGGGGGTTGAGATAGAATGGTGAAATCTCCTGTCCAGAATGCACATTGGGGTTTTACCCTTACTCAATCATGGAGCTGAGGCCAGTGAAGAGTTGCTGGAGGTGCAAGGGAGCCTGAGGGAGCTGTGGTAAAAAGTTGGGCTCAAGGAGACTAAGAAAAGGGGTGAAAGTGGTAACTTTGGGAAATCACCAGAAGGTGTTTGATGTGGTTTTGAGCAATCAAATAATCTCCACTAGCCATGATACTTAACAGGATTAGATGGCATATGTAAATAGGGTGTTTCACCAAGTTTGGGCTTATTTGAAGAAACTTGCCAATGTAACTTTGGTGAACCCTAGAAATCAACAGAAATGGTTTCACCATGTTTGAGTTAAGCAAATCATCCCTCCTTGATGCACCACTTGGTGTAGTGTCATCATTTGGGGTTGTGATCACACTCACAAAGTTTGAAGCCCCAAGTAAAAAGTTGGTAATGTAAAGTTGTTCAAATTTGAATTTTAACAGAAGTGGTTTTGGGGTACTCAGATCAAGTTACCCTTCTCCAAAGCTTGTGCCATTTGTTCTAGATGCATTATTAGACCATTCTAGCATGTGTGCCAAGTTTGAGAGCATTTGGACAAGTTTGGCATTGTAAAGTTGCTCAAACTTCAAATATGGACATAATGGTTTTGAGGGGTTTTGATGATGTTTTCTTGCTTCCTAAGGCATGGGGCTTGGCAAGATCATCACATATGTCATATATGACATGATAGAATTTCCTTGGAATTTTTAGAGAATAATTCCTTTGTAAATATTTCAAAAGCTTGAAATATCAAGAAAGGGTTTTTCAGGGATTTGTCCAATATTTTGAACATGACCAAGTGTTGAAACTCTTATATATGGACAATATATGTCTTAGGAGTCTCCCTGAATTTTGGCAAATATTTTTGAAATAGTTAAATAATTTTTCCCTATTAAAGACCATGTTTGGCCTTAAGAAAAAGCCTTTAAATAAAATTGGAAAATAACTTTTAAAATTATATGTTTGTGGTTTATGGGAGTCCTATATCTACTAGGTTTGAAATATACTCTTTGAAATATTTTTCTCACCCTAAATCAAGCACTTGGAGAGCAAACCTTAATTCAGGGGTTTTTGGAAAACTAATTTTTGAAAATACTTTTTTGCCAAGTTAATTTTGTAAGAAATACTATACTTATATATACACTTGGCTTGATCATTGGGCAGAAATTTGGGGTAAGGAGATGAAATATACAAAAGGGAGTAGCTGACTTTAAAGAGCACTTGAAAATCACAGACAGAAAAACGTAATTCCAAATAAAAGCCAAATGATGCCAAAAAAAATTGCTGGTCCAAATTTTCATGCTTTATTGATGCAAATGACATGTTACAAAATGCTGGGTGTGACAGACCTACCCCCTTACAAGAATCTCGTCCCCGAGATTCCTAAACTAGGTCTTAAAAGAGATCGGGATACTCGGATCTAAGATAGTCTTCTCGTTCCCAGGTTGCTTCTGCTTCCGTGTGGTTTCTCCACTGGACCTTGAAGTACTTGATGGTGCGGCTTCACGTCCGTCGTTCTGCTTCATCCAGAATGCGAATGGGCTTCTCGCGGTAGGTCAAATCAGGCTGAAGATCAATGGCTTGGTGATCAACATCCTTGTAGAGACCAGGCTTGTTCGGAACTTGGAGACTCTTTCGGAGTTGTGACACGTGGAATACGTTGTGCACATCGGATAGCTCAGGTGGTAGTTCCAACTGGTAAGCCACTTCTCCTCGTCGTGCAGTGATCTCAAAGGGTCGAATTAACCTTGGTGCGAGTTTTCCCTTAACGTGGAAACGCTTGGTTCCCTTCAGAGGAGTTACTCGCAGGTACACGTGGTCTTCGACACGGAAACTCATATCTCGATGATGAGTGTCAGCATAGCTCTTCTACCTTGACTTGGCTGCGTTCAAACGTTCTCTGACTAGTTGGACTTGCTCTTCTGCTTCGCGGAGAATATCTGGTCCAAAGAATAGTCCTTCTCCAGTCTCTGACCAGTTGAGGGGTGTGCGACACTTGCGTCCGTACAGCACCTCAAATGGTTCCATTTGAAGGCTCGACTGATAACTGTTGTTATAGGAGAACTCGGCAAAAGGGAGGCAATCTTCCCACTTGGCTCCATATGCCAAGACACAGGCTCGGAGCATGTCTTCGAGAATTTGATTTACTCGCTCTGTCTGACCTCCGGTCTGCGGGTGGAAAGCCGTGCTGAAAGAAAACTTGGTTCCCAAGGCTTCTTGGAAATTCTTCCAGAACCTTGAGGTGAACTGGGTTCCTCGATCTGACATAATCTCCTTGGGAACACCATGAAGGTTTACGATTCTGTCGATGTAGAGAGCTGCCAGCCGGTTGCCATCATAGGTAGTCTTGACAGGAATGAAATGGGCTACCTTGGTCTAATGGTCGACTATGACCCAGATGGAGTCATGTCCTTTATTTGACCTTGGTAATCCAGTGATGAAGTCCATTCCGACTTTATCCCACTTCCACTCAGGAACCTTGAGTGGTTGGAGTAATCCAGCGGGTCTCTGATATTCAGCCTTGACCCTTTGGCATACATCACACTTTGCAACATAGGTTGCAATCTCCCTTTTCATCCCGTGCCACCAGAATCTTTCCTTCAAGTCTTGATACATCTTGGTTCCTCCGGGGTGGATGGAATATGGAGTGTCGTGGGCTTCTTGCAGGATCAGGTTCTTCAGCTCCATCTTGTTTGGTACACAGATGCGACCTTTGTACCAAACTATCCCGTGCTCGTCTTCGGAGAATCCTGGGGCCTTTCCTAGCTTCATCTTCTTCTTGATGCCTTCAATGCTTGCGTGCCCACCTTGTGCCTTCTTGACTTCATCCTTCTGGGTTGGTTTGACTTCCAGATGGTCTAGGAATCCAGGGGTGACCAATTCCAAACTGAATTGTTCCAACTCTTCAAACAGGGCTGGCTGCCTTCTTTGAATTATGGCATTCAGGGAGCAAGCCTTTCTGCTTAAGGCATCAGCCACCACGTTAGCCTTCCCGGGGTGATATTGAACACTGAGGTCATAATCTTTGATTAGCCCCAACCATCTTCGTTGCCTCATGTTCAATTCCTTCTGGGTGAAAATGTACTTCAGACTTTTGTGGTCTGTGTATATCTCACACCGTTTCCCTAGAAGGTAATGTCGCCATGTCTTCAAGGCATGAACCACTGCTGCTAACTCAAGATCGTGAGTAGCGTAGTTCTCTTCATGAGGACGTAGCTGCCTTGAGAGGTAAGCTATGACTCGTCCTTCTTGCATCAGAACTCTTCCCAATCCGATTCGAGAGGCATCACAATATATCACGAACGCCGTGTGAATATCAGGTGTTGCCAGAACTGGGGCGGTGGTCAATCTCTTCTTGAGCTCTTGGAAGCTTTCTTCGCATTTTGGCGTCCATTCGAACTTATTGTCCTTCTTCAGGAGCTGAGTCATTGGCCGGGCAATGCTAGAGAATCCATCCACGAATTTGCGGTAATAGCCCGCAAGTCCGAGGAATCTTCTGACCTCCTTGACGGTCGTTGGAGATTGCCATTGGGTCACAGCTTAGATCTTCGCGGGATCAACTGACAATCCTTCTTCGGTCAAGACATGACCTAAGAATCCAACTTTATGCAGCCAAAACTCACACTTGCTGAATTTGGCGTATAGTTGGTGCTCTCGAAGCTTGTCTAGGACCATCCTCAGATGTTGCTCGTGCTCTTCCTCCGTCTTCGAGAAGACAAGAATGTCATGGATGAAGACAACAACAAACTTGTCCAAATATTCCATGAAGACTTTATTCATGAGATACATGAAGTAAGCTGGGGAATTGGTTAATCCAAAGGACATGACCGTGCACTCGTACAGGCCATATCTGGTTACAAATGCTGTCTTCGGAATATCTTGGGGTCTGATCTTCAGCTGGTAGTACAAAGATCTGAGGTCGATCTTGGAGAACACCTTGGCTCCACTGAGTTGATCAAACAGATCTTAAATCTTGGGAAGTGGATACTTGTTCTTGATTTTAACCTCATTGAGGGAATGGTAGTCAATGCATAAGTGGATGGTACCGTCCCTTTTTGCCACAAACAGAACAGGTGATCCCCAAGGGGAGGCACTTGGGCGGATAAATCCCTTCCTCAGCTGCTCTTCCAGTTGCTTTTTCAACTCGGCTAATTCTTCCGTCCCCATTCTATAAGGCTTCTTATAGATGGGTCCTGCCCCAGGCACGAGCTCGATGATGAACTCAATGTCACGGTCAGGGGGCATTCCTGGTAGCTCATCCGGAAAGACATCTGGATACTCACATACTACCGGTACTTGCTCCAGTCCAACTTCAGACAGATAGTTGACTTGAGCCGTTTGAGCAGAAGAGGAGTTGGAAGCAAACTTAACTTTGACTCCTAGGTCATTGGTCACAGTGACAGCTCGGTTGGCACAGTCTAACAAGCCTTGGTGCTTGCTGAGCCAATCCATCCCTAAGATCACATCCAAGCCTTGCGATCTTAAGATGATAAGTTCTGCTAGGAAGTCTACACCGTTAATGATAATACTAACTTCCCTTACAGCCTATCTTGGCTCTCATCTCTGCTTCGGGGGTTTGTACCACCATGGGGTTATTCAGGGGTGTAGGGGTCATGACACTTTTTAATGCAAATCTTTGAGTGACAAATGAATGCGTGGCTCCATAATCAAACAAGACAGTTGCAGGTGCTGAGTTGGCAAGGAACGTACCCAGCATGACGTCCGGGTCTTCCTGGGCTTCTTCAGCAGTGACGTGATTCACACGCCCCTTCTCATCGTTAGGCGGGTTGCGAGGAGCTTGGTTCCTTGGTGGCATCCCGCGGCCTTGTCCTGGGTTCTGCGCATTGGGGCGCGGGGCATCAGGCTTCTTGTTGGGGTACACCCTTGAGATGTGTCCTAACTGACCACATCCAAAGCAAGTAACTTGGTTTGGATTATTGATCTTGTTGCCACCACAGTTATTGGGGTTGAATGCTAGCCTTGGGTTGGCATACTGCTGAGGCTGATAGTTGGTGCGAGGTGCAGGAGCTCTTGGCTGCTGGTAGGTTGGCTTGACTGGGGCTGGCTGCCGTGGGCAAGGTTTCTAGTGGATGGAACTTCCCTTGCTGACCATCTTGCGCTTGCGGGTGTCTTCCAGAGCACGCTGCTTGTCTTCAAGCATGAGTCCTTTGTTCACCAGGTCAGGGAAGGTTGTGCAGTCACACATGACAAGTGAGTACTGCAGAGTCTGATTGAGGCCTTCCATGAAGCGCTCCCTTTTCAAAGCATCAGTGCTGACATCTTCAGGGGCATACCTTGACAGAACACTGAACTTCTGCATGTACTCCTTGACAGTGCCACTTCCTTGCTTCGGGGCTCGAAACTCATGCTTTTTGATAGCCATGATTCCGGAAGGAATATGGGCCTTGCGGAATTCTGCCTTGAAGTTGTCCCAAGTGATGTCTTGCCCAGCATGCATGACCTTGAATCCATCCCACCAAGCTCTAGCAGTCCCCCAGAGGCAGTGGGCAGCATAAGCCACCTTCTCGCGATCTTCGGTGCATCCGACTAGTTCCAGCAAGTCCTCAATGGTGCGGACCCAGTCGTCTGCATCCAGGGGTTCAGCAGTCTAGATGAAGGTTGGCGGTGCATGCTTCTTGAACTCTGCCAACGTGGAACGTCCATTGCCATTCCCCGCCGGCTGGCGGTTGTTGGTGACAGCTTGAGCAATCATCTGAAGGGCTGCAATGTTGGCTTGGCATTCCTCTCGGAAAACTTGGAGAAGCTGAGCCATGTCCATGTTCGGAGGAGGTGGTGGTGGAGCTTGGTCGTGGGTTTGGTCTTGGCCGGCCTCTAATTGGGCGGATGCTCCGGCTTCAGGCTTCTGGGTAGAGGTACCAGTACGAGTTACAACAGGCATCCTGTTGGAATGGTAAAAGGTCTCATGATTTGGAAGAGGGAAAGCAATAAAGATGGGTGCCTAATAAGGGGGTGGGCGTGATACTAATCATTTCATGCAAGGGCCGAAAGGGCCAAATACATTCATTAAAATCCAAATGGGTGATGCAGTCGTTTACATATTCCCGAAGGGAAGATACGACGTACATCCAAACACAACAAAAGCAAATACTAGATGGCTTCATATGAACCATACAAGGACTCGACTTTGCATAGGGGTTACATGACCTATCCTACCATAGAGGTCACGAACTGGCATATCCGAGTTGCGAATAATGCCTAAGCGGCGGAATGCTTGGTCGCATATTCTGGCTCTTCTGGGTGTTCCTCCTTGTCTTCATCTGTCTGGGCCCCCTTATCACTTGAGGGTGTGGGGGAGTGGAGGAGTTGGATACGGCGGTGTTTTGTCGGTGGTGCAGGGAAGAGCTTGCGATATTCCCTTGCCGTCATACGGCGTCGCTGGGGTGGCTCTTCATCCTTGGAAGATACATCTCCTGAGGGCCTTCCGCCTCGATACGCGATAGCGGACCATCCGGGAAGCGCACCTTCCTTCTTGATCCTATCCGTATTCTCTTTTGCTCGACGAAGAAGTGCCTTGGTCTTATGAAGTTCTTCTCGGAGCTTCATCGATTCTGAGGCCAAATCTTGTGCCAAGCTGTCGGCACATAGGCTGAAGTAGGTCTGGAACCAAAGTGGAAGTCCTTCCTTCAGTGGAGGGGCTTGCGCGCTGCTTTCATCTTCACCTTCCTTCCGGTACGGCAAGAAGCGGGTTGTCATCTTGGCTGCCATCTCAGGAAGAAGCTCGCGGAGACGGGTTAGTGCCTTGAGTGCAGCAGCCTCGACAGCGAGGGGTAGTGTTGCCATCCGGGGTCCCTCGAAGAACCAACTTGTGGGAGGATCGTTTGCCTTCACGATCACTTCCACATGGTACTCCACCTTACTGTCGTTAACCCAATGCTCATGGTAGGTGAGGATGGGTGCTCGGTGGAACTGGCACTCCTGGAGGCTATCCTCGGGAAGCAAGGGGAACCCAGTGGTCAGGTGCTCTTCAGGTACAGCGACCATCTACAAAGGTTGAATAGGGGAGGTTAATAAGCTGATGATATCTCATGTTTGGTAAGGTTTAGGAAAGAAGAGAGGTTCAGAAGGTTTCTGAAAAGGGTCTCGTCTAACTAATGCCCATGCTAACTAAGGCTTCCTACAGTAAGGATGGCTCTGATACCAGCTCTGTGGGGACCCCGACTTAGGAGTCGAGATCACCGAATGCACGTGTACAGTGATCCCAGAGATCAATGCTCACTGAACACACAGAAGCGGAATAACAAGAGTCTTACATCCACACATACCGTCTTACACAAATTATGACCATTATGGCCAAGTCTTACATTGATAAAGCCTCAAGGGCTGAATAGCAAATAAACTCAAATAGCGGAAGTCTTCGTAGATAAGTAGAACCCATGCCATCTGCCTTAACCCTACAGGCATTCTGACCGGGAAAGCGTCCTAGTTCGCATGTTCCTCTCCATAGAATTCTTCTTCATATTCCTGCTCCTCCATGCCTGGCCATTTAAATAACCAGTGGCAAGCCAATGAGTACTTTGAATGTACTCGCAAGCAACCCATGATTTGGTTCAAGGTAACAATGCAAGAGTGTAACAATAAGCAACCTAGCTGCAGGCTAGCTAAGTTATTCTACCATCATGAACATGCATCAATGAACTTTTGTCACCTCGAAGACAGGTTACAGATATCAACATGAATAGAGTTCAATTCTTTATCAATGAGTCAAGTCACCACCTTGACTCAACACACAAATACTTTCACCGAGATTGTAAAATTCTGGACATAGTTTAGGTAGCACCTCCCAACGGTCCATGACCGTGGACACGACTATTCGAATAGTTTTACACTCTGCAGAGGTTGCGCACTTTACCCACAAGATCCGGGAAGCTTTCGTGTCACCCACGATCCCGCAGTACCTCAAGTACTCGGGGGAAGCACCCGGTCATTACCTTTCCCTAGACGACACTTACATAGGGTCCACTCGTCGGTGCACGGCCCTCGTGTACAAATGGTAAATCATGGGACTTGCCCTTTTTACAATGTCACGCATACACGAAGGGACCAACGGTGTGTTCGGTGCCTTGTGAAAACAGTCATGGTCGCCTATCCAAGCACGACACGGTCCCGGGAGAAACCTCAAGTCTCCCCCGTCACTAGTAATGTGGGCACCATGCTAGTATCAGCATAAGTAATCAATAATGCCCCGTCCCATAAGGGGTAGAGTGGTTGCGCATGTTTGGTTGGGACGGTAGTCACACATAAATCTAATCCATCATTTTACCCACACACGAGATCTTTCTTGGCACACCACTTATTCCTCAAGTGATGACCTAACTCAACATCACCCTCGGCATTAGGGGCACCCGATGGTTTTTTTGAAAAGAATGCAACCACGAAGGATTCATGGCACATATGCATCACTATGCATCACAACTAATCATTTGTCATTGCATCTAAGCACATGGATAAAGGTCATAAGTAGGGTATGCATCATGTGGTGGCTTTCAACTAGTTCACCACCTTCACTCTTATCATCATGCATTCAGAAATAAAAGGGTTCCGGGGAACACAAGGGGTATCATGGTCCAAAGGCTGCTTGCCTGGATTGGCTTGTTCTTCAAGGTCTTCAAATCCTTCCCCTCCTTCTTCAGCAACCTCGTCAAACACGATATCTAATCGTCGCAATAAACAACGGGAAAATAAGACAATAATAAAAACAGAAACACCAAAGCGCTCAGAAAAATGTCAACTTATTTTTATAAAATACTAGAGGGAAAACTAAGATGGCAAAAATTCTTAGTTTGAGGTTTGGAGTGACAGAATGGGGTATATGAATTCTTGAACATAGGTTTTAGTGTTCAAATATAGATTTAAATTTGAACAGAACAGAAAAGGTCCATGGATATGGGTGAAAGTGACATCATTAAATAGGTTGGATTTTTACAAGTTTTTAGGAACTAGAATTAATTCATTTGGATCATTATTTAATCCTGTGGAATTATTTGAAATCTAACAGAAAAGAAAAAGGAAAAGGGTTGCTGTGCAACTGGGCCAGAACGGCCACAATGCAGTAGGCCCAAAGGGGAACCAGCCCAGCGCACGGGCGCCTGCGCGCGCGCCAGGTTTCAAACCTGACGGACGGGGCCCGGCGTCAGTGAGAGGAGAGAGAGGTGAGGGGGAGGAGAGGCTGAAAGGCGGGGTCCGCCTGTCATCCCTAACCCTCCGGTAAAGGGCCAGCGAGACGGGGCCCGGCGTCAGTGAGAGGAGAGAGAGGTGATTCGGGGAACGGCAGGGCGAGCTAAAGGCAGGGATGGAGTCAGCATGGAGTCGACGATCTGATGGGGGTGGAGTTGGTCGCCGGAGTGGCCTGGTTCGCGGGCGACGAGGAGGGACGGCGGAGAGGCGTCGGGTGGAGGTTGCTCCGGTCGTTTCCGGCAGCTGCAGAGAGGGAAAAGAGGGGGAAAAGATCAGTGTGGGCCTGCGGTGCTAGATCGAGCGAGAGGAGCTGCGGGGAGGGCCTGTACCTCCGGATCGACAGCGACCCGAGGCGGCGGAGCTCGAGCTCGATCTCGAGCTCAGGCCCGTCTGGAGAGTGGGAGGTGCTGGCGTGTTCTAGGCGGTGTGGAGGTGGGATGGATGCCAGGGAAGAGGCTCGGGGCGTGCTTATAAAGCCGGGCTCCAGTCCACCGTGGACTCATGCGCCGGCGAGGTCGTGGGCGAGGCCAGAGGCCGTGGAGGCTCACGCGAACGAGTCTGGGTTGATCGTGGTCGAGTTATACGCCTACGGGAAGAAAGAGGGGGAGCGGGGAAGCATACAGAGGGCTTGCGCGTGTGAAGCCAGAGATTGGAGCTTGTGGGCGGCCGGCGCGCGTGCGAGCGCAGCCACAAGAGGGAGACGGACAAGGGGAACAGGGCTGGGGCGCATTGCGGACGTCGAGGCTCATCGACTGGCGTGAGGGGGAAGCTCGAGGTGGTCGGGTGCTGCTGATTGGAGGAGGCTACAGTGTGGGAGTGCACTGTAGCGTGCTCCAGAGCGCCCAAATGGCCGGCATGGCCGTGTCTCACGTGCTCTGGGCACGGCCACCGTGTCCATTGGCTCTTGGGGGGAGTAAACAACGCAGGAGAGTCGTTGGAAGCTTAGGAAAGCTTCTAGAAGAAGAGGGGGTTGAGACAGAATGGTGAAATATCCTGTCCAGAATACACATTGGTGTTTTACCCTTACTCAATCATGGAGCTGAGGCCAGGGAAGAGTTGCTGGAGGTGCAGGGGAGCCTGAGGGAGCTGTGGTAAAAAGTTGGGCTCAAGGAGACTAAGAAAAGGGGTGAAAGTATTAACTTTGGAAAATCACCAGAACGTGTTTGATGTGGTTTTGAGCAATCAAATGATCTCCACTAGCTATGATACTTAACATGATTAGATGTCATATGGAAATAGGGTGTTTCACCAAGTTTGGGCTTATTTGAAGAAACTTGCCAATGTAAATTTGGTGAACCCTAGAAATCAACAGAAATGGTTTCACCATGTTTGAGTTGAGCAAATCATCCCTCCTTGATGCACCACTTGGTGTAGTGTCATCATTTGGGGTTGTGATCATGCTCACAAAGTTTGAAGCCCCAAGTAAAAAGTTGGTAATGTAAAGTTGTTCAAATTTGAATTTGAACAGAAGTGGTTTTGGGGTACTCTGATCAAGTTACCCTTATCCAAAGCTTGTGCCATTTGGTATAGATGCATTATTAGACCATTTTAGCACGTGTACCAAGTTTGAGAGCATTTGGACAAGTTTGGCAATGTAAAGTTGCTCAAACTTCAAATATGGACAGAACGGTTTTGAGGGGTTTTGATGATGTTTTCTTGCATCCCAAGGCATGGGGCTTGGTAAGATCATCACATATGTCATATATCACATGATAAAATTTCCCTGGAATTTTTAGAGAATAATTCCTTTGTAAATATTACAAAAGCTTGAAATATCCACAAAGGGTTTCTGAGGGATTTGTCCAATATTTTGAACATGACAAAGTGTTGAAACTCGTATATATGGACAATATATGTCCTAGGAGTCTCCCTGAATTTTGGCAAATATTTTTGAAATAGTTAAATATTTTTTCCCTATTAAAGGCCATTTCTGGCCTTAAGAAAAAGCCTTTAAATAAAATAGGAAAATAACTTTTAAAATTATATTTTTGTTGTTTATGGGAGTCCTATATCTACTAGGTTTCAAATATATTCTTTGAAATATTTTTCTCACCCTCAATCAAGCACTTGCAGAGCAAACCTTAATTCAGGGGTTTTTGGAAAACTAATTTTTGAAAATACTTTTTGGCCCAATTAATTTTGTAAGAAAATATTATACTTATATATACACTTGGTATGATCATTGGGTAGAAATTTGTGGTAAGGATATGAAATATACAAGAGGGAGTAGTTGACATTAAAGAGCACTTGAGAATCACATAGAGAAAAACTTAATTCCAAATAAAAGCTAAATGATGCCAAAAAAAATTGCTGGTCCAAATTTTCATGCTTTATTGATGCAAATGACATGTTAAAAAATGTAGGGTCTGACACCATTGTTGATAGATGAGGGAAGGTGATGAAGATGTAGGTGAAGATGACAGAGGTGTTGGTGTAGATCACCGTCACACGATGATGGCCCCGGTGGCATTCCAGCGCCACCGGAAGCGAGGGGGAGAGAGCCCACCTCCTGACCCTAGGTGGGAGAAGGGTTCTCCCTATGGTCCTTGGTCTCCATGGCTTGGGAGGGGCGAGAGCCCCTCCGAGATTGGATCTGTCTCTCTGTCCCTCTCTGTTTCTGCGGTCCCAGATTATGCCATTTCACCGTTTCTTATATTCCCGAAGATCCGTAACTCCGATTGGGCTGAAATTTTGACAGGGTTTGTATCTGAATATTGGCTTTCTTGCGGCAAAAGAAGGGCACCAACCGCCTTACGGTGTGGCCACGAGGGTCAGGGGTGCGCCCCCTGCCTCGTGGCCCCCTCGGGCATGGTCTCGCGTTGATGCTTCTTCCCAAAAATCACATATATTCCAAAAAATCTCCGTGTGTTTTTATCCCGTTTGGACTCCGTTTGATATGGATATTATGCGAAATAAAAAACATGCAACAAACAAGAACTGGCACTGGGCACTGGATCAATATGTTAGTCCCAAGAATAGTATAAAAAATTGCCAAAATTAAATAAACGTTGTATAATATTGGCATGGAACAATAAAAAATTATAGATACGACGGAGACGTATCAGCATCCCCAAGCTTAATTCCTGCTCGTTCTCGAGTAGGTAAATGATAAAAAAGACAATTTTTGATGTGGAATGCTACCTAGCATAATCTTGATCATGTAATCTAATCATGGCATGAATATTAAGACATGAGTGATTCAAAGCAATAGTCTATCATTTGATATAAAATAATTTAATACTCGGGCATCCCAACAAAGCATCAAGTCTTTCAAAATATCAATGCTAAAGAACGTTATCCCTACAGAATCATATAGTCTTTTATGCTCCCTTTCCTTAACACAAGGTACCCCTCATGCCCATCCTATTGTCACCCAAGCAATTGTTTTCATACTTTACTTTTTGAACCTTTTCAACTCTTCACGCAATACATGAGTATGAGCCATGGACATAGCACTATGGGAGGAATAGAAGGTGGTAGTAGACAAAAGTAGGGAGAAAGTCTCACATCGACTAGGTAAATCAATGGACTATGGGGATGTCCATCAATTGATATCAATGTTAGTGAGTAGGGATTGCCATGTAACGGATGCACTCGAGCTATAATTGTATGAAAGCTCGAAAGAAAACTAGTGAGTGTGCATCAACTTGCTTGCTCATGAAGACCTAGGGCATTTGAGGAAGCCCTTCGTTGGAATATACAAGCCATGTGCTATAATGAAAATTCCCACTAATATATGGAAGTGACAACATAGGAGACTCTCTATCATAAAGATCATGGTGCTACTTTGAAGCACAAGTGTGAAAAAATATAGTAGCATTGTCCCCTTTTTTTTCTTCTTTTTTTTGGGCCTTTCTTTTTTTTATTCGCCTTTTTTTCCTCAAGGGACAATGCTCTAATAATGATGATCATCGCACTTCTATTTACTTACAACTCGATATTACAACTTGGCACTAGAACAAAAGTATGACTCTATATGAATGCCTCCAATGGTGTACCGGGATGTGCAATGATCTAGCATAGCAATTACATCAAAAAAGGACAAGCCATGGAAACATCATGCTAGCTATCTTACGATCATGCAAGGTAATATGACAATGATGGTGCGTGTCATAACAAATGGAACGGTGGAGTTACATGGAAATATATCTCGGACTGGCTATGGAAATGCCATAATAGGTAGGTATGGTGGCTGTTTTGAGGAAAGATATAAGGTGGTTTGATGCACCGACGAAAATTGCGCGGTACTAGAGTAGCTAGCAAAGTGGAAGGGTGATAGTGCGTATAATCCATGGACTCAACATTAGTCATAAAGAACTCACATAATTATTGCAAAAAATCTATTAGCCCTCGAAGCAAAATACTACGATGCATGCTCCTAGGGGGGAGGTTGGTAGGAGTTAACCATCGCGCGCCCCCGACCTTCACGCAAAGATAAACAATCAAAATACAATGCGCGCCAATTTGGTTACATAGTTAGGAGACCATACGTGCATGCTTCGGGAATCACAAACCTTAACACTAATATTTTTACTAAACCACAATCATTCACTAGTACCTCCCACATATTAGTATCTCTATATCGCAAAACTATTGCAAGGAATTAAAACATATCATATTGAGCGATCCACATGTTTATGTAGGATTTTAGGACTAACCATGTGAATGACCAATTCCTGTCAACTCTATAAATAGATATAAGTGAAGAAAGAGAGTTTTATTTCTTTATACAAAAGATATTCCCACGCTCTAACAAATATAAGTGATGCAAAAGATCATTCTACAAATGGTGGTTTTCTATGTGAGGAGAAACAAGCAATCAAAACTTCAAATGATATATGTGAAGCACATGAAGCATTCTATAAAGCCATACTCAAAAGATATAAGTAAAGTGCAAAGAGCATTCTATAAATCAACCAAGGACTATCTCATACCAGCATGGTGCATTTATTAGAAGAAAAATAAAAAGCACACGATGCTCCAAGAATTTACGCATATCTTGTGAACGAAACGAATCTGAAAACATAACAATACTTGTTCAAGAAAGACGGGATGCCTTCCGGGGCATCCCCAAGCTTAGACGCTTGAGTCTCCTTGAATATTTACTTGGGGTGACTTGGGCATCCCCAAGCTTGAGCTCTTTCCTCTCCTCCTTCAACTCACATCGATACCTCCTCATCTTCGAACACTTCATCCACACAAAACTTAACCGAACTTTTAGTGGCGGGGTTAGTGCATATGATCAATGAAATCCCATCATGTACTTCTCTAACATTATTGTATAATTATGAACAAACATTACCCACTGTATGCTATTACAATTCTATGGCCCCAAGTCAAGGAGGATTCAACAAGAATTCAAACATATGCAAACAATGAATCTATAACAGCAATCTGTGAAAACATGACAGTCTGTAGTAATCTGAACATTAACCATACTTCTGTAACTTTAAAAATTCTGGCAAAATTAGGAAAAATCAAAAATTTCTATAGCAATACAGTGCAAAAAGTATCAAATCCTTTTGACATTCCAGTAAAAAAAATGTAAAATCGCGCACTACAACCAAAGTTTCTGTTTTTGCACCGCACAAACCAACAAGCAGTTTAATTATCCTAAAGGAAACTCTTGGCACATTATTTTTATAATACAATGGAATAGTACAAAGGGATAATTATTTTTGTTGAGAAGTTTCTGTAATCAAGGTTCTCAAAGTTTCCATGGGCATGAACAAAGTTCAAGGCTAGCTCCCACTTTAACAATGCTCGTCTTTCTCACTTTCGCTTTTCTTTTTAAAAAAGTTTTAGGTTCCCCTCTTTATTTATTTTGTTTTTAAACTTTATAAAAGCACACAACAGAAATAAATGACTTTGTAAAACTTCCGGGTTGTCTCCCTGGCAGCACTTTCTTTAAAGCCATTAAGCTAGGCATATAGTGCTCAAGCAATGGATCCACCCAGATCCCAAGGTATATCAAAGCCAATTTTAATTTACAATGATTTGCGATTTAGTAGTGAGCACAATGTAACATATATCATGCGACAATGAAGTCCAACTCTCTTCCGATGCATCGGCATGTCATAAAAGAACAATTAATGCACATCAAGTAAAGGCCAATACATAGTATAAACAGTTACTTGCAATTTTATCATATTGGGAACATAGAGAGGCGGAGATGTATTTCCTCCCTCATAATAATTGCAAGTACGAACAGCAAGGACATGCATATTATACTCATCAAAATCATCATGTGTAACGGAAAAAGGCAACCCATCACTATAATCCTTAATAAGTGCAAACTTCTCCGATATAGTGTAGTTTGGGGAATTCAAAAAGATAATAGGACTATCATGTGTGGGTGCAATAGGAACTATCTCATGTTTAACATAAGGAACTATAGCAAGTTCATCTCCATAAGCATAATTCATATTGGCATCTTAGCCATAAGCATAGCAAGCATCATCAAAAAGGTATATTTTGAAAGAATCAACGGGATCATAAAAATTATCATAGCATTCATCCTTCGGTAAGGACGGAGGGAAATTAAACAATGTATGAGTTGAAGAGTTACTCCCATTAGAAGGTGGGCATGGGTAGCTAATCCGCTCTTCCTCCTTTTGTTCTTCGCTCTCCTCCACATCTTTTTCATCTAATGAGCTCACAGTGTCATCAATTCCTTCTTCAATAGACTCCTACAAAATATCAGTCTCTTCTTCGACAGCGGATGAGTCTTCAATATATGGTTTAATATAAGGATTAGAAGCATAATTATCATAGCAATATTTAAGTATGGCCAAATTTTCAAATTTGTAGAGAGTGGTATCACACTCTTCAATAAAAGAAGCAATTTCACAAGTACCCCTAAAAGCAAAAAATTCTTCAATTTGTTGAACATCGTAGTAATTATAAACCCCTTAGTATACGAAGACACGATTCCATTATCACTAAACTCACATTGGTTAGGAAGGTGTTTCTTTGGGTCTTTAGAACAGCAAGTACAATCATAAATTTCACATAAATTACAAGCATAGCATTACAAACGATGAATTTGATGCAGTAAAAGTTTCCCTTTTTCAGATATGTGGTGTCACACATAACAAGCATGCTCATCCTAAAGATTTGCCCTCAACTAAGCTAGTTGGGGTTTCAGCCCGAGCACATAGGGATCGAAGATGATCCAAGTAAAAAGCTTTAGTACTGTGATAGATTTTGAGTGGTTCTTCAACCATTGGTTCAGTAGGTACAACTAATTTTTTTGGTATTTTGTGTTTCCTACCCATAACTGAGGATAGAAAACAAGAGCACAAAATAAGAACTACTTAATGATAAAGCAAACAAGCACACACAAGAATATTCACCCCATGCTATAACTCCCCGGCAACGGCGCCGGAAAAAGGTCTTGATAACCCACAAGTATAGGGGATCAGTTGTAGCCTCTTTCAGTAAGTAAGAGTGTCGATCCCAACGAGGACCTAAAGGTAGAAAAAAATATTCCCTCAAGTTCTATCGACCACCGATACAACTCTACGCACGCTTGACGTTCGCTTTACCTAGAACAAGTATAAAACTAGAAGTATTTTGTAGGTGTAACGGGATAGGTTTGCAAGAATATAAAGAGCACATAAATAAAAACTAGGTTCTGTTTAGATAAAGTAGCAATAAAGTAAGTATAGCGATTGTGGAAAAGTGGTGATAGGAGTTACGAAATTGTCCCTAAGCAATTGCCTACTTTACTAGACCGATAGCAAGTTTTATGTGGGAGAGGCCACTGCTAGCATGTCATACCTGACTTGGAATTCTATGCACTTATGAATGGAACTATTAACAAGCATCCGTAACTACTAATGTTCATTAAGGTAAAACCCAACCATAGCATTTAGATATATTGGTCCCCCGTTGAATCCCGTATGCATCAATTTCTATGCTAGGTTGAATCTTCTCTCACTCTTGCCCTCGAATACATATTCCTATCAACATACAACTAACCATATGGTGTGATCCACGTGCGCGCTCATATGATGGGCACCAAAGGACAGCAACATAACCACAAGCAACTTAAACCAATCATAGCAATCCACCAGTTACCCATAGGACAACGAAAATCTACTGAGACATGATAGGATGGCAACACATCATTGGATAATAATATGAAGCATAAACCACCATGTTCAAGTAGAGGGTACAACGGGTTGTGGGAGAGTGGACCGCTGTAGATAGATGGGGGAAGGTGATGTATATGCTGGTGAAGATGACAGAGGTGTTGGTGTAGATCGCCGTCACACAATGATGGCCCTGGTGGCACTCCGGCGCCACCGGAAGCGAGGGGGAGAGAGCCCTCCTCCTTCTCCTTCTTCCATGGCCTTCTCCCTAGGTGGGAGAAGGGTTCTCCCTCTGGTGCTTGGTCTCTATGGCATGGGAGGGGCGAGAGCCCCTCCGAGATTGGATCTGTCTCTCTGTCTTTCTCTGTTTCTGCGTTCCCAGATTCCGGCCTTTGACCATTTCTTATATTTCAGGAGATCCATAACTCCGTTCAGGCTGAAATTTTGACACGATTTGTATCCGGATATTGGATTTATTGCGGCAAAAGAAGGGCACCAACTGCCTTACGGGGTGGCCACGAGGGTCAGGGAAGCGCCCACCCCCCTGGGGCGCGCCCCCTGCCTAGTGGCCCCCTCGGGCAGCGTCTCGCGTTGATTATTATTCCCAAAAATCACATATATTCCAAAAAAAACTTCATGCATTTTTATCCCGTTTGGACTCCGTTTTATATGTATATTATGCGAAACAAAAAACATGCAACAAACGGGAACTGACACTGGGCACTGGATCAGTATGTTAGTCCCAAGAATATTATAAAAAGTTGCCAAAAGTATATGAAAATTGTATAATATTGGCATGGAACAATAAAAATTATAGATACGATGGAGACGTATCATGTGTCCCCGCTGGCGGGTCACTTGCTTGCGTGCGAAGATGTAGCTGGTGGGTCAAACCTGTTAGGTGGTGAAATCATTTGTTTTCGCATAATAAGGAGGCAATCGCTTGCGTGCGGCCCTGGACCCCGTCGGTCCCTACTGTGAAGCAACTCCACGTATGTACCTCTTCCAATGGTTGTCGTTTGTTGACAAAGTTGACCACGACGCCCTAGAAAACCAATGCGGTGGACGACGACGAGGCCTAGGGCGGGAACGACCCACAGCCAGCGAAGACGCAGTAGTGGATGCCCACACGAAGGGGAGTACGAGCGTTCACTAGTACGACTGTGGTGTGAGGCTGCCATCGCTAGAGAATAATAGGAGGTGTTGGTCAGTAGAGGAATGGCCTGGACGGCGATGGGAGTAGGGTGGGCCAGTGAGGCCTTCGCGGCAGCACGCCAGCACAACCGGCGATGGGAGGTGGTAGCAGGAGGTACCGCCAGTGGTAGTTTGTGCAACTAAAGCAAGAATTTCCGAGATTGAAGAAGCAAGGCAGCCATTTGATGAACATCCATCGGCCACTGCTGCTACAATCGTGTGTTGACTATAAGATGAAAAAGCCTTGCGTACACGTCAACTTTGTTTTTTTTACGGCTGCATATGCATGATCTTAGTAGGCCCACAAGTGATCATCACATCTATGGCAGAGAGCATCCGCCCATTTGCGATTTCTAATAATTAACCGTCCATTTCTTAAGTCTAATGGAATTTACTATAACCCATTTATTGTTTGTTAACATTACAACCCAGTTTCTAGCCAGGGAACAGTTTATAATTTCAACCAAATTTCCCACATTTTAATGGGATCATATATATTATTTATCCCAAAATTTCGAGCCATATTAAATCTAATTTATAAAAAATTATATTAGTTAAAAATTAAATGAAATTTTGCGCGCAACAATTAATGAAATTAAAATTTAAAAAAATCCAAAAAATGTAATGCGGAAGCCCTCTACCCTCTCATGAGGTTCCATCAAAAAATTCCAAAAAATACAATTTTGAAACAAATTACCTGTTTGGATTGTTTTTTTATATTTACAGCACATTTTTTATAATTAAAACCAATTTATTATTATTTTTAACCCATTTTCATGGCAAGCCTAATGCATTCCTCGTAGGAAAGAATTGCAGCCCAGCGGGCCGGAGAATAACAAGTTGGAGTGGGTTGGGTATTCCTCAAAGAAAGTCTAGCTGGGCCTGGGCAAGCCTTTGTCCACCTTGAAAAAATATTATCTGGGCTGCATATTTGGTGGACATAAAATAATAGCCTGGGCTAGACGGGCCATGGCCTGCCTAGTTGACACCCTGCTCCTCTAAACAACAACAAAACATCGGTCAAAACAAATTTTGTTCACCCCGCAAAAAACAAATATTGCTCGAGCTGCTGGGTCCCAGCTGTCAGCCGCTCCTTGTTTAATTCTCTCGTTTATTGACTATACTCCAGCAGTCAATGTGTACATGCAATGCACGTTAATTTGGAAGTATGTTATGTGCATGCGGATATTAATTAGGATATTATATGCGTGTTATTATGTGATTAGCACTATATTTAGCATGAAATTAACTGCATGCTAAAAGTGTTGAGAGCTCGACATTAAAGCAGTGTAGGTCATTGGATTGACGTGATTTGATGGCCGAGATTAATTGTATCTGCCCCTTTGGGCCTTTTTATATTGGTATTGATATAGATAGATGTAGATATAGATATAGATAGTATCATGCATATGGTACTAGCGTATGATACTACTTCTGTAATGCATAGTACACTACTGTAAAATGTTGTTAACGCGACACTATGACTAGAGACCCTTCGAGAAAACTATGTGTGATGCATTAATCACAAACGGTGATGTAAAATAACTGTAAAAAAAGATGCAAAAGTTTGCGATGAAGGATACATCAAACACAGTTCATATTTTAGTTGTGTGTGCGATGTGGGGCATACAGTGCAGTTCCATTAACTGTTTGCGATGAAGCAGAACAAAAGAATCAGGCATCTAGATGAAGGTGTGTGCGATATATGACATACTGTTCATTCGGATAAACTATTTCTGTTGAGGCAGAACAATAGAAATGGGTAGCCAGATGAAGGCGTGTGCGATATACAACATACCGTTCACTCAGATGAACTGTTTGCGTTGAGCCAAGAGAACAGGAACTGTTCAACTTGACAAGATGTGTGTGATCGGGAACGTGTGGGAAGACCAATAACAACACAGACTATTCCTGTAAACTAGCCCTGTGTTTTGTGAGCAAACGATTGCTGGTATACAATTGTGAGTTATTGATGATATCATCACGGACTAGTTCCATTAATCACTTCTGCCATTGTTCGATCGTCTTCTCCATGGAGGGAACAGGTCGGAAATGACCCCGTTATTCTTGCCCCGATCTGAAAGATGACATGGTGGAGGAACTCATTTATCGGTGCAATGTCATCACCTCGGCTAGCATGGCAGGTTTGTTCAAGACCATTCCCGAGTCAACATAGAACATCATTACAAAGAACCCAAGGGTTTAGGAGTGGTTTGATCTCCCCTATCTTCTTTGCCATGAACCTTCTTGCCAGCGCGGGGACGACTGAAGCCTCGCCTTGTGCAAGTTGATGCCGCTTGACAATGATATGTGTGATGTTAAGATGCCATCGCTTAAGGGTAAGGCTTGGGCAGGCGCAAATGGAGATTGGGTTGTTTATTGGGTACAACTGCGAGTGGGAACTTGTGAATGTGTACATGCATCACCGGGTTCCAGTTCCAATAACCTCAGAGTGCCCTGAGGTTGAGCACACAGATGATCTACGTACATTCAAATACGATCATGGGGATTGTCGTCTAGGGAAGATAGCTATTTGTCGTGTTCCTAACTGGTCTTGGGATTACACGGACTATCGTGTTGTTGCTATCTTCAACAAGCTTATTGCCGTCATTACTTCCACACCTGCTCAAAACTCAAATTGTGTACACAGATGAGTATTGTGATGCAATACAATACGAGCGTCTTGTGTTTGCTGCCATCACTCGTGGCACTGTTTTTGCATGGATTCCTGATTGTTTCGGTACGTTTGTCTTCCACCGTAAATAGAATTGTTTCAGCCACATGCATGCGAGTTAGTATCCCGATACTAATCAACCTTCTTGTGTTTGCAAGGTCCTGTGAACATTCCACCACCTATACTTGAAAAAAATTATAACCAAGGTGGAGATGACGATGGTGATGATCACGATCATGAGGACGAGGAGGACCTATATACTCAGTAGCGCCTGGCAACTTATTCCGATGGATCACCTCTTCTTGTATGTCTACAGGGTACTGCAGATGTTACTAAGGAAGTAGGTTAATTTGACCAGCAAGGTAGAATCTTTTTTGTTTGTGTTATGGTGGGAGTATATATATATAGTACGCGTGGAAGAGGTGGGAGGGGACTAACATATATAATATACGTACAAGTCCGTGAACAAGTACATCTCACTCAGTGTTGGGACTTTTCGGTTTCCGAGGCACGTGCCACATCAAAGTTGCGAAATTGGCTATTCAAACATCACAGAACACCTCTTTGGGCCACATGCATGCAGGCGGTGGTTATCCTAGCTAGGACACTCACGTGTGTTGCTTCCATCTGTGGGCCCACGAGGCCATCGTCGATGCATGCATCACTTTGACCAACGTCGGGAGAGGTTTATTAATTTCACCATCGAGGAGGATTCTTTTCGGGTTGTATTACATCAAGAGCATATAGTATGCATCGAAGAGGGGAAGGGGACCATCATATACAATACGCTTCATGAAACTCGCTCTGTGTTTGGGAGTTTACGGTTTTTGAGGCATGTGGCACATCAAAGTTGTGCATTTTGGGTATTCAACATATGTTTGGCCCACATGCAAAGCGAAGGTGGTTGTCCTCTCGCACCCACTTTAGCGGTTATCAGCGATATAGATGCTTTCAATATGTGGGCCCGCTTGGTCCATCACTACTTTTTGACTGACAACGAGAGAGGTTAATTTGACTTAGGAGGGGATTATTTTTTGCCTGTAATATGGTATATATATAGGTCATGCTCTGGGATGACATGAAATAGTTTGAGCACACACACATGCATTTGTACGCATGAATCCTTACCATAGAGTCGAAGTGGCTAATACCACGACACGTCATGAACCTATCTCGCTCTGTGCGGCGATTGTACGGTTTTCGACGCACGCGCCACATCAATGTTGTGAAATGGTACTCAAACATGCATGCATGCATCACCTCAATACATATGCATGTAGTGGTTGTGTTCGAATGGTACACTCCCTCGCGTGGTTATCGGCGACATGCCTATATATTCGTGGGCCCATGTGGACATCCATGATCAGCTTGACTGACAACAATATAGGTTACCATGACGTATTCTTCCTTTGGTTCGTGTTATCGTTGTATAGGTCATGGTGACATTCAGACCTAATTAAGTTTGAGTTCATGTACTATATATGCACGCATGCATGCATATAAATCCCCGTCGTCGGCTTGAAGTGTGGTGTAACATACATATGCATCGTCAACCTAACCCTCGGTCAATGTGGGGATTTCTAGTTCGAAATCACGGTGCCACATCAAAGTTGTTCCATTGTCTATTCAAAAACACATATCTACATACATATGTTTGGGCCACACGCATGCAGTGGTTGTCTCCGGAGACTAGCTACTTGTGTGATCATTGGCGAGCTAGCCCATCTCCGGGGCCGCATGGATGGCCATCAGTTTCACCAGCAACAAGGGAGAGGTTGTACGACTAAGGTAGATTATTCTTGGTCCGTTTTACGATCCATCTTGGTGAGATGCCTCTCTGGCCCACTGACTGAAAGTGTATGTGTGGGGGGGGG
>LR738712.1:224296339-224366672 GCA_902687465.1 Secale cereale
GGGGAGGGGGTGCATGCATTCATAGCTTAGGATTCCCTTCGTGCCGACACGAGGGGGGCTGCTAGCTACTTCGCACTTTGCTAGGCGAACCTCGGTTGGGGGGCATGCATTCATAGCTTAGGATTCCCTTCGCGCTGACACGAGGGGGGGCAAGCAATATCGTGAGCTTTGCGAGATAGGTGCCACATCGATGTTGCATTTGGTATTTGAACATCAAACCACCCTTTTCATACATAAATTAGGTCCACATGCAAGCATGTTCGTGTTCTGACCCTCTCCCGCGTCCTTTTTTGCCAAATGTATGAACATTAGACAAGTTGGATGGCGCAACAGAAACGATTCACTCAAACTAACCATGTGCCACGCGGGTGCCCCTGTCACGCACACATCCGCACAGTATATTGGGCTCCACAAGGCTCCCCCTCTCAAAAATATCTACCCACCTGCAGCTTTTTTTTGGTTTGATGACACATAGTTATTGTGTTTCGACCGTGTGTGAAGTTTTTTGTTCCCAATCATGCCTGCATCCCTCGAAAATATCTGCCTTCCTCAAGGGTTTTTCTGTTTGATAACACATGGTTGTTATCTCCGGACTGTGTGCGATGCACCATCATAAAAAAATTCAGTAGCCCCGGATTTCACTCCCGCATTTGACTCCTGCGTAGTAAAAATTTCAGTACCTGCGTCATTTTCTCAAACACACCCGTTCCCCCTCCACACACACACACAAACCAAAACCTCCTCGGGCGCGTGCGCACACACACACACCCCCCCTCCCTCGCTCAAAACCCTAGCAAGGTCCCCGCCGCCGCCGCAAGGCCTTCATTGTCAACATCTGCCGGTTTGCCCGTGCAGCTTACCCACCGATCTCCATACCCAGGCCGCCCTGAGTTTCTTAGATGACGCCTGCCAAACACCCCCTTTCCCAGAGAGCCCCATCCCCATCCCCATCACCCACTCTAGAGCATCACAACCTAAGCCCGGCTACGCTTCTTATGGAGCTCGAGGAGCTACTGGCCCATAAGAGGTGTATCGTCGTCTCTTCGCTGGACGTCGCCGAGGAAGCCGATGTCAGCAGGCTAGAGTATGTGGGTATGTCGTGGACGCCGGATATGACATCGAGGTCATCGACAGCGACGGCCTGAGGCGGGCTATGTCACAGGTTAAGTGGCCCACCCCGACTCCTTGGGTTCAACCGTCGTCGATCTCATCCATGGCCTCGCCGCTCATCTCCTCTAGCTCACTGTCAAGAATTTGCCATCCTACATCGCCATTGATTTCTTTTTTGTCATTTCTGAAGGACACATTATGAGACGCTGGCTTGTGATTCACAGCTACCAAGTCAGACCTCATTGACGGTGACCACGAGGAGGGCACCCTCTCTGGCTCTTCCAGTGTGAAATAGTCGATCTGCTCTTCCAAGGGGAGAGAGCCTGTTTGCGACATCAGGGAGGGCACCCTACAGCCGTGCTCTTCCAAGGTAAAGGAGCCCATCTGCGAAAACATGGAGTGCATCTAGGGTCCGTGATCTTCTCATGGGAACAAGCCCATATGTGACAAGTGAGGAAACCCATGATTTGTTTTGTCATCCCTCTTCACGGGGGGAAACCCATGATATGTTTTGTCGAGTCCCTTTTGAAGTGTAGTGAGAATATGTCCAGTTTTAATTGCTATATTTGGTTGTTTCTAGTATTCCTTATTTATTTCAGTTCACAATGTGATGCTCTATATGTGCAATTATTTACTGTGCAGTATACCGATAGGAATGCATATATTTGCTTGTTGTTAAGCCTGTTATAGCTAGCATATGCCTCTTTTATAGTTTTTTGATTGTTCGATTGTTTGTAGTTAGCAGATGTCCGTCTTCAAATGATATCTTTGGTTGTTCATAGTATGTCTTGTTTATCCCAGTTCTTCACAACGTGATGTTCTATATGTGCAAGTTTGAACTGTGCAATTCAATTTCATCAGTACCAGTTTCAACAATACCACTATGAATGACTACATTTGGTTGCAGCATCTTGTAGTAAACACGCCTTTCCATTTCTTTTTAACAATAACCAATGTACTTAGACTGGCACAATACTAGTTCGAATGACTATCTTTGCTTGTTGTTAAATGTTAGGCCTGGTGCAGTTAACACACCTTTCCACTTGTTTTTGTTTACTAGCGTGCTTAAACCTGCACACTCGAGCTGTCATTTGGAGATTATTTTGTCTTCCATGGATCATTTTGGTTGATGTTTAGAATGTTGTGCTTAACATGCCTCTCGATGTACCTACACAGGACAATTTTGGGAACGACTATTGTTTTCCATCGAGGTTAGTTTCATCCCATGGCTTATATATACTCAATGTTCAGGATATTGGTAGCTGGTACCATATAGGCTGGGGGCTGATAAGGAACTAATCAGTCAATCAGACGTTTAACTGAATATATCTGTAACCCATTTATTGTTAGGTTAACTAGGGCCATATGTAATATATCTGAGGCTTCATTGCAACATGCACTGTACTTAATGTCTAAATATCTAATCCTAGCCTACATAGCAACAAGGAAGAGTGTTACCTTAATGTTCGATGTCTAGATATTTATACTTCTATACTACTACATAGTGTATGAGTTTTGAATGATAGCAAAGCATCAATCCTAGCCGTTGGTCACCTATATCTAACGATTGAGAATTGAAGGATTTGGAGTGAATAGTACCAGCAGCTGCTTCGAATGGGTTCTAGAACCATCGTGTCACACTTCCATCTTTCCTTGCCTTTGTTTCATGTGTGAGGGAGCCTGACTAAGACCCACGTACAACTATGGGCTGGGAGGAGAAACAAAAGTAAATTATTTATGGGTTCCATCATGTACTGTATATCTTTATTTCCTTTCTTTGGAAATTTCTAGATGTCACTAGACGTATCATAACAATTACCAATATTTCTTTCTGCTTGTGTACATCAACGATATTTCTTTTGCTCTGAATTCATTGCAAAAGTATTACATACTCTCTCTACTTCTTTTTAGTCTGCATATAAGATTTAGTCAATGTCAAACTTTGAAAAAAATTGACCAACTTTATAGGAAAAAATATCAACATCTACAATACTAAAGCTGTATGGTATGAAAATTAATTTCGTGATGCATCTAACAATATTGAGTTCATATTGTGAATCTTGATATAGTATTCTATAAACTTAGTCAAAGTTAACAAAGATTGACTTTGACAAAATCATATGTGCAGACTAAAAAGGAACGGAGGGAGTACCTTTTTTCCTTTACTAAAATCATCGTGACAATATTGTTAAGACGTGCGTTGCACGTATATACATACTAGTACATAGAAGAGAATCAACAACAACATCAACAACACAACCCTGTTTGGATACTCAACTTAGCTAGAGGTTAGAATTAGTTTCTAGCTCATGACTACCCCTGAACTAACTCCATCCAACGAGGTGGTTGGATGACAGGGTTAGATTGACAATAAATGCACTAGGAGAACTAGCTCCAAGTGGCACCTCTTGGGTTGGATGGTTTTTTTGGGTGGGTTAGATGCAACAAGCTCAAACTAGCCCTCATGTTTGGATATACTTTAAAGCTATTTGAGCCCGAACTAGCTCAAACTAACTCTAACCCATGGATACAACAGCTGTTAATCAGCCGATAACTTGTAAGAATGCAATAAACTCCTTCCAACCCATAATATAAGATGTTAATTCATCCAATATGTGAGTATATTGCATGTTATAAGATATTATACAAGAGTGTTGTACTACATCATTGTGCAATTGTTGTTTAGCTTGTAATATTAACTTGGTCCTTTTAGGTACCTATGTCATTGGTAAAGATCCGCGCTTCGACCCTTTATGCATATGGGGTAATGAGATATCAAAGAACCAGCATCAAGTGAGGAAGCTGATAAAGATTGTTAGTAAAATGGGTCAAAAGATGGCAATCAAACTATTTGTTTACACTTTATCCAAGACAACAGCAAACTGCAGGATGGTAAGTAAGAACTCCGGAGCCTTCTTTTTTACTACCCATAATGAGTTGTGTTGGATGACAAATTGACAATGTGTGTATATTTTTCCTTTGGAGTGGTTCCTAAAGCAGTTTATTCATGATTACCTCTCAAACTACATGATTGGCGGGAATGCAAGGGTTAAAGTATTTCTACTAGAACATGATGATTATCTATATGTTTTCATGAAGACCGTGAAAGATGGGAGGTCGGCCATCACAAGGGGTTGGAATAGAGTCGTGCGTGCCTTCTGCATGGAGGAGGGCACAATATGGGCATTCCGCTTCACCTTGTTCATCAACCAGAATGTATTTCGCCTCTTTCTTTACCGTCTTTAATAGTACAAGTATACAAATTTGGTTCACATCATTCTTTATTTGGTTCTTATGTAATTCTTGAACATATGTACCTATGAATCGAATAATGCATTCGTTATTTGAACCTGATGGATATGAATAAAGCTATAGCATACATTCAAATTCAAATTCAAATCCGGTACAATTTGAAATAACAGCAATTAAATTACGGTAAAATTACGCTCTTCGGGTCATTACGGCACACACGGTTGGTAAAACACAAACATTTGCAATATACACCATAATCCGACATGGTTCATAGAGAGGAAACGTGTGCAAGCATGCACACAGTTGCTGTTTGCGAAGCGTGTACGTTGTCAGACAATATCACAAACGGTGCGGGCAAACTAAATGTTTGTGATAGTTGCCTTATCATACAAGATTCGCATCCATGAACTGTTTCTGATGAAGTATGCATCATAAATGTTGCACCACAGAATAGCGTGTGCGATAGTTGTCGTGTACGACGATGTTACGATGGTCCGACATTTCGTAATCCTGTCGGACACTGGTACAATGATTAGGTAATCTTCTTAATTAGTTATCGCATATTGTTTGGGAACAACAGATGTGTGTGATTGTATGCTTATCATACACGTTCTATAATAGTGAACCATTTGTGATGGGCCGCGCATCGTAAATGTAGCACCACAGAATACCGACTGCGATGTCAATGCGAGCACAAATGAGTAGGAGTATTGTATATGCATCTTGCCTCCCTATCTCCGATGGTTTCCGGGTCGTGTGGGGAGGACCCACCTATCGCCCACACTCACTTTGCGACAGTTCCAAATGCCGTCGCGCAAAGGGGTTAAAAACCGTTTGTATAGCACCGACGCGTACTAGTGGTATCATAAGTTATTATCTTAAGTTGCCTTTTTAATTGCCATGCATGACACAAAATAGCACTACATTTAAGATGATACAATATCATGATATGATACCACATGCTCTGTTTCCTTATTTAATTATATGCCACATCATCTAAAAAGTCTATTTGGCATGAATGATATCGCTTATGATACTACCATTACGACCAGCATAAGGAGGCACTTGTGTACGTACGGCTATGGCCCGGGTGTGTCCCTACTGTTATCCTCTTCACATAAAGTCATCTCCTGCTTCCTCATGTTAGTTGACCATGTTGACAACGCGAGATAGCGGCGCCACGGCGAGAGCTACAACTCGAAGGTCGATGAAGAGGGCCTCACGGTCAGGCCCTACGAATGGTCTGATACAGCGCCTGCTACTCGTTCAGGATTACAAGATCATTGGGCCACATGTCCGCGACATGATTGACGTATGTTTGTTCGCTATCGATTCGTCCCTCCTCGAGCATGTGCACGTTGAGGAGACGGAGTTTGCAGCACTGGTCCTCATGCGCATGCCGGAATGCTGATTCCGGCGGCGCTGGTAGCTCTTCGGCCAATAGGGCGTTGAGGTGCGGCTGCGCATGCTCTAGGGTGAACAAGGCATGAACCGAATTGGGCGGTGGCACCGTCTCCTGGTTAGAAGCCTCGTCCATCGTCTGGTTGTTATCTGTGAGCTCGGTGAGCTCGCTGGCGAGCCAGAATGTCCAGCTGCTGGACCGGACCGCTGCCAAGAACGAGTCTGACCGTGCTGGCCCAACTAGACCCCCTACCTCGCCCACGCCCGCTTCCTGCCCGAAACATTCAGCGCCGCCCGCACCGCTTCCTGGTGCAGGCGACTGCTCCGCATTCAAACGACACATCTATCATCCATCCATCCATCTGCCGCCCACATTAATGACACGCGGTTGCCGAGGTAGCTACTCCGGTGCCACCCGTCCATCCGTCTGCCGCCCACCATTGCTATATAAATTGCTGCCCCGGCCATAAGCCGTAGTCACCCCCCTCCGTTCCCTTTATCCTCACCAAACCACTCTCACCATGGCTTCCTCGTTCTCCACCGCTCTCTGGGATGGGTGGACGACGGACCACAAGAACGACGACATCCCAATGGAGAACGTGGTCGCCGAGGAGCCGGTGCCAACCTCCTCCTCCATGCCATCCTCGTCGATGCATTGCACCATGACCATCAGTGAGGCCCATGCCCAATAGATGGACATGGTGAGGCATGAGCGAGAGGAGAAGTTCTGGGAGGCGCAGGCCGACACCGCCAACAACCAGCAGCTCCTCTAGGAGCACCTGTAGGCGGAGGAGTTGGAGGCGCTGCTCGAGTCGTACCGCTCCACCCACGAGAGCCGCCTCGAGTGCTAGCGGTACCACATGCTAGTGGCGGAGGTTGCGGCTGCCTACAAGGAGGATGATCAAGCTGGCGAGGCACTGTTTGACGACACCGACGACGAGGCAGAGGACTTTGCCGGCTCCGCCGGGGCAATGCCCCGCCAGCAACAAGCCGGAGGACTTCGTCGGCTACGCCGAAGCCCCGCCCCATCGGGACTGATGCAGAGAACATCGTCGGCTCCTCCGAGGCCCCTCCCAACAGGAAACAAGCCAGCGGATTTCGCCGGCTCCACCGAGGCCCCGCCCTGCCCTGCTGGAAACATTGTGGAGGACATCGTCAGCTCCTCCGAGGCCCCGCTCCGCCAATGTGCCGCCCCGCCGGCAAAGAGACACAGGACATTGGCGGCTTTGTCGAGGCCATGCCCTTCCAAAAATGAGGCTGCACCACATGGAAAACGAGGAAGAGTAGAAGATGGTATGTCGCCGCCGCTTGAGTCCAAGTAAGGCCCCCGCTCATACCCTCCGGTTGAGGCCAAGCTTGCTGGGTTGAACCTCGACCGCCGATTAGCTGCTTGGCAGCGACGCAAAGTCGGGCATCTTCGCTTCGTGTGGTTCCGGAGACGGAGCTGGAGAAGAAGCTTGAGTTCTTGTGCTTGGGAATGGGCGCGGGTGATCATTGATTAGGTTAATTAATTAAATCTCCAGAACCAGATGAGGATATTTTGTTGTTGAATAATGTTTCAAATGTATTGAAATCCAGCATGTTTATATGATATCATGCAGTGTATGAACGAATTCTTGTATCAGTTTGAACATTCAAAATGATATGTTCTAGCATTATTCTCGGGACACATAGTGATCACGTCGTTTGCAGCAGTTTCACACTTACAAAAAGTTTGAGCATCTTTTCAGCGTGCGTGTACATTGCAATCAAACTCACATGCCTCGCAATTGAGAGAACGAAAATCGATCGATGATTATGCATCTCAACTTTTCACTTCAGAGCCCAAGAATCGATATCACAAATAAAAAAAATTGAGTAAGGCATCTCAATAATTCACATGTCGGAGCCAATATTTACTTTCCAACTGAAGACACAAATGAAGAAAAACCACTCGATGTTGTTGACAGCAAAGGGCGTCCTATTCCAAACTACGAAATGCATGTCTTCTATAATGAGCAAAATTTGACAAGGTTGTTCCATTCCAAAATATCAATAGCATGTCTTCTTGTGAACATCAATGAGCAAACTTTGAGAAGGTTTTCGCATTGAAAATCATCAAATGCCTACTATTCTAGAATGGGTGGGATTTGCCATCAGTTTGCACATTGGTATGTCACCTCGTGCTAAATAAGCCAATTGTTCTTCTTGGGTAGTTCCACTAAAAAACGACTTCACGCGTAGCTTGTAAGATTTTGGCTTTATGTGTTCAACGCCTTCATCATATCAGCACCATCAGAACATTTTGTGTAGTTCCCACTGAAATCAAGCTGAGCATCCCTGTGTGCATAAATACAAAAAAAGTGATTAATATGAAGCAAACTGAATTATGAATTTACAGTTTAAATAGGCACCTACATGATCCATGCAGAGCACACATTTTAAAAAATGGAACTCACCAAAAAGAATCCTAAAACAGCATTATATTGTCCATTACAGCAACAAAGATGAATATCTATGACTCCTTCTGAGCCGAAGTTAGTTTCTTCTTGTGGGAAGTAATGTAACCATCCTTCAACTGCTCCCTTCTTATAAGAAGAGACATGGCTTCTTCATCCCGGCATAATCGTAACCAGGCACTTCACGTACTCCACATTCTTCTTTAGAGGAGGAGTATACTGTTGTGCAAAGAAAAGACACCAACTAAATGCTAGCAGCCCTGTTTGCTCAAAAGAAAGAGAAGAAAATACTTAAAAAAAACCATTACATTAACAATGGGAATGATGAACTATATAGTCATGAAGAGACGCATCATCACTATCCTCATAGCAAATGATATGATACCAAATACAACACCTCAATGTGAACTATATTATTACTTCATTTTATCATGACAGTACCTAAACAGCACCACAACACCAATAGAGATGTGAAGAGAGCAACCCCAGCAAGCAACCGTGTAGGCTCCTGGCTATGTATATCGTGGAGCGGTTTCTTTTTCTCTCCGTACGAACATATTTATATTGTGTACGTGCCACTAAATAAAAAAAACGTTACCTGAAATAATGCGGCACCACTCATGTATGGTTCCCGACCCTTCATTATCATGTGGGCTTCATCGTACATAAATGATCTCCACCGTGTCACATTTGTGGTTGGGGAAGAGACAAAGAGTACTACTAGTACTAAGTGTGTGGGTGCGTGCACCTCTTCTCTTTGAGCATGGTTATTAAAATTAGCGAACTACTCTACCATGCTGATAAGCCACAAGTATAGGGGCTCAATTGTAGCCTCTTTCTATAAGTAAGAGTGTAGAACCCAATGAGGAGCAAAAGGTAGAACAAATATTCCCTCAAGTTCTATCAACCACCCATACAACTCTACTCATGCTTGACGTTCGCTTTACCTAGAACAAGTAGAAAACTAGAAGTACTTTGTAGGTGTTGTGGGAAAGGTTTGAAACAATATAAAGAGCACATAAATATAAACTAGGGGATATTTAGATAAATAAGCAATAAAGTTAGTATAGCGAGCGTGGAAAAGTGCTGGTAGGAGTTGCGAAATTGTCCCTAAGCAAATGACTACGTTACTAGACCGATAGCAAGTTTTATGTGGGAGATGAAACTGCTATCATGTCATCCTTGACTTAGAATTCTATATACTTATGATTGGAACTATTAGCAAGCATCCACAACTAGTAACGTTCATTAAGTTAAAACCCAACCATAGCATTAAGATATATTGGTCCCCCTTCAATCCCGTATGCATCAATTTATATGCTAGGTTCAAGCTTCTGTCACTCTTGCCCTCGAATACATAGTCCTATCAACATGCAACTAACCCTATGGTGTGATCCACGTGTTCTCTCATATGATCAGCATCAAAAGACAGCAACATAACCACAACAAAATTAAACCAATCATAGCAATTCACCAATTACCGATAGGACAATGAAAATATGAAGCATAAAGGACCATGTTCAAGTACAGGGTACAACGGGTTGCGGGAGAGTGGACCACTGTAGATAGATGGGGGAAGGTGATGGAGATGTTGGTGAAGATGACAGAGGTGTTGGCGTTGATCGCCGTCACATGATGATGGCCCCAGCGGCGTTTCGGCGCCACCAGGAGAGAGGGGGAGAGAGCCCCCCTCCTTCTTCTTCTTCCTTAACGTTCTCCCTAGATGGGAGAAGGATTTTCCCTCTGGTCCATGGCCTCCATGGCAGTGGAGGGGCGAGAGCCCGTCCGAGGTTGGATCTCTCTCTGTTTCCTTCTGTTTTTGTGCTCCCCGATTCTGGCCTTTCACCGTTTCTTAAATTCCCGGAGATCCGTAAATCCGATTGGGTTTAAATTTTAACACGATTTGTATCCGGATATTGGCTTTCTTACAGCGAAATAAGGGCACCAACCACCTTATGATCTGGCCACAAGGGTCAAGGGAGAGCCCCACCCCCCTGGGCGCACCCCTACCTTTTGGGGCCCTCGGGAATCGTCTCGTGTTAATTCTTCTTCACAAAAATCACATATATTCCCAAAAAAATCTGCATAATTTTTTATTGTGTTTGGACTCCGTTTGATATTGATTTTCTGCAAAACAAAAAACATGCAAGAAACAGGAACTGGCACTAGGTAGTTGATCAATATTTCAGTACAAAAAATAGTATACAAAGTTGCCAAAAGTATGTAAAAGTTGTAAAATATTGGCATGGAACAATCGAAAATTATAGATATGACGAAGACATACCAGCACCCCCAAGTTAAATTCCAGGTCATCCTCGAGTAGGTAAGTGATCAAAAAGATAATTTTTGATGTGGAATGCTACCTAGCATAATCTTGATCATGTAATCTAATCATGGCATTAATATTAAGACATGTGTGATTCAAAGCAATAGTCTATCATTTTAGATAAAAGAATTTAATACTCGGACATCCCAACAAACAATCAAGTCTTACAAAATATCAATGCTAAAGACCGTTATCCCTACAAAATCATATAGTCTTTTATGCTCATTTTTCTTAACACAAGGTACCCCTCATGTCGTTCCCAGTGTCTGCCAAGCAATTGTTTTCATACTTTACTTTTCCAAACTTATTCAATTCTTCATGCAATACATGAGCGTGAGCCATGGACATATCACTATGGGTGTAATAGAAGGTGGTAGTAGACAAAAGGACGGATAAAGTCTCACATCAACTAGGCAAATCAATGGACTATGGAGATGTCCATCAATCGATATCAATGTGAGTGAGTAGGGATTGCCATGTGACGGATGCACTAGAGCTATAATTTTATGAAAGCTCAAAAGAAAACTAGAGGGTGTGCATCTAAATTGCTTGCTCATGGAGACCTAGGGCATTTGAGGAAGCCCATTGTTGGAATATACAAGCCAAGTTCTATAATGAAAATTCTCACGAGTATATGAAAGTGACTACATAGGAGACTCTCTATCATGGAGAAAATGGTGATGTGATGAAACACAAGTGTGGAAAAAAGGTAGTAACATTGTCCCTTCTCTCTTTTTCTCTCATTTTTTTTGGGCTCTTTGGCCTCTCTTTTTTTGCTGGGCTTCTTTGGCCTCTTTTTTTATTTGGGCTTCACTGGCCACATTTATTTTTCATAACCTCACATGGGACAATGTTCTAATAATGATGATTATCACACTTTTATTTACTTACAACGTGATATTACAACTTGATACTAGAACAAAAATTATGAATCTATATGAATGCCCCCCGCGATGTACCAGGGTAAGCAACGATCTAGTAGTGCAATGACATCAAAAAATGGACAAGCCATGAAAACATCATGCTAGCTATCTTACGATCATGCAAAGCAATATGACAATGCTGGAGCGTGTCATAATAAACGGAACGGTGGAGTTACATGGCAATATATCTTGGAATGGCTATGGAAATGCCATAATAGGTAGGTATGGTGGCTGTTTTGAGGAAGGGTGTAAGGTGTTTTGATGTACCGCCGAAAGTTGAGCGGAACTAGAGTGGCTAGCAAGGTGGACGGGTGAGAGTGCGTATAATCCATGGACTCAACATTACTCATAAGAACTCAAATACCTATTGCGAAAAATCTATTAGCCTTGGAAGAAAAATACTACGACGCATACTCCTAGGGGGGAGGTTTGTAGGAGTTAACCATGGCGCACCCCCGACCTTCACGCGAAGATAAACAATCAAAATACAATGCGTACCAATTTGGTTACATAGTTAGGAGACCATCCATGCATGCTTCGGGAATCACAAACCTTGACACCAATATTTTTACTAAAACACACTCATTTACTAGTACCTCCCACATATTAGCATCTTTATATAGCGAAACTATTGCAAGGAATCAAACATATCATATTCAGCGATCTACAAGTTTTATGTAGGATTTTATGACTAACTATGTGAATGACCAATTCCTGTAAACTCTCTAAGTAGATATAAGTGAAGAAAGAGAGTTTAATTATTTCTACAAAATATATGCCCACGCTTTAACAAATATAAGTGAAGCAAAAGATCATTATTCAAATGGAGGTTTTCTATGTGAGGAGAAACAGGTAATCCAAACTTCAAATGATATAAGTGAAGCACATGAAGCATTCTATAAAGCCATACTCAAAAGATATAAGTGAAGCACAAAGAGCATTCTATAAATCAACCAAGGACTATATCATACCAGCATGGTGCATTTGTTGAAAGAAAGAAAATGAAAAGCACACGACTCTCCAAGATTTACGCATATCATGTGACGAATAAGAATATAGCTCCAAGTAAAATTACCGATGATTGTTAGAAGAAAGAGGGGATGCCTTCCGGGGCATCCTCAAGATTAATTGCTTGGGAGTCCTTGAATATTACCTTGGGGTGCCTCGGGCATCCCAAAGCTTAGGGTCTTGCCACTCCTTATTCCTTCATCCATCGTAATCTCACCCAAAACTTGAAAACTTCAAACACACAAAATGTAACAAAACCCTCATCAGATCCCATAGTATAATAAAGCAAATTACCACTTCAAGTACTGCTGAAAACCCATTCTTATTTTGTTTTTTCATTGTAGCTACTATATTATAACTTCTCCATGGCTTATACCACCAATAAAATTGATAGTTTCATCAAAACGAGCAAAACAATGCATCAAAAACAGAATTTGTCAAAAAACAGAACAGTCTGTAGCAATCTGAACATCTACCATACTTACGTAACTCTAAAAATTCTGAAAAATTAGGAAAAAATAAACAATTTTCATATAAGTACTAAAAACAAAAGTTTCAGAAGCGTTTGACTTTCCAGCAAAAAATGTAAAATCACGCACTACAGCCAAAGTTTCTGTTTTTCACCCTACAAACCAAACAAGCAATATAATCATCCTAAAGGAAAATATTGGCACATTATTTTTATAATACAATGGATTTACACCAGGGGATAATTATTTTTGTTGAAAAGTTTCTGTAATCGAGATTCACAAAGTTTCCATGGTCATAAACAAAGTTCAAGTACGTCCCCCACTTCAATGGTGTTCGTCTTTCTCACTTTCACTTTTCTTTTTGAAAAAGTTTTAGGTTCCCCTCTTATTTTTGTTTTGTTTTTAAACTATATAAAAGCACACAATAGAAATAAATGACTCTCTACAACTTCTGGGGTTACTCCCTGGCAGCGCTTTTTTTTAAAGCCATTAAGGCATATAGTGCTCAAGTAATGGATCCGCCTGGATCCCAAGGTATATCAAAGCCAATTTTAATTAATGATGATTTGTAAATTAGTAGTGAGCACAAAGTAGTATATATCATGTAATGACGAAGTCTAACTCTTTTCCTATGCATTGGCATGTCATGAAAGAACAATTCATGCACATCAAGTAAAGACCAATGCATAGTATAAATAGTTTGTTGCAATTTTGTCATAGTGGAAACATAGAGAGGCGAAGATGTAGTCCCTCTCTCATAATAATTACAAGTAGAAGCAGCAAGCACATGCATATTATATTCATCAAAATCATCATGTGTAGTAGTAAGACGCAACCCATCAATATAACCCTAGATAAGAACAAACTTCTCTGATATAGTGTAGTTGGGAAAATTCAAAAAGATGATAGGACTATCATGCATGGGTGCAATAGCAAAGATTTCATGTATAACATAAGGAACTATAGCAAGTTCATCTCCATAAGAATAATTCATATTGACATCATGGCCACAAGCAAAGCAAGCATCAAGTTCATCAAAAAGGGATAATTCAAACGAATCCAAGGGATCATAGCAATCACCATAACATTCATCCTTCGGTAAGCACGAATGGGAATTAAACCATGTATGAGTTAAAGAGTTACTCTCATTAGAAGGTGGGCATGGGTAGCTAATCCTCTCTTCCTCTTTTTGTTCTTCGCTGTCCTCGTCATCTTTTTCATCTAATGAGCTCACAGTGTCATCAATTTCTTCTTCCATAGTTTCCTGCAAAATATTAGTCTCTTCTTGGACAGCGGAGAGTTTCTAAATGAACGCATCAATATCAGAATTATATTCATAATTCATAACAATATTTCAATTTAGCAAATTTTTCAGTCCTATAAACATCATCAACAAAAGCTTCATACCTTTCAAGCAAAGATTCAATTTCATAAGCACCCTTAAAAGCAACGAATTCTTCTATTTGTTCCACATCATAGTAATCATATATATACCATTAGCATAAGAAGCTAAGGTTTCATTATCATTAAATTTGCATGAAAAGGGAAGGTGTGGAGCCTTCATCCTAGAGCAACAAGTATAATCGTATCTTAAGCATTCCTGTCGAGCGTAACAATGTAACATATAAATTGGACCCCATAATAGTTTCACTTTTTGTGTCAAGTGATAATCCCTAAAGTATTCACATTGATACTTCTCCCATCATATAATTCAATGGGGTTTTCTCAGGAGTATTAAAGTAGTACAAAATATTTTTCACATAATGAGCATCGAGGGTTTCAGGAGGTTCCTCGTATCCATGAGTAGCAAGTACACCTAATGTTTTTGGTATTTCCTGTTCCATATACATAACTAAAGATAGAGAACAACTTAGAACAACAAATAAAATCTACTTAGTGATAAAGCAAATAAGCACACACGAGAATATTCACCCCACGCTATTGCTCCCCGGCAACGGTGCCAAAAAAAGGTCTTGATAACGCTCAAGTATAGGGGATCAATTGTAGCCTATTTCGGTAAGTAAGAGTGTCGAACCCAATGAGGAGCTAAAGGTAGAACAAATATTCCCTCAAGTTCTACCGACCACCGATAGAACTCTACGCACGCTTGACATTCACTTTACCTAGAACCAGTGTAAAACTAGAAGTACTTTGTAAGTGTTGTGGGAAAGTTTTGCAAGAATATGAAGAGCACGTAAATATAAACTAGGGGCTGTTTAGGTACAGAATCAATAAAGTTAGTATAGAGAGTGTGTAAAAGTGGTGGTAGGAGTTGCGAAATTGTCCCTAAGCAATTGACTATGTTACTAGACCGATAGCAAGTTTTATGTGGGAGAGGCCACTTCTAGCATTTCATCCCTGACTTAGAATTCTATGCACTTATGATTGGAAATATTAGCAAGCATCCGCAACTACTAACATTCATTAAGGTAAAACTCAACCATAGCATTAAGATATATTGGTCCCCCTTCAACCCCGTATGTATCAATTTCTATGTTAGGTTGAAGCTTTTGTCACTCTTGCCCTCCAATACATAGTCCTATCAACATACAACTAACCCTATGGTGTGATCCATGTGCACACTCATATGATAGGTACCGAAGGATAGCAACATAACCACAAGAAAATTAAACCAAGCATAGTAATTCACCAATTACCGATAGGACAATGAAAATCTACTCAAACATCATAGGATTGCAACATATCATTGGATAATAATATGAAGCATAAAGCACCATGTTCAAGTAGAGGGTACAACGGGTTGCAGTAGAGTGGACCGCTGTAGATAGATGCGGGAATGTGATGCAGATGTTGGTGAAGATGACCGAGGTGTTGGCATAGATCGCCGTCACATGATTCCGGCGCCAACGGGAGAGAGGGGGAGAGAGCCCCCCCCCCTCTTTCTTCTTCTTCAATGACCTTCTCACTTGATGGGAGAAGGGTTTCCTCTCTAGTCAATGGCCTCCATGGCGGTGGAGGGGCGAGAGCCCCTCCGAGATTGGATCTCTCTCTTTCCTTCTGTTTCTGCACTCCCTGATTCTGGCCTTTAACCGTTTCTTAAATTCCTGGAGATCCGTAACTCTGATTGGGCTGAAATTTTAACACGATTTGTATTCGGATATTGAATTTCTTTCGGAGAAATAAGGGCACCAACCGCCTAACGGGCTGTCCACAAGGGTCAGGGGCACGCCCCACACCCTGGTCGTGCCCCTACCTTGTGGGGCCCTCGGGCATCGTCTCGTGTTGATTCTTCTTCCCAAAAATCACATATATTCCAAATAAATCTCTGTAAATTTTTATCGCATTTTGAATCCGTTTGATATGGATTTTCTGCGAAACAAAAAACATGCAACAAACAGGAACTGGCACTGGGCACCAGATCAATATGTTAGTCCCAAAAATGGTATAATAAGTTGCCAAGGATATGTAAATGTTGTAGAATATTGGCCTGGAACAATCAAAAATTATAGATACGACGGAGATGTTTGACACGCAGTTACTAGATGGGCAAAGAGTATATGTAGTAATAATGACTAATGAGTCGTCAAATCACGAGGCCCACCTTTCTGTATGTTTGACGGAGGAAGATGCCATCATTTCACTCCGCGTTGAATGTCCATCCGCTGCTACCTCAGCAACTAAATAAAAACCCACTGCTACCTCCACAACATGGTTAATAATATAGCCATGTAAATCACGACGTAGAAATATCATTCGTTGGTGTTTTCTTTACTTTGTCTCTTTTTCTTTTTGTCGCATTTACTCATTTTATATAGGATCACGTGTAGAGGAAGGCTATTCCTTTCGATGGGACTTCTTCATGGGGTTTAAGCCTAAGCAGCTCCGACTATTATCCCCGCCGCCCATTACTCTAAATCGTGTCATCTAATACCTGCATTGCAACAATGAGGTCCACTAGGTCTAGCACGTCCCATAAGAAGAGACTGTCACACATAACATACATTCTTGTTGCCTTCTTCCTCACACAGTACGCACTACTAGCTAGTACTAGTACTACTCGTTCTCCTATAGACCTTGCGCTTCACATCTCAAAAATATTAACCTTGTTCTTGGCTCTTCGCCTCTTCGTGAAGTCGAGCAGTGATGGTACTACAATATATGATTCAGGCTATCGGATACCGAATGGTTGCTGCACGTCCGCCACATGGGTGAGGGGCGAGGGGAGAGGGAGAGTGCATACCAATATGTCCGTTTCAATATGGACTACATACGGAGAAAAACGAGTCCATCTACACTCTAAAATATGTCTATATACATCAGGGTTTGGATTATGTACTAGTATTTCATATTGAAATCTGCTAAAAGACTTATATTTCAAACAATATGATATTCTCTCTAAACGAGGTAGGGATGAGGAGTATATATATGTCTAACGGAGGGAGTAGTAAAATTTTCTCGTCCTACGAGCCACCGCGTGCGTGGGCGAGGGAGCCGGTGCAGGCAAGGCTGAACGTAATGGAAATGTCATAAGCGGTATCATACATGCCAGCTAGACTTCTCGGATGACGTGGCACACAATTAAATGAGGAAAGAGAGGTGTGGTATCATATCATGATAGAGTATCATATTAACTATTGTACTACTTTTTGTCATGCATGGCAATTAATTAGGCAATCTAAGGCAACCTAAGTACGGAGGTAGTATCATATACTAGTATCATATGCATGATACAAGTATATGATAGAACCCATTACAACCAGCTTCTCCTCGTCCTATGAGCCACTGCGCACGTGGGCGAGGGAGCAGGCGTAGGCATAATAAGCAAGCTTCTCCTCGTCCTGTGATTCTGCGAGCCACCACGGGCGTGGGTGGGAGAGAGGGTGTAGTAAGCAAGATCTCCTGTGTCTGCGAGTTGACGGGACAGATCAAAAGTAGCACAGAGCATCTCCAGTGTACAGACCCTTGCCTATAAGGTAGGCCACACATGGTTTGCCTCTTCTTTTAAATTACGCGTTAAGTCGCAATTTGTTTGTTCACCCGTGGTACACAGTCCTCCATCAAGTGGACAACCATTACATGTGTTGAATTACCACGTGGGCTGCCTTTTCGTACATACATGAGCTTTACCGTGTACCCGCGCGGGTGTGGTTGGGAAAGAGACGACAGTACAGTATGTGTACTGTGCGTGCACCTCTTCTCTTCGTCCATGCCCCCACCAACATGGGGGTGTGTGTGAGATAGATATAAACCTAGAGAGATGGCGTGCGTTCATGAGTGTTTTTTGTTAGGGCGGTGTTTGATTTCATGAATGTATTTGTGGGAATATGTGTCGATGATATCTCAAACAAAAATGTGACACATGCAATGTGTGTGAAATAGAGGCCTATCTAAATCGTATATAGAGGGGCGGTCCACGAGAAGAGGGGTAGGGGTCATATATATCGATAGAGTCTAAGAGAGGATCAAGTGTGTGGGTGCGAGATAGATGAAGAGATCCATGAAATTGTGTTTGTGCACGTCCAAAATATAGGGTGACCAGCCTACCAGAACATGTAAGGGCAGAGGGCAAGTTTGTGTGTGGCTGGGAGACATGACTAGAGCGCTTGATGTATCAGTGTGTGTGTGGGGGGGGGGGAAGCAGAGCCTTAACTAAAGAGAGGTAGATCCACTCGTATACGTGTTGAGAAGGAGAGACCTAGCTATGTCTTAAGGGAGATCAGTAGACATGCATACATAAGTGAAGGACGAGAAATAGTTTGGGAGAGAGAGAGAGGTAGAGTGCCGGAGGGGTGGTGGGGTTGCTTCTCGGAGACGATGGGATAGGCCTACTAGACAAACCGAGGGTATAACTGCAATATCAAGAAGAGAGGGGATGTGTTTTTGTGTGTGTGTGTGCCTGATAGATGTGTCGGGAGGCATGCATGGATGATGAAGCGGGACCATATGTGTTTGTTAAGCAGACCTAACTAGATCGTAGATAAATTTTTGTGTGCCGGGGGAAGGGAGAGACACAACTAATGAGATAGATCGATCGGCGCATGGGGAAAACGAGTTATAAACGACCTAGATAACTATATGTATAGTGGGAGATCAGTCGGTTTACATCCATTTGTTAGAGAAAAATAAGGCTGAGAGAGACAGATAGAGAGAGAGAGGGATGGAGCTAGGAGCTAGTGCGAGGGGACTACTAGATAGGGGGAGGAGTGTGCGATTGTGAGATCGATGAAAAGAGGGGTGAGAGTTTACACGTGTGTGGGACCGTATGAGAGACATGAGGCATTAACAAATAAAGGAGGAGATGGAAACTATGTGTGTATGTGGTAGGCAGACATCGCTCGAGAGGTTTATCGATCGGTGTGTTTCGGAAAGGAGTTGTGGAGATCGTGGGAGAACGACATAAAGAAAAATAAATGAATGTGCGCGATGGATAGAATGCTGGGGGAGGACGACGAGGGCGTGTGCATGCACGAGAGAAAGTTGGCGCTAGCTACAAAGGTCAGAGGATTGTGTGGGTGTAAGAGACTAACAAAGATCATAATTCGACATAAAGTGGATTCATATATTTTAATAAGAGATCATAGTGTTATAAGCCTATGCATGCATGAATATAGCAGTGATATGCGCGGTGTGGTTTTGGACATGTTATACTATAATGTGATAATGTGTGGCGTTTGCAACTCATAGCTAAATATCGAACAATCTAAACCATACTATTTATCGAAGAATCTCACACTTTTTTGATTTTGTGATAACGTGTGGCGTTTGCAGCTCACAACTAAATATCAGACAATCTAAACCATACATAATGTGATATCCAACAATCTCGCATTTTATTTGAATTTGTGATAATGTGTGGTGTTTGCAACACACATCTAATTACTTGTATGCGTAGGGGGCGGGGCACCATACATTATGTGATAAACACATTATACAGATGAAACATGGTTTAGATTATGAAGATCTAGCTAGATCTTGAAATGCACTGTGATTTGAAATCAACATAAACTGGATTCAAAAAATCGAGTTCGATTTCATATCAAACTCGGCAATAATCATGTGGTGTTCTATGAACATAATATAGAAATGATGGTTTAACTTGACAATAATGATGATTGTAGATCTTGTTAAAATAGAAAAACGAATTCAAATGGTTTAACTTGACAACAATCATGATTGTAGATCTTATTCAAATATAGAAATGAATTCAAATTTAGTTCATATTGAAGCGCTAGTATATATGTTTGTGTCGGTGTACAAAACTAGGGGCGCTCTTTTTTACCCCTTAGAGGGCAGAAGGAGGAAGCCAGGAACGCGGAGTTACCAAAACAATGCCAAGATAGGCAGCATGAGAAGACCAAACAAGGAGATAGGCTCTCCCCCGGCAAGGACTCTTGCCGAGCAGCCTTCGCATCCCTCGACAAGGGCTCTTGATGGGGCGATCCACTCAGATGCCTCTGTCATAGCCACCCTTGAAGCCTATGAGCTCCAACGGTACCAACAACATTGGAGCCAAGGCTTGGGAAGCACCCACGTGATGGCATGCAGATCTTTGTGAAGACAAAGATCTATGACTACCAAGATAAGAACCAGAAGACATGGCAATCACATGGCAACTTGCCGAGGATGCCCACGAGGCCCCGGCAAGGCTCCTTACCGAAGACACCCCGGAGCACCCCGGCAAGCCTCTTGCTGCAGGATACTCGTGGAGGCCCCGACAAGACCCTTGCCGGGAACAGAGGCAAGTCTACAGCAAGCCCTTGCCGCCCTGTCGCCGCCCCAGCTCGGCGGCCGACCCGCTGGCCCAGGCAGGCACCCACGTCGCGATACGTGGTTCCTGGGCCAGCTAGTCAAACACCTGTGTGGTGGCATTCAGATTTCGTGAAGGCCCTACTGCGATGCCACCTCAGCTGCCTGCTTCGTTGGCCTGGACGCGCGTCGCGACCAGACAGAGCCGCCACGGACGGGACGGGCTTCTTTTCCATCCCCGATAAAGTAAATAGACACCTAAGTGGCGCATTTAATGCGCTTTGTCCCGTAATGGCATGGGATAAGCCAATACACTGTATACATTTCCACCTCCTGTGTGCCACTGTGGCAGCCCCTTTAGACTATAAAAGGAGGCCCGTGGCATACTGGAGGAGGATTCGGATCCTGAAAACATGGATAGGCACCGTAGCTAGCTCAAGAACTCAAGAACACTCAAATATACACCAAAGTATGACTAGGGTATTACGCATCCTCGCAGCCCGAACCTTGGTAAACGATCGTTGTGCTGACTCTTAGACCTGCTCTTTGCACAACTTCGCGCCCGCCAACCGTAGAAGGGATTCCAGTGATCCCATAGGTGTCGTTTCGTACCGACATCTTTGGCTCACCAAGTAGGGGGCGCAGCTGTGAAAATCTAGTCTAGTAGCTAGGGTAGCGATTCCTCATCGCTATGGCTCCTAAGGAGAAGACGATCACGTCGGTCAGTTCGTCGGCAGCCGAACGGCCCGTGCCGGCGCAGGCTGGTGATGGGTTGGTCGCGGATGGGAGCAGAGGCGTGATCTGCGAACACCCGCGTCGTTCCAGCAGCCGAAGCCTAGCAAGCGGCATCGTTCGTGCGTGAGACGACGAGCCACACGCCACCAAGTCCAAGGGTGGAGCCAGCCCCCCCGCAGGCGCCGCGGGGCACTCCAAGAGTGGCGTCGTACCCCGCATGGGCGACGCGGTGACTTCCAAGACGCCCACGGCAGCGCCCCCAGCGTGTTCCTCCCAGGTCGTGCGCGATGAGTAGCATCGCCGCGTAGAGGAACCCGAGCACCGCCGCGGAAAGAGCCCCGCGCATCAGTCACGAGATGCAGAAGATCAGCATGCTCGCCGAGTCGCTGGCGAGGATGGCGTGCAGCTGCGGGGCCGTGCTAGAGCTCCTTCTAACATGGTTAGAAGTCATAGCGCGTCTCGGTCCGCGCAGCTCTCCCCGCCACCCATTCTAGCGGAAGCCTTAGCGCGCGCGCACTTGCTCCTTGACTTCCCTCCTACTGCGAAGAAGCTCGACGAGTGGAGAGCTACCGTTCGTAGCCTTGTCGCCATCGCCAATAAGGACAAACCTCGGCCGGCGGGGCCTTCGGGCCGACGCTGTCCCGAGCCACCACACGCCAGCGGTGGAAGGACTGGAGGCGCTGCGGCCACGGTGCATTCTCCTCCGCCTCGCCGACTATCACTCGTGCTGGCCCATCGGGACGACACTTGCGACGACGTATCCATAACATCGTCAGACCGACAGACCCACCGTGATCAGCGCTAAGTTCTTCGAGAGCGTACCCATGAGGACGCTCAAACCACCATCGAGCGCTGGCACGAGGCATGCCACCAGTCTGATAGATGGGCGGGGCCTACTGTGGACAACAGAGCACTAGGAGGATTTGGAGGCTTACCTTATGAGGTAGGCTGTCCAGCCTTTACCCATGAGTTGCGGCGTTTCCAGTGGCCCACCAACCGCACATTCAAGCCCGACGTTGGCGAGAAGTACAATGGAAAGACTCACCCATCAGAGTTCCTCAGCATCTACACCATCGTGATGCAGGCTGGTGGGGTGCGCGGCGACAAAGTGCTTGCCAATTATTTCCTGTTGGCACTTAAACCCAACGTTATTTCATGGTTGATGCACTTGCCGGCGGATTCCATTTCTTCTTGGTCGGATTTGTGCCATGAGTTTGTTAGCTCTTTTACGGGAGGCCACCAGGCTCATGGCCAAGCAAGCGATTTGCATGTCATCCCCCAGAAGGAAGGTGAAAGCCCGCGCAAGTAGATAGAGAGGTTCAGCTGAGTGCAGTCTAACATCCCAGACGTTCATCCTGTCGCCATCATCAGTGCGTTCCACCAGAACGCGCGCAATATGCATGAGGAGTTGGCGATGAATAAAGTTAAGGATGTGGCCGAACTTTACGTTCTAGACGAGAGATGCACCCGAGCTGTGGAGGGAAGGAAGTACCCCAGCGAAGTCGCCGGTGTGGAAACCGGTTCCTCAGACGAAGACGTCATCGCCCCAACGAAAAAGAGTCGATGCCGTAATAGAAAATGCAAGGGCAAGGCTGTGCTTGCCATTGAGGTATCCGATGACACCGGCGCTGCCAAGAAAGCCAAGGTAGATGACCCCGGCAAGGAAATCATCAGGTGCGTCGCCTGCCGGGCCTTGGCGGCCGCTGGAAAGCCGGGAAGCTCTAATAGGCAGTACTGCAAGATCCACCGTTCCAAAGGCCATGACGTCTAGAACTGCCGACAAGTTGAGCATCTCGCGGAGAAGCAAATGGCCAAGTACGAGAGGCGAGACAAGGAGAAGGGCCAAGACGGTGCTGAAGGATCTGGCATGAAACGTGGTGGCCAGCCTAGTCGCCGCGGCAAAGATAACCAACAAGAACGACCCGCCCGGGGCAGTGACAAGAAGCGAGAAGATGATGATCGCGAAGAGGTCGACGAGTCCGGCGAGCAAGGGTTCCAGAAGGCCACGGAGGCCATGTGCGTCGACGGCGGTGCCTCCCTGCACTCCTCCCACCGCCAACATAAATAGTGGGCGCGTGAGATCACAGTAGCAGAGCCGTCGTTCAATGCCCAGAAGCCGCTGAGGTGGTCCAGCACTCCTACATCTTTGACGCCGAGGATCACCCTGACCGCACGACTGCGGTCGGTTGTTTGCCATTGTTGGTCTCACCAACGATACTTAACCTCAAGGTGACGAAGATGCTGGTTGATGGCGGGGCCGGCATGAACTTGATCTCGCCCATCGTGATCAAAAGGCTACAAATCCCTGATGGAGACCTGGAGTATACGGGCTTGTTTCAAGGAGTCAACCCAAGAAGAAGCCAGCCCAAGGGTAAAGTCATGTTGCCCATGACATTCGGGGGCGGGCTAAACTATAGGACGGAGAGGATCGTTTTTGATTTAGCCGAGATCCCCTTGCCTTACAATGGGATCCTCGGCCGCCCAGCTTTGGCCAAATTCATGGCGGCGTCGCACTACGCCTACAACACGCTGAAGATGCCTGGGCCGATGTCCATCATTACCGTCCCCTCCGACAAGAAGGATGCGCTTATCAGCTTTACCGGGAGGCAGTTGCAGCGACAGCCGCTAAGGCTCTTGATCCTGCAACTGAAGCCCCAGGAGGAAAGAAGACTGGTAAGACATCTCGCGCCTATTCCAGCAAGCGCTCCTCTTTGGAGTGTAGCGCTCCCGTCAAGAACATGCCAGAGAGCTCCACCGGCAAGAGCAAGAAATCCAGAGTTGCTCCTCCAAAAACCAAGCGGGTGTCCGTCGAGGAGGACGACACGGGAGGGGTTTTCACCATAGCTCTGCCCTCGACAACAAATAGGAAGACGTGCTCGCCAGCTTCCTGCGGGGGAATGTCGACGTGTTTTCATGGCAAGCGTCTGACATCCCCGGCATTCCCAGGGAGGTGACTGAGCACCATGTTGCTGTCTGCCCTCATGGGCGACCCGTCAAGCAGAAGGTCAAGAAGCAAGCTCTAGAGCAGCAAGAGGTCATTAGAGAGGAGACCAGTAAGTTAGAGGCAGCCGGCTTAGTGAGAGGAGTGCTCCATCCAACGTGGTTGGCCAATCCGGTGGTAGTGCGTAATGCAAATGGGAAGTGGAGGCTATGTATAGACTATACAGACATTAATAAGTCTTGTCCAAAAGACCCTTTCTCATTTCCACACATCGACCAGATTGTGGACTCCACAGCCGGGTGTGACTTGTTATCATTCCTCGACGCTTACTCAGGCTACCACCAGATCTTCATGACGAGAGAAGATAAAGAGAAGACATCATTCATCACCCCGTGTGGTACGTATTTCTTTATACGAATGCCTTTCGGATTGAAGAGTGCTGGCTCAACATTTACGAGGGCGGTCCAAATTGGTTTTGAGCGTCAGCTACACAGAAATATGTAAGCTTATATGGATGATATAGTGGTCAAAACCAAGGACAAAGCAACGCTCGTGCAAGATTTGGAAGAGACATTCTTGAATCTGCATAAGATCAACCTTAAGATGAACCCTAAGAAGTGTGTCTTCGGCGTCCCGTCTGGCAAGCTTCTTGGTTTCTTCGTGTCACAACGTGGAATTGAAGCAAATACAGACAAGATCAAGGCCATCGAGCAGATTGAAGCGCCTAGACGAATCAAGGATGTGCGTCAGCTTGCTGGATGTGTTGCCACCATGGCTAGGTTCATCTCCAAATCTGCCGAGCGCGCCCTCCCCTTTTTCAAGATTTTGAAAAAGGCTGGTCCAATAGAGTGGACCCTAGAAGCCGAGGCGGCACTGCAAGACTTGAAGAAATACCTCTCCTCTAAACCGGTACTGGTCGCGCCTAAACCACAAGTACCATTGTTGCTGTATTTAGCGGCAATAAACCAAGTGGTCAGTGCCGCACTAGTGGCCAAGAGGGAGGTCAATACGGAAGTGATAGCAATGACATCACCTGATGCCACTGGGGACGAAGAGATGCAACCGGATGGAGTGATGCAGAAGAAGAATATGATGCAGCACCCAGTTTACTTTGTCAGCTCCGTATTACAGGGTGCTAGGTTAAGGTACTCCGGTGTCCAGAAATTGCTCTTCGGCCTCCTTATGGCCCCGAGGAAGCTGCATCATTACTTCCAAGCACATGAAATCACCGTCGTCACCCGCTTCCCGTTGCAACGAATATTGCATAACCCAGATGCGACTGGGAGGATTGTGGAGTGGTCCCTGGAACTGTCAAGCTTCGGTTTTAAATTTGAATGCACTTTGATCATTCAGAGCTTAGTCTTGGCAGAGTTTTTTGTAGAATGGACCTCAATGCCCGACGAGGAGATCCAGGAGACTACTCTCCCCGGCAAGGGTGCGAGTCACGACTGGATTATGTACTTTGGCGGGGCTTTCTCGCTTCGAGGCGTCGGTGCTGGTGTGCTGCTCGTTGCACCCACCGGAGAGCACCTCAAGTATGTGATCTAGATGCACTTCCCCAGGCAGGTATCAATGAACAACATTGCCGAGTACAAGGGACTGTTTGCCGGTCTCAGGATCGCGGCGGACCTCGAGACCAAGAAGCTCATCATCAGAGGAGATTCGCAGCTCGTCGTCAGGCAAGTAAACAAAGATTACTAGAGCCCGTTGATGGAAGCCTACGTGGATGAAGTAAGGAAACTGGAGGGGCGTTTTGACGGTATACAAGCTGAACATGTCCCTCGAGCGGAGAACAACATCACCGGCTACTTGTCGAAACACGCCGCCCTCAAACTACCTGTGGAACTAGGTACCTTAGTGCTCCGATTATTTCAGCCATCTGTTGAACCATTGACCGAGCCGAGCAAGCGAATGAAATCAGGCCCCGGCAAGTACTCTCCTGCTGAACCCGCAGGGGTAGCCGGCAAAAGTGTTGCCGGAGACGCTAAGCCTGCCGTGGGACAACCGATTCTGCTAGGGGGTCAAGCCCTAGCCGTAGAGGCAATCTCTCCCATAGCAGAGGAAATGCCTTTGGTCCTTGCCGTCGAGCCCTAGGCTCCGGCATGGGCACATCATACCGTCCAATTCCTCCAGACCGGGGAACTTCCTGAAGAGCAGGAAGAAGTAGAGAAAGTAGCTTGTCGGTCCGTCATGTACTAGTTCGTCGATGACGTCCTGTACAGGAAAAGACCGAACGGCGTGAAATTGAAGTGTATCACCCGGGAGGAAGGACTGGAGCTGTTGGCAAATATACATAGAGGCATATGTGGCTCCCACATAGGGTCGAGAGCCCTTGATGACAAGGCATTCTGACAGGGTTTCTTCTAGCCCACTGCCCTCCAGGATGCAACAACACTAGTAACCAAGTGTGAAGCGTGTCAGTTCCATTCAAAGAAACTTCATTAACTAGCTCAAGATCTCCAAACAATCCCTCTCTCCTAGCCATTCTCGGTATCGGGGCTCAACTGTGACGCCCGAAGACCGACGTCTCAGAAGATTCCAGAAGTTTCCAGATGTTACGGGTCCTTCCGCGTGTTTCATTTGTGCTTGTGTTATTTATTTTGCATTGCATCATGTCATCATGCCATCATGTCATATTTATTTTGCATCTCAACTTAAATAAATCATGTGGACCTTCGGTCCATTTAAATCGAGGGAAGTGTGACTTCTCTTTATAACATATCCTCCAAATATTTATGGAGCTATATTAATAAATATTCCATTGTTTGGAATTAACCGTAACACACTTGCAAAATCCCCATGCCTATTCCATATCAAGTTTGACTTCAAAACCTTGCCAATAATTCTTTTCCGTTGTATCGAGGTTCCTCCGAAAATTCGAACATTTTTGGACACTTCAATAGTCAAGTATTAGTTCAAACCCATTTGAATTAAATTCAAATAAGTTTGAATTATTTCTCGATTTTGCCATTTATATTTTTTCTCGGACCGTGCTAATTTTTATGAGCCCGAGAAAATTAACCTCATGTGCAATTCTTTGCCTAGCTTTCCCCTGTCTTTTCTTCTCTCCTTTTCTTTTATTCTCTGTGTTGTTTAATCACAAGGAGGGAGAGGCCAGCCCAACTGGGCCTCCTAGCCGGCCCATTGTTTTTTCCCCAACCAGCCTCCAGGCCTCCAGGCCCAAGCCCTCTCCCTAACCCTAGCGCACCAATCCTCTCGTCCCGCACCCCGCCGCCAGCGATTCCCCTCGATCTCCCGACTCCCTTTCTCTCCCTCGCGCGTGCGCCTCGCCCCCTCTGCCCGATTCCCTCCTCCGCCTCGCCATCTCCTCTGCCGAGCGCCCGCATCGCCAGACCGCGTCGGCCAGGTCGCCTCCTCCGCCTCGCCGTCTCTCAAGGCCAGGAGCCCTCCGTCTCCAGCACCAGGAACCGCGCCGCCCCGTCCTCAAGGTCGCGGCCCCGACGCCCCCGTCCTCCAGCCGCGTCGCCGTGTCCAGAAGCAGCCGGCGGCCCCTCTCCTCGGTGGCCTCGAGCCGCTCCGCCTCTGCGCGACCCAGCGCCGCTCCTGGCTCGCATCTCCCACCGGCGCGCCAGGCCGCAGCGGTCGTGCCCCTCCTCTCCTCCGCGGTCGGATCCGGCGTCCCCGCCGCGGCCAGCCACCTCCGTGCGCCCGGGCCTCTGCCTCGTCCCCTCCAGCGCCGAGCAGCCTCCTCCTTCCTCTGTTCGGCCTTGTCCAGAGCCCCCTCGAGCACTCTGCTTCGTCACCGCACCGCTGGCCGCTCTTCCTCGCTGCTTCGAGACCGTGCTGTGTTTTTTTGTTGCTGTTGTTTATTTTTTGCCAAGTGCCAGGATGATATGTACCTCTACTACCACCGTTGCCAAGACCCGCAAGTTCAACTACGTCACGAAAACCGAGCCCGGCAAGTCCGCTACGAGAACGACTACACAATGCGTCAATGTTCCTCTCCGGTGCCCCGAGGACCGAGTACACCTACACGACGAACGCCAAGTACCACTACGAACCCGAAAGAACAAGGATGCACCAAGTTCGACTATCGTCGCCGTGTACCACTACTTCCTCGATGACCGTGTACAACTACTTCCACTACCACCACGTGAACGCCAAGTGCCTCTACCGGTGACGTGAACGGCTACATAACGTGTACCTCTATGGAACGACTACTTCCTCTCCGACCCGTGTACCACGACTCTCGAGAACGACTACTTCCACTACGTCCCGCGACGACTCGAACCCCTCCGAGAACGAATGCTTCGAAGGTATAACCCCGAGACGATGACCCGTGGATGAATGCTTGTTGTGTTGTATGAGATGCTCCACTTGTGTGCTCCGTGCCCGTTTCATCTTTGTCGTGCTCCTCGGTTGCCTCGTCGCCGACCCGTGGGAACCCGGTGACGGAATCACCCCACCTTTCATCTTGTTCGACTCGCTCACGCCATCTTTTTTTTTGCTCCGGACTCTCAACGAGTTACCGAAACCGAGATGTTGTCGTTGCATCATTTTCGGATCGTTGCCGTGGCACCCTTTCCTTCCACCACGGTGACAAATGCTTCATATCTTGTTAATTGTCAACCTTTAACTAAAAATTGCATAAACTTGATCATGTCATCCGCATCATGTTAACAACATTTAAAATGTGTGAATTGTTGTTGCTTAAAATTGCTAAACATGCATATGGGGATTTTTCCCGGAATTGTTGTAGTTATTTCCGGCCTCATTTAAAATGACTAGATAGGTAGTTTGTTTTTGCTTCACCTCTTGCCATGTTAACCAACATTTAATCTTGTCTTGTAAATAAATGAGAGACAACTAAATAAATAACATGTGGTGTTTCGTCAAGATGCAACTCGTTGCATATTGAGCTCCACTTAACTTGTAGTTTTGTTTGTGCTCATTGCCATGCCATGCATAATTAAACCTGTCATGCATCATGCTTGCTTGTGCATCATAACATGCTTATGCTTGTGTGTTTACCGTGTTGTTTGCTTCTTTCCGGTTGCTTCTCTTGTTAGCTTCGGTTTCGTTCCGGAGTTGTGAGGATTCGCTCGACTGTTGCTCTGTCTTCTTCATGGACCCGTTCTTCTTCCTTGCGGAATCCCAGGCAAGATGATCATACCCTTGGATACCTTTACTACCATTGCCATGCTTAGTTGTCTCGATGCTATCGTTACATGTCGCGCTACCCATCTTTTATGTCAGCCTCTCCTTGTTGCCATGAAACCTCTAACCTTTGACACATTCCTAGCAAAACCACTGTTTGGCTATGTTACCCGCTTGCTCAGCCCCTCTTATAGCGTTGTTAGTTGCAGGTGAAGATGAAAATCGTTCTAGGAGGGAACTTGTTGTTGGAATATCACAATATCTATTATTATTATTATTATTAACACACCTATATACTGGGCATGGGTGGAAGGCTTGGCCTTTTGCTCGGTGTTTTGTTCCACTCATGCCACCTTAGGCGCCGATAAACCGGCATTATGTTCCTTGATTTTGTGTTCCTTACACGATGGGTGGATGGGGACCCCTTGACAGTTCGACTTTGAATAAAACTCCTCCAGCAAGGCCCGACATTGGTTTTAATTTTCTCATAATAACAACTTAAATAATTAATTAATTGCATAGGGGGTCATGTCCCCGGGTTCTTAATTCTACATAACAGGGGGGGCAGTGCTGATGGTGTTGGTCCCAAACCGGGAGTCTCCGGGGCCGCCACGGGGAAACTCGAGGTATCTGGTATACCCTGTAGAATCGCCCATCCGGTCGTGTCCTGAGACGAGATACGCGCGGCTACTATCAGGGTGTCGACACACCGAGAGGTCTTGCTGGACTTGTTTTACCATTGTCGAAATGTCTTGTGCACCGGATGCCGAGCCTGATCGGATTTCCCTAAGATAAGGGGTGATGATATTATATTTATCACTTCAGCTAATCGTGAGAGCTTGTGATGGGCTAAGTTGGGACACCCCTGCAGGGTTATGATCTTTCGAAAGCCGTGCCCGCGGTTATGTGGCAGATTGGAATTTGTTAATGTCCGGTTGTAGAAAACTTGACAGAGGATCCGAAGTAAAACACACAACTGTGTGAGTAACCGTGACTGTCTCTTTTCACTTTGAGAAGAGAACACGGTGGGGTTATGTTTGACTCGTAGGTAGTTCAGGATCTTTAGCGATCACTACTAGTTGCGACCGTTTGCGTAGATGCTCATCTTATTCTTGTACTCGTAAGTTAGCCACCATATTATGCTTAGCCGCTGCTGCAACCTCACCACTTTACCTCTTCCTACCCATAAAGCTTTGCTAGTCTTGATACCCATGGTTATGGGATTGCTGAGTCCTCGTGGCTCACAGATACTACAACACCAGATGCAGGTTTAGCCGAGATTGTTGTAGGAGCTGGCTCAAGTACTTCACTGGGAGCTCGATGAAGAGAGTGGCCGTATGCTTGTGACGTTTTCGACGATAAGTAGTGGTTTCTACTAGGGGCGATTCAGACTTGTGGCTTTATGTTGTTTTTGGTATCTTCTTTTGGATCTTCACCCGTAGTCGGGTTGTGATGTTTTGAATGATGTTTTGCTTATGTAATGCATTGTGTGAAGTGGCGAGTGTATGCCAACTATCTCCTTTTACAATTTCATCCCTATTTTTACATGAGTCGTGCAAAGATACCAAACTTGAGATCATTCCAGAATGGGCTTATACCTTTAAGTCATGCCTCGACACGTAGGAGGTATAGTCCCATCCTGGGCATTACATCAACATATTGGGTCCTTTTCCCCGTGCTGTCGGGGGCTTTGAGTACTTGTACGTAGCAATCGACAAGTTCACAAAGTGGCCGGAGTTGGAAGCAGTGAGAAAGGTGACAACATTGTCGGCCATCAAGTTCTTCAAGGGCCTGGTCTGCCGTTTTGGTGTACCAAACAGAATCATCACTGACAACGGTACGCAATTCACAAGCAACACCTTCATACAATATATGCAAGGCCTCGGCGGCAAGGTCTGTTTCGCTTCTGTTGCACTACGAAGCAACGGCCAGGCAGAAAGGGCAAATAATGAAGTACTGCGGGGCCTCCGTACAAGGACTTTTGACATGCTACACAAGTACGGAAGGCGCTGGATCGATCAATTTCTGGCGGTTCTTTGGGTGATCAGAATGACACCAAATCGAGCCACCAGCCGGCCACCCTTCTCCCTCATTTATCGGGCGGAGGCAGTTCTCCCAACAAAACTCACATACGTGTCACCCCGAGTGCTCGCTTATGATGAGCTTGAGCAAGAGCGAGTGCGGCAAGATGACGCAATGCTCCTCGAGGAAGATCGTCTTCGGGCGGCTGTACGAGCAGCACGCTACCAGCATGCCTTGCGCCGCTATCATAGCCGCAAGGTTCATGCCCTAAGATTTGAGGAAGGCGACCTTGTTCTTTGGCATGTTCAGTCGGCCAAGAATTCCAACAAGTTGACGCCGAAGTGGGAAGGCCCTTATCGGGTAATACGAGTCAACAGGCCTGGCGCAGTCCGCCTGGACCGAAGATGGGATCCCAGTGAGTAACTCCTGGAACATCGAATATCTTCGCAAGTTTTACCCATAAGGCGCGGTTGCCGGGCCTCCCGGCAAGCCACCATTTTGTACAAGCCTTGCCGGCAAGGCATGTAACCCTTCGTACAAAGCCAGGCACAGACCCTGAGCATCAATAAATGAAGCGCTGACGCCCTAAGTTTTTGCATGCATGCTAGGTTGAGTCTCTTTCTCTGTTAGGGTTCATAGAGCTTAATGTCGGCTAACCCCTAGCATAAAGGTCGAGTCTGCATCTCTCTGTCTCCTTTCAGTCCTCTTGATTCACAGGATCCATGGACGTCCTTGCTGAACCATTTGAAAGAAAGGGAGTGGGCCGACACTCCGACCCCGGCAAGGCTAAGGTTGCAGGGGGCTGCACAACCAAGGGTCAAACCACGGCAAAACAAGGTTGCCAGGAGCTAGAGGAACCAGATAAGTCTTTCGCCCTCGCTCCTTTCTTCTGTATGGAACTTGAACGTACGAAGCTTCGCTCGCTCCTATGCCATCGTGATCCCCTTTTTTCCTTATGTCCAACAAGCTTTGCCTTGGACCGGGGCTGGGTGGTAGCGTGACGGGAAGGGAGCAAGCAAAAGGGTCAGACCCCGCCCTGTTACTATTCCCGCCAAGGGCACGAATACAGTTGTGGGGCAGGGAAGGAATAGCAAGGCTTGTTGCCGGGGCAGTTGCTTATCTTAAGATAACAAGGATTCGTTCCTTGGTTTGGCTCTTGCCCGCGCATAAACGAACCCAACAAACACCATTCCCTTCATAAATACGTTGTAAACAAGTACAATTCATATGGAGTGCATACATAAGCAAGTGGGTTATAGGATTTAAATCTTACAAAGGCCCGTAGTCTTAAAAACTAAAAAGAGATAAGATGCCCGTAATCCGTTTCTTGTCCCTCTCCTCAGGAAATGGAACAAGATGGCGAAGGGCAAAAGAAGCGCCTAGGCGGAGCACGAGCAGCAGAAAGCACCAAGAGAACATCTCGGCGGTCGTCCGGAAGGAGGCTGACAATGATGGTGCCGGGAGAAGAGCCGAAAGATGGGGTAGCGGGCCGGCGATGCGCGGGTTGACGCCCGTGTACTCCGACATGACGACCGCCGCCCACCTTCTTCGCCTTCTCTAGCCTCCCTACGCTAGCCTCCCAAGGAGGCGACCCCGAGAAGTTCGAGGGGCTGGCGGTGCAGATTATGGTGCTGCCAGCACCGCCTAGGGACGGCGTATCTGCCGCCTAGTCGGACCCGTCATCCTACCGCCCGCCGCCCTCGTCGTCGCTGCCGCTGTCCTCCCCATCGCTCTCGCTCGAGGAGGAGTTTTCGTTATCGGTCGAGCTCTCCACACAGCAACCTAGCCTTTGTCCCGAGCGCCCAAAGACTTTGACGGAGAGCAGGTCACTCTTCGCTAGCCTGAAGCAGAGGACGTGCCCCTTCACCAAGCAGTGGGCACGCGCAAAGGTCTTCCACTCCCGGCGAAGGAGCATCACGTGAGGGGTGGGAAACTTTGTGTCCACCCACATGACGCCATGGCAACACCCCTCCATGTGAAGCCTCAGCCTTGGTGGCTGATCAACCTCCAACACCCTCGCGAACGCTCCAGGAAGGCGGAGGCGACTGTGCGGCGGCTCGCGCAGCTATAGGATGAACTCCAATGCCGTATCCTTGACATGGCCGCATGGGGAGGTAGGAGGAGATGAAGACGGAGACTATGACGTCGCGCGTGTCACCCGACCTCACCTGCATCTCCCTCGACCGCCTTGCCGGCCGCGGCCCCGGCCGACGCTTCTGCCTCAATGATGCCCCCCTTCTAAGGCATCCGGCTCCTCTTTGACCACTGCCGCCCTCTGACGGGAAGACGACCTGGTCACTTCCGTGGAGGCACGACCATGACCGCACCCTCTCGGCATACCTTGTGGAGGGAAGGAATCAAACAGGAAGAAGATGAATGGGGGGGGGGTGAGAAGCACCGCTCCTCTCCTCCCCTCTTTATAGGAGAGCGACCGACCGAATCGACTAGTCCAAACGCCGAAGGCACGAGGGAACAGGACCGACCCGCTGCTCCAATCAGCGGCGTCTGCCCCCCCCCCTCAGCATTAATGCACACGCCCTCTACGTCCGCCACTCGCCCTCCCCGATGCATGAGGGATACGTGGCGGGCGGATTCGGAGTCGGATGACATGTGGTATGACCGTTTCTCACCCCCGTGATCGTGGAGTGACCCAAGTCCACTTAGTAAATGGGTGGCGCCCCCACGAATTCCTCTATTGTTTATGAGGGAGGCGCGAACCGCCTCTTTACTATTTTTGGAACCACAAAATGACGCAAGCACGATGCGGTCACCCCACGCACGACCCCCACGCCAGCGTAGATCATGGGGAAGCGTAACCATCGGATGAGTTCCTGCGATAAAGGGAATCCAACCTCACTGCCCACGCACTGTTCTGGGCCTAGCCCAACAACGCGTTGTGCTTATGAATGGCCCAGGCCTGGGGGCTCCTGTCGGTGTACAAAAGTAGGGGCGCTCTATTTTACCCCTTACTTGTGCACGGATAGTCAGAGCCACGCCTGTGGCCAAACTTAACAGGGCAGAAGGAGGAAGCCAGTAACGCGGAGTTACGAGAACAATGCCAAGACAGGATGCACGAGAAGACCAAACAAAGAGACATGCTCTCCCCCGGCAAGCACTACTAGGAAAAGGCATGCTAGTGGCGCACTAGTTTTGCCTACTAATGGCGCACTACTGGTGCGCCACTAGCACCACGCCATTAGAATTGAATACTAATGGCGCACCCCTGGTGCGCCATTAGTATCTGGTGTTCTCATGGCGGACCATGCAGTGCGCCATTAGTATAGCCCACTGTGCGCCATTAGTATGCCTCCCAGGGGGCCATATGTACCCATGTGCTTTGGCATACTAATGGCGCACTAGTGGGTGATGCGCCATGAGGTTCATTTGTACAGTGCGCCATTCGTGTCTTGAGTGGTGCGCCACTAGTATGAATATTTGGTATTTTTTTATTTCCTGATATTTTCACAGGATACAAAATACATTATTGGACAGAATTTAGACAACACCACACAACAACAACAGATTCATAGAATACAATAGAAGATTAGTCCCCGAATACAATTCATCATATTAGTCTCGGAATTCAGAAGACCGAACAAAGATAGAACATTACAAGTCTCGAGACCCGAGTAGCGAGTTTGTTTTCACATTACAAGTCGATATCTATCATCTAAACTAATATCACATAAAAGAGAGTTGCGGTCATCACGATGCGCATCATCGCGATGGAACTGGTCTTCATCCGGTTCCTCCAATGCTCCCTCCTCTCTCCCGCTAGATAGCGCGCGTATCTAGATTCCGCCACCGACATAGTGGTGTACCCTTTGTAATTGTTACCGCTAAAACGGTGAACCTGTCTCCGACACTCCTCCCAGTCATCGTAGACTCCGGTAACCTTACCCTTGTACACGACATACGACGACACCTCTATGCACTAGCCAAACAAAACGTTAGTACCAATTCATAGACAATACATAAGCAATATATAAGTATGTAACAAAAGGATCGGAAGAGAAAAGCAAGACATTAATAGCACCGATTACATCTAAGTTGAACGATTGTCCAAACCAAAAAGACATACAAGTTCATTAAAGTTTAATTACAACATGAGCCAATCGATGTTTCAGAACTAGACATAGCATCACTACTTTCGACTCGACTAAAGGAACCAGAGCGTGGATGAAGCCGCCGTCTATCGTGGGAGTCATGAAATTGCGGGCGTTGTCAGCCTGCATTTGTAGCGTTGTGTCTATCTCAGTGTTGGAAGGTTGATTTCTGAGGTTGAACTGCCCCGAGGTATGAAGGACATCTTGATGGATGATTTCCGCAAACTCCAACTGGATGCGAAAGAATTCTTGTCTGATGTCCGCGTCCTGGATTGCCGACAAGCTCGTGGCCCAATCTTTGAGTTTATCTGGTAGCAGAAGGTGATTATGGTCCCGTACGATCGCCCGCATGTGATGGAGGGCGTAGTAGGCACCCTTCTGACCGCCAGGCGGCTGCTTGACGCAGCAGAACGTCATATTGTGGGCGAACACATGCTTTCCGTACTTACGAACTGGCCTGGTGAAGGTGCCTCCAGATTTGGCGTAGCCGGGGAGAACATCATCAAGAACTTTCTTGACATTTGTGTAGTCTATCTTCGACTGATGGTTCGAGTCGAAATACGTGGCCATAGAATATTTCGGGCTTAAGAGGATGATTGTGCAATGTGTGTCACTGCAGAAAATACGGAATGTTAAAAAAACGATCAAAATCTAAGAAATCATATGTTACGGGGGGGTTGAGGGGACGACTTACTCGGGAAAGTAAGGCACGAGGAAGTTATCCTTATCTCGGTTTGCCAGAATGACGCCTTCGAGGTAAGAACTCGCGACTTGACGGGCCCCAGCGCTGCCCAAGATCTTGGCACGCATGAAGAAGGGGTCGACTATCACGATGTCCGGGGTCTTGTCTCTAATTATCCGCATCTCCATACTGAGCGAAAATAGCCGAACGAAGGTGTAGTGTAGCGGATGAAGGTTAAACATAGCCAAGATGTCATCAAACCGTAGGACGATCATACCCCCGATGGACTTATCCACAAAGCCCTTGCCCTATGGCACCTTGGCCATGAAAACCGGGTATGCCACATCCTTCTCTCTGAGACGCCGCTTCTCCAAAGAAAGAACACTATCATGCAGACTCCGCATAGCACCGGTTGCAGCATTGAGCATATTAGTCGGTAGCATCGGCCTACCCGCCACATGAACCCTCCTAATTATATCCTTAGGTGAAGGTGTCCCGTCCTGAGCACGGATCGTACTCGGTGCCGGCTGGCTCGCACCCTTGTTACTCTTTCTTTTCCGTCCGTTCTTGTTCTGCTGTAATGGAACCGAGTTCTGCTCACAGAACACCTTCTTTAGTGTGTTGGGGCTGATAATATTTCGCACCTCGGTTATCTGAGGCTCGGTGAAGTTGGCAGCTGGAGGCGACTCCTGAGAACTGAACGCCAGACGATGCCTGTTGCAATTGGGTTTCTCCGCGGTACCAGCTAGATTGCGATCGTCTTTTGTAGGGTTGGGTTCTTGAGAAGGAGGCCCCATGAATTCTTCATCGTACCCATGATCGGCAAAGTACTTATCGATGTTGGAAAATGTACCGTCGTCGTTGTCCGGATCCTGTGCCATATGCATGTTCGGATCCTGTGCCACAGGGATGTCCGGCATGTCCGGTAGCGTTGCGGCGGTCTTGCCATGGCTTGGCGCCGGAACGACTGGCGGTGTTGTCTTTGGGGTGGTGTCCCCCGCCCCCAAACGAATCTGGCTCTTCGGCCAAAGTAGGGGCCAACTTAGGCAGGCGCTGAGGGTCATCACTTCGTCGGCCCCGGCGGGTCGAACCGGAGGTAACAACTCGTCGCAGCCTGGCAGCACCCGAACCAGTAGAACCCTATACACGGTGGGTGGCATCGGATTACCGTGGAACACGGGGTTGCCCGGTTGAACGATTCTGCCCTTGGCGACATCGACCAACTCGTGGTTCACGAAGTGCAGGAGAGTGCACGGAACGTCGACGGCGCCCTGTGAAAACATGTAGGGCGTCAGGGATGCCCAGTCAAAGGCAAGGATGAAGTCCTCAACCGAGAGGCTTAATTAGTTACCGTGATGATGGTGTCGAGCTCGACTAATGTCGAGGCACCGCCAACGGCGGGCGTGCAATTGACGGAGGGGCCGCTTGCTGCAGAGGTGCCGGCCGGCTTACACCCGGGTGCATTAAGCTCCAATGCCCGTGCCGATGCCGGAGACACCAATGGCGCCTCCGCCGGAGACACCAGTGGCCCCGCCTGTGCGTTCTGCGAGTTGCTGGCCGTGAAGCTGGCAATCGGGGGCGGCCCCTGTTGGCCGCCCACAATCCACTTCGTCAGCCCATGAATCAAGGTAGGCATAATGCCGGTGAGCGTCGATCCCAGTTGTTGTTGCACTTGCTCTTGGACAATCTCCGGAATCCGCGCCACTTGTGCCTTGAGTTCTTGAACCTCGTGCAACTGGCGTTCCGAGCTGGTCTTTCTCTCTTTTCACCCACCAGCATTATAGTATGACGACCATTTTGTGGACAAGCCTTTGCCGGCCACACGACCAGCTGACGACGGCTTACTGAGCTTATCCTTTTTTTTCATTACGTTCAATGCCCTACTTAGAGTGGTGTCCCAAGGGGTGCTCTGAGTCGACCCCGCGCTACTGGTTTCAGTCGCCTATGGAAGGAATGTGAACCATTTAGAAATTTGGCTTCATTACTTAGAATGCAACCATATGGAGCTAATTACGCGGGGGTGTATTCCTTACCAGAACAACCTCAAGGGCCCTGGTCTTCGCATCCGTGGTAAGCTCCTTTGTTACCGGGTCCTCCTTGTACCGGGCCCTGACATAGTTCCTGGTCTGCTTGTCACGGTATTTATCGAAGAGGGGCGGTAGGCCTTGCTCAGCAAGCTACGCGTCCTCCTTGTCCCATATAGGCTCCGCCACTCTGTAACCGTCGGGACCGAGTGTGTGTTCCCCTAAGTTCAACTCCCGCATTTCTTTCTCCCACTGACTTGATTCAGAGGTTGCGCCGCTCTTGCACTTGATCTTGAATTTCTTGTAGTCATCTTCGCTGATCGAAGGATTTTTCGCCTTGATCTTCTCGTAACTAAAACCTTTGTCAATCATTCTCTTCACCGCGCTTCTCCAAGTAGACAGGGCCGTGCTCATCCTCGTGAGGGCGGCATTATTCAATTTATTCCCTGAGAGGCGTGTGTTTTCAAATTCAGCGGGGAACTTGTATCGTTTGTGCAGCTTCGTGACGAGGAGGTTGCGCAAATTCCCTCGGTCCTTATGCCTTAGGTTCTCGGTGTTGATCGAGACGGTGCTCCGGAGAATGCACCCGAGCTGAACCGAGTACCCCTTGACTATTTCTTTAGGCGCCGTTGGATGCACGTCGGAGTCCACTTTAGTAAATTCCTCCTTGACGGTGTGGAGCACGTTCGAGCGCCGGTCCTTCCGTCGCCTCTTCGGTTGGCTGCCATATGTATTTCCGCTGCCATCATTAGTGGTGGCATCCTCGGCGGCACCATCAGTGGTTTCATCCCCGACGGCACCATCAGTGGTTTCATCCCCGACGGCACCATCAGTGGTGTCTTCCTCGGCGGCACCATCAGTGGTATCAAGATCGGTGTCTTTCGCGGCGTCCTCATAGCGGTGAGGTTGTTCCTCCATCTCCTGGGACAGCTCCTAGAATGCCTTGCCGCCCGAACCACCGGCCTCATTGTTGTGGGCCATGTTTCGCTCTAAATAGGAAAAAAGTTTGGTCAAAAAGATGGTTATTGTCAAGGAACAAGATCTCATCATTTAGGGTTTGTGAGGAATTATCATGGTCTCATCATTCAGGGTTTATCGACACCGAGGCATCCTAAAAGCTAAGGTTTTATCATTTAGGGTTTGTCGACGCCGAGGCACCCTAAAAGCCTAAGCTTTCATCATTTAGGTTCTTATCGACACCGAGGCACCCTAAAAGCCAAGGTTGTATCATTTAGGGTTTGTCGACGCTGAGGCACCCTAAAAGCTAAGTTGGGAAGGAGAATTCTAAGTTGGGCCTAATCACTTGGCTCTATTGCCACCTATGGTTTAATGCAGCAAGAATAAAGGGGCAGTTGATCCTACTTAATTAAGTACAAAGATACCCCGGGCCATGCATTAGTCACAAGTACCCCATATGTCCTATTTTTAGCAAAGTCATGCTAAAATTCACCAAAAATTTCAGCATGACCATTGCTGAAAATAGGACATATGGAGTACCCTAATTTGCTGGAACGGAAGTTAATCGACATTCCAGCAAACTCAAGGGCCTCTTGGGGTACCTGCAAAATCATCACGACACGATGGTCGGAGACAAAAGCCAGCAAACTAGCAAAGTTACTGACGTGTTTATAGAAATTGTTTTCTGTAAAAGATGATCATCATCTTTACAAGTCTTTCTCAATGTGATCACAAGTAATTCAGAGGCATCACAAGTAATTCAGAGCATCACAAGGCATTAGTAGTTTAGTACATGAACAAGTTTTACAAAGCACATTAATATGTACTTTATTTATTTGTGGAGTGATATACAGTATGAACACATTCTCAATGTGCACTATGCAACAATACAATAGCTGGTGTTCTTGTACCAGCAATGGCATTCTCACGTCTTTGTTTACAATAGTGGAAAAAAGAATATAAACCCCGGTGGGGACCTCTGTTAAGTGTTCTATAAAAAAACTGGCCTTTGCCTTTTCTCGAAAGAAGATTTTTTTTACAAATTCTCCTATCTAATTAGGAAATAGGGAATGTGCAGATTGAAATCAAAATTATCTTGCTCTATACGACGAAGCTGCAAAAATAAAACTGGATGGAACTGGGGTTTTCCCTTTGATTAAAAAACAAAACATAATCTGTACATAAGATCCAAATGGCATCTTTTCATTGTATTGTATTCTAATTTGAACATCAGAAAGCCTAAAAGAGCAGTTTAAAAGTCCTCTCATGATAAAAAAAACATCTGAAGTTCACTTAAATGGATGATGTTCAAGCTCAAGCAATGTAAAATGCAAAATCAAGTGTATTCAGATAATGAAATCAGTTAGAGAGTGAAAGTGAATGTTTACGGAATTAATAACACGCTTCATAGTTTCTGACCTAAAACGCTGAACAATTCAATCAAGAGAATTAAAGTGTGGGACCATGATATAACACAAGGGATTAGTACTGTAAAGACAATGAAACATGCACTTAGTAAAACATCACAATTTTTTTTCTCTGGTATCCATTAACTTGGGTCATAGACCTCTTTTTACTGTTCTTCCAAAATTCATCTTTGTTTTCCTTCCTATGTTTTAAGCTAGATTTTCCTTTGAGTGAAACGGTGGCTACAACTACAACCATGTTTATGTTTCAGTGTAGTTCAGCAGCTGTGTGCTTTGTTTTTGTGTTTTGTTGTGTGAGACAAAATGACTATTAGGTAAAATGTAAAAGCAAAATATTCTGCACTTAACCGCGTCTTGACGGTCAATTTCTCACCCACTGCTACATTTGCATTCATCCTTTCTATTGGCTTGTTTTGCAGGTGTTCTTCATGTCGTGATGTGAAACAAATTCAGAATCAACACTATAGTAGAAGCAGGTATCTTCTTGGTTTGTTGGCTTGTATGGACACTTGCTACAGAGCAAGAAGATGGATTTGACCTAAATTTGATGGCTTGTCTGAACCTAATTTGACCTAAATTTGAGAGAGATTTGACCTAAACCTTGCAAAAGAGAGAAGAAGAGGGCATGGCCGGGAGGGAGGAGAGGAGGAAGAGAGGAGAACAGAGGCAGAGGGGGGAGGGCAATGACGATTACCTGACCACGATGAGGTGGTGGCCGGAGCGGAGATGACGGAGGGCAGAGACGACGAGCTTGGGGGAGGCGAGGATAGACGGCGCGGAGGTCGCGAGGTGCTCGGGCCTCCTCTCCTGGTGTACGCGGGCCTCCTCTCCTGGTGGACGTGGATGGCCCTCCTCTCCTGGTGGACGGCGGGGATGTCTCCGGCAGCGCAGTGGGTCTCGGTCGGGATGGCGCAGTGGGTCTAGGCGCCGTGTGTTTCTAGGGTTTCGAGGGCTGGGAAAGCGAGGGAGGGGTGGGTGGGGGCGGCGGAGCCCGGGAGCGAGGTCGCCCGTGGGTGGAAGGGGATCGGCAGCGGTGGCGAGAGGCGAGGGGTGAGATGGGCAGGCGTAGTGGGTGGGGGGGCTGAGAGAGATGTGATCGATTGGGGGAATAGAAAGGGGATTGGGGATTTTAGTGGGGGGAGGCTTAGAAATGGCGCACCCCCTAGCGGTGCGCCATTAGAATGTTTTTTTATAGCAATGGCGCACCACCTAGACAGTGCTCCATAAGTAATCTTTTTTTAGATAGCAATGGCGCACCAGCCAGCGGTGCGTCATAAGTAAAAAAAATTATTTTTTGTTGCATCCAATAATGTTTTAGAAAATGAATATGAATATGAAACAGTAATAAATTCTTATAAAAACAGTAATATTTTTTTAAAAAAATATCATCAGATTTGTTATTTGAAAATATTTATGAATATAAAAAAATTTCATCAATTTTTTTATTTGAAAATACCATCAAATTTGTTATTTGAAAATATAATCAATTTTTTTATTTTTATTTTTAGTTGCATTCATTTGTGACGGTGGAGCGGTGGGAGGGTGCGGGGGTCGTCGGTGGTGGTGGAGCGGGGGAGGGTGCGGGGGGTGCTCGGCGGCCAGGGGGATCTGGCGAGGGGGGATAGCGATCGAGATTGAGGGGATCGAGATGGTGTGTCCTCATGAATATTCAATATTTTTTCATGAATTCAAAAAGTTCCCATGAAATTTAAAAATATTCATGATAGTTCAAAAAGTGCCCATGAAATACAATCGAGAAATGAAGGCTACAATTTAAATGCAATCGATCGATCTTAGCTAGCTATATGTTCACAATCTTCTTGCCATTCTTTTTCCAAATGGAGTTCTTCTGTGGAACGGACGTCCTTTAGGTAGGGTGGTCCTGCTTCTTCCTATGGTGTATGCTGCTACTTCATCGTCGTTGTCATGTTCCATCTTCGGGTCGCCGTACTTGTCGAAGTCTTGCTCATTGGCGACTCCATCCATTCCGATGATCTTCCTTTTGCCTCTCCTCACGACAACACGACTGGGCTTTAACGGGTCGGTAATGAAGAAGCATTGGTCCACTTGGGAAGCCAGTACCCATGGCTCATTTTTCGCGGTGACGTTTGCACCCGCGATCTTGGATTTGGCTTCGAGTATAACCATGGTGGTTAAATACCGGTCTTCTTTTAGGACGCTCTTGGCCCATCTGACACAGAACATCGGGACCTTCTCTCTAGCGTAGCTCAGCTCCCAGATCTCCTCGATCCTTCCGTAGTATATGTCCTTGTTGTTACCGGTGTAGGATTCCATCGTTACCCTAGAGTTCTGATAACCATCGCTCTTCATGTCCTTATCCTCGGTGTAGAATGTGTAGCCGTTGATATCGTACGCCTCATAGGTCATCAGGTTGTGCTCGGCGCCCTGTGATAAGGCAAATATGAGTTGTTCTTCCACGGAAGAATCCTCATGTAAAGGGTATGACAGAAGCTTCTACTTGAACCAACGCGTGAAACATGAGTTGTGCTCTTTGATTATATCTCCTTCCGTCCTCTGTCGGTCCCGGTCATTGTACGTCTTCTCAATAAAGGTTTTGTGCTCTACCACCCAAGGATCGACCACGTCTATGTGTTGTAGCGCGACTAGGTTTGCACTTTCAAAATCAGCGAGTCGACCCTCGAAGTCGACATGCATTTCGCGGCGACCCTCACGGTGACCCCATCCAGCGAGCCTGCCGAGGTGCCTGTTGACAGGCAAATCAATGGTTTTCTCGATGCCTAGATAATTCGTGCAGTAGGAGATGCACTCTTCGGTCAGAAAGCCCCTGGCTATGCTTCCCTCTGGACGTGACATGTTGCGAACATATCCTTTGATGACACCATTCATCCTTTCGAATGACATCATGCTGTGTAGGAACGTCGGCCCGAGTTGGATGATATCCTCCATGATATGGACCAGCAGATGCACCATAACGTCGAAGAATGCGGGCTGGAAGTACATCTCAGGCTCGCATAGTATCACCACGATCTCTTCCTGTAGCCTTCTGAGTTGCCTCACGCCAACCGACTTCCAAGAGATGACGTCGAAAAAGTTGCATAGGCCAAATAGCATTTCACGGACGTGCGCATCCATGATCCCACGGATTGCAACTGGAAGTATCTGCGTCATCAGCACGTGACAGTCGTGAGACTTCATCCCGCTGAACTTCTGCTTCGCTGGTTCTAGGTATCTGCTTATCTTCCCCGCGTAACCGTAAGGAAGTTTTACTCCTACGAGGCAGGTGAAAAATTGCTCGATCTCCTCCTGACTTAGAGTGAAGCACGCGGGAGGGTAGTCATTTCCGGTCTTCTTGGCCTTTTTGCCTCCTTTGCGACGACTTTCCCTGTCCTGCTTCACCTCATCATCATCATCATCATCATCATCATTAGCGTGATGCTCCTGCCTGATGCCCATTGATTTCAAGTCTGCCCTTGCTTTCGGCCCATCTTTTGTCCTCTCCGGCATGTTGAGCAGGGTACCAAGCAGACTCTCGCACACGTTCTTCATGATATGCATGACATCAAGGCTGTGAGGCACACGGTGGATCTTCCAGTACGGCAAGTCCCAGAAAACAGACCTTGTTTTCCATACCTTCAGCAGCGGCTCTAGCGCCATTCGCTTCTTTCCCGGCTCTGGCGCCTTTTGCTTATTTCTCGGCAGTGGGCAATCTTTCCAATTTTTCAATAGCTCGTCTATTTCCTCGCTGCTTCTCGTACGCGGGCGTCTTCAGGGTTCGGTTTCACCATCGAACAGATCCTTGCGTTTCCTCCATGGGTCATCGTCGCGAAGCCACCTTCGATGTCCCATGAACACGGTTTTTGAAGACCCGGGATCTCTATCTAGCTGGTGATACGTTGTGTCACCCATGCACCTGACGCATCCAGAAAATCCGTCGACCACCTACCCCGCGAGATATCAGTAACCGAGATAGTCGTGCACCGTCGTGAGCAGTGCGTCTCCCATAGGGAAATATTCTTTCTTTGCGGCGTCCCACGTATTGGCTGGCGTTTTCCACAGCATGTCTAGCTCCTCTTTCAACAACCCCAGATACAGATTGATGTCGTTCCCTGGTTGTTTCGGCCCTTCAATTAGCATACTCATGTGAATATTCTTCCTCTTCATGCACAACCAGGGGGAAGGTTGTACATCCACACAAACACAGGCCAGGTGCTATGTGTGCTTCTCTGGCTGCCAAACGGATTTACTCCATCGGTGCTCGCACCCAGCATGATGTTCCTTGGATCGTTCCCAAATTCTAGGTCTTCGAAGTTCAACGCTTGCCACTGGCTCGCATCCTTAGGGTGACTCAACATCTTGTCTTTTTTATTTATCTCCGGATCATTTCCGTCATCTTCTTGCTTCTTCTCCTCCCTATCCGCGTGCCAATGCAGGAGCTTTGCTACCTTAGGGTCCGCGAAATACCGCTGCAGACAAGGAGTGATTGGAAAGTACCACACCACTTTTCGAGGAGCTTTCTTCCACTTCTTGTATCGAGCGACTCCGCACACCAGACATATGGTAAACTCTGCGTGCTCGTCCCAATTAATGATGCAATTGTTCATGCATACATGGTATTTCACGTGCTGTAAATCCAGAGGACACACGATTTTCTTCGCCTCCTCAAAACTGGTCGGGCACTTGTTCCCCTTGGGAAGACGTTCGTGCCAGAATGACATGTTCTCGTCGAAGCATGCGTCGGTCATTTTGTTTTTTACCTTCATCTCCAGAGCCATGACCGTTACTTTCAGGCGGGTATCCTCGGGCCTGCATCCTTCATACAATGGAGTAAGTGCGTCTATCTCCAGTTGGTACAGCTTGGATTTCTCTCGGGCGGTAGCTCTTGCGTTATCCGTCTGCTTGAGAAGCTGCTCTTGAATATGAGGGTCCTGCACCCAGCCTCCATCGTCGTCTGATCTGGCATCTTCATATAGATCATGATCACGCCCTTCGTCTTGATCTTCCTCATCATCATGTCCGGCATCTTCTACATGATGACTGTGTACAGCATCACCATCGTTATCATGTCCTGGAAATTCTTCGTCTTCTTACCCGCCCTCGTCGCGGTGGTTGTCTTGCTGCCCTTCCTCATTTCTTGCCCGGCCATGGACAACTTCATAGTGATCTTCATCACCTTGCCACCGATAGCCAACCATGAAACCACACAAGAGCACGTGGTCCCGCACCTACACGGAATCCGGGTCCGCAAGAAGGCTCTTCAGCTTGCATCTTCGAGACGGACATCTTATCTCCGTCTTGTTCTTTTGAAGCATCTCAGACTTCGCGGAGCTCAAAAACCTAGTTACGATGCCTTCGGTCATCATGCGGACCATGGTCGCCTGCGGGGTAGAGCAAAACGGTACTTTAGAACCAAGAAAAATTTGGCATGACATTCCCTAAAAATAGGACCAAAAAGAATGCATGGTACCAAAATTCTCGCCGAAACGGAAATGAATCAACATTTCGGCAAAATATTGGCAACAATCGCATTTCAAATACCGATACCTGCAAACACAAACATATATGCAACACCACAAACATATGCAACACCACAAACATACATAGATCTAGCTAGGCCATAAAAAGTGCATGTGCACGGTTGTTCGACCTCGAGGGAGAAAAAATGTAGACCTACAACATAAAGATAGCTTTCCCCTTAATTACCTATCAAAAAAAGGAATTTAACCACTACATTTTGATGAATCTATGGTGCAAATGAGGTGAGGAGGAGGAGGCAGCCGACACAAGCTTGGAGGAGGAGGTGGAGAGAATGAAGTGGGGAAAGTGAGTGTGTAGGTGTGGCTGTCGAAAATATCTAGCTGGTCCGAGGTTACTAATGGCGCACCACCCACAAATGCGCCATTAGTAACCCTGGTTACTAATGTCGCACTAGCTATATGTGCGCCATTAGTAGTTTTGAAAAAAAAATAGTAGTGGCGCACTGTGTTGGAGGTGCGCCATTACTAGTTAAACTAGTAATGGCGCACTGTGCCATGGTGCGCCATTAGTATTTTTGAAAAAAAAACATTTGTTACTAATGGCGCACCAAGGGTCTGGTGCGCCATTAGTGTCTACCACAATAATAGTGCACCAACTCATGGTGCGCCATTACTATATAGTAGTGGCGCATCAAGTGTCTGGTGCGCCATTAGTGGCCATATCATCTATAGCTCTTTTCCTAGTAGTGAAGGACTCTTGCCGCGGCGGCCTGCGCACCCCTCGGCAAGGGCTCTTGCCGGGGCGATCCACTCAGACGCCTCCGTCACAGCCACCCTTTAAGCCTATGAGCTCCAACGGTACCAACAACATTGGAGCCAAGGCTCGGGAAGCGCCCACGTGATGGCATGTAGATCTTTGTGAAGACAAAGATCTATGACTCCCAAGATAAGAACCAGAAGACATGGCGATCACAAGGCTCCTTGCCGTGGACGCCCACGAAGCATCGGCAAGGATCCTGACCGAAGATACCCTAGAGCCCCGGCAAGCCTCTTGCCGCAGGATACTCGTGAAGGCCCCGACAAGACCCTTGCCGGGAACAGAAGCAAGTCTCCGGCAAGCCCTTGCCGCCCCGTAGGGCCTCAGTTATATACCGCGGGGTTGGCCTCGGATATGGATCTTCAGGTGGCATAAGCTCCGAGGCCACTGGCCTCTACATCGTTCTCCCTTTAGAATGTGCTGCAGGAATAATGGTCCTCCTCACCGCTCAACCTTGCCTTTCCGGATCTCCAGTACGAGTACATTTTGGTGGTGCAGCAGCGAAACGTCAACACATTCGATGCAAGTTATCAAAAGACTGCCCCAGCTCGGCTGTCGACTCGCTGGCCCAGGCAGGCACCCACGTGGCGATACGTGGTTCCTGGGACAGCTAGTCAAACACCTGTGTGGTGGCATATTGATCTTCATGAAGGCCCTACCGCGACGCCACCTCGGCTGCCTGCCTCGCTGGCCTGGACGTGCGTCGCGACCAGACAGAGCGGCCACGGACGGGACATGCTTCTTTTCCGTCCCCGATAAAGTAAATAGACACCTAAGCAGCGCATTTAATGCGCCTTGTCCCATAATGGCATGGGATAAGCCTATACACTGTACACCTTTCCACATCCTGTGTGCCACTGTGTGGCAACCCCTTTAGACTATAAAAGGAGGCCTGTGGCATACTAGAAGAGGATTCAGATCCTGAAAAGCTGGATAGGCACCATAGCTAGCTCAAGAACTCAAGAACACTCAAATATACACCAAAGCGGGACTAGGGTATTACGCATCCTCGCGGCACGAACCCGAGTAAACGATCGTTGTGCTGACTCTTAGACCTGCTCTTTGCACAACTTCGCGCCCGCCAACCGTAGAAGGGATTCCAGTGATCCCATAGGTGTCGTTTCGTACCGACAGTTTGGAATGCACTAAAATGTTCATTTGAGTAGCAGGTTACATGCATTATAGACGTAGCGAAATATTTTAATTGAACATAACATGGATTCAAAGTTTTGAATGGCATTTGTATTAACTCATACAGTAAAACGGGACTGGAGTCTCTTGTGTGGTGCGAATATATTTCCTTTTGGTTTTTTCATCGAGGGAAATGCGAATTGTCTTTGTACAGTATACGTTATGCTTGTCCAGACATTTCAACCCGCGCTTTGTTATCCCAAAAAATTTGATATCTCTTTGTCTCGTTGTGCTCCTAAAATTCCCTCCATCGCAACCCGCACCTTGCTATCCCGAAATTACAACCCGCGCAAAAACTACCACCTCCTATGAAATCATGATATGTCTCTCGCTGGTAATATAGTAAAATAGGACATGGCTCTCTCTTGTGGGGTGCGAATTGTCTTTTTTTGTACACGGTAAGCTTCCCAAAATTTTAAGCCGCGCCTTGTTATGCAGAAACTCCAACCTAGCATCTTTGTCTATTGTGCTGCGAAACTCCCACCTCTTCATCCCGCGGCTTGTTATCCTGAAGTTTTAAGATATCTATTTGTCTCGTTGTGCTCGGAAAACTCCCTCCATCTCAAGCCCCGCGTTGCCACCTAGTTCAAATCGGTGGGGCTATTTTCGTAACTTACCCAACATTAAGGACAAGCGCGCCCCTAAGCCATGGTACCCCCTCCCATCCCATCCCGTCTGCCGCCCCATTCGAACATCGAGGCCACGAAAACCCACCAAGCCCCACACCCTCCTCTGTCTGACACCTAGCCGGAGTCGCTTCCCCGACAACGTCGTGCACCGCAATAGCTCGATGTCCCTCATCCACCGCACCGGATGAGGATCCGTCGTCCCGCCAGTTCAGCCACCCCATCCTCCACCACCAAGGATCTGCATCGACGTTCGCCTCGTCTTTCATGCCACCTACATTCCCACAGCGCCGTCTTCACCTGCACCACCAGAAGAGCAGCACAATCACCGGTTCCTCGGATGAAGCTGTGGCCTAATCAGCGCCACCAAAGAGGTTCTACAGTAATCACTCCATTTTCTTCTTGATTCGATCTCATGGTGCTGCCGGCACTCGGTCCCGATCCGACATGGCATGACTCCATCTACACCGGCGTCGCTGGCCACTTCCTTTACGTCATCGCTTCCTCGGTGGTGACGTCCACATCACTCGGAGCTGCTCCTGCTTTGGCTCTCGCTCGCGCTGTTGTTCTGCTCTTGCTCTTCGGTCCCCTTCCTAGTCTGCTCATGCTCTTGCTCTCGTTGATGCTCTTGCTCTTGATCTTGCTTGCACTGCTGCTCTAGTCTTCCTCATGTTGCTGATGCACGAGCATCAGGTCCTGCTCTCGCTCGAGCCACTCTAGCTGCTACCCGAGATGCTGCTACACGACCAGCTGCCCCAGCTCTCGCACACGCTGCTACTCCGAGCGCTGCTGCTCCTACAGCTTTTCTGCTACCAGTGTGTTCAATTTCAACAGCAAAACTTAGTGCCGACAACAAATTTCACTTCCAACAATAAAATTCAGTTTCAACAGTTAAATTCAGTTTCGACAGTTGAGTTCAGAGATGAGCTGTTGATGTATTTTACATGTAGCACTTTGTGGTTGTGTATTTTAAATAATCTATTGCAGATGATATTAGAATTCCACCCAGGTTAACGTTGTCCCTCTTGTCCTTCTTCCGCCTCACCATCGTACAACTCACCAGAGCTGCTACAACGACAAAACCATCCATCATAGCCGAGCAGTACCCTTGGCTCCATCTCCAGGCGCCTAAGATCTTCGTCCCCTCCTCCGACTGCCACATTATCCGCAACATCCTCAGCGACCAACCCAATGATGCTGAGATCGACCTGGCTTCGACATAGAGGTGTACACTTATCGCATCACTTTTTTACTCTACATGTTATATATATTGTCTACTGAGCACACGTATTAACGTGAAATATGATTAGTTTCTCCTATGTAACAAGCAGTGAGGTACTAGGAAACCTAGCTATCCGTGGTGGACTCTCTTTAAAGCCATCATTATTTATTTATGTGTGTTTGAGCTGTGCATTTCTAGATGAGCCTGGGAGTTTAGCTAGTAGGGTAGTGGCCTGTGTCCAAAGCAGTACAAGTAGCACAATTTTTTTTGGAGTGTAGGATTTTCCAAGTTCAAGCCTGCCTACTAGAATCACCAGTTCTTAAAAGGAAAAATGAAGGAAAAACATAGGAATTAGAAAGTTTCCTATGGTACTACTATTCATGCGTTTGGTTCAAAGGAATGGAGCAAAGGAGAACTGTAGGATTTGTTCCTTTATTGTCTCCTTGATAGAAAAACCATAGGAATTCTAATATCCACTTGACCTCCTTTTCAAATTCCTATTCATGAAGCACTAGACGATGAGATAGTGGCATAATAGCATTATAATTATACATTTTCCTGTGGTTTGACTTAATTTCACCATGCTTCTTTCCATTCCTGTGATCTTCTAATTCTTGTGAACAAAACATTCAGATTGATAGAAATCTTTTGTTTTTAAATTCTATGTTCTGCATGTGCATTCCTATCCTATTCACGTGTATTTCCTATCCCTGCATTATTAGAATCCTCCAATTCAAACAAGCGCTAACATAATTACTTCTATTACAGATATGTTTCGAAGAAAACATTGTGTGGTTTGTCCCGCTCCCGCTGCGTTGTGGTCCACCCCAGCTAAGCTGCTCCAACGATGGAAGGGTTCACCACATCAGGGATCTGCCCTCCAGACTATCTTTCGTCGCCTCAGATCTCCTTCCCCACCATCGGTAGCCACGACAACTGCATTGTCATCATCAACTTAGCAGTGGACCTTGAGAACTACACGTGTCCGCAAGAGAGGTCACACTCTTTCGTGTGTGCTTACGTTATGCATCGCCTATTTTATCATCATGTTCACCGATTAGACTCCGAGTCAGGTCCAAACTAATGCTCAAACTTGAATTTTTAAATGTTTGTGGGGTACATATTGGGGCAACAATCAATAATATTTGTCTACTATCTAGTTAATCTCGGGTGTCTACTGTGAGTTTCATGTTGGGTGGAAAGAAACATTAAAGGAGCCCTTATCTGTATTTTTAACTGAAGCTATTATCTTCTTGTTATCATTGTTCTTGGGTCTATCCACAGCATGCACTCCTTACATAATCTCACTATGTTTTATTTCTATGCATGTCAATTATTGTACACAATGGTACTGAACATGTAGAGCAAAAGAGACGAGCCTTGTGTGGCAATAAAATTTAATGCAAACATCACTCCATGGTGGGCGCAAAAGCAACCCCCTCCCCCATTCCGAATTGTAATCAAGAGGAAGATAACTGTTCAGAGGGGGATTCAAAGGGAGCAGACCACTCCTATTTAACTCCTCTGGTCTTTTGCTCTAACTTGGCATGCACATGTTGGTCATATCATGCATATGGTGCCTTGCATTGCTTTACACATAAAATATGTCATGTGCTTAGTTTAGACATGTATTGTGTGAATGCCATCCATTTAGTTTCTATATCATATATGTGAATCATGCAATGCCATCTTGTTTAGCCAGGAATCATACATGTGAATTTTGCAATGCCATACTGGTTAGCCACTCATCTTATATGTGAATTATATCATGCCATCCTTCTTTATTACGTAATAATTTGTCGACGATGTTAGTACATTCAATTACTCTTCTTGTGCATCAACCATTCGACATGGTCATGGAAAAATCTGGAGAGAAAACAAGGTCTTCAAAGAAGACAATGCAATGCGCATGTCTTGCTGGTTACGGATAGATCCTCAGAGGAGGATTCAGAGACAGATGACCAGTCCTATCCCCCCCCCCCGAGGTGCATGCTCTAACTTGGCAGGGTTATATTGCTCATATCATGCATATGGTGTCTTGCATTGTCATGTTATTTTCTTAGTTTAGACATGCTTTGTGTGAATGCCACTTGTTTAGTGTCTAGTTACCATAAATGTGAATTATACAATACCATCTTGTTGCAAGACATTATATATGTGAATTATGCAATGTTATCTTGTTGCAAGGCATTATATATGTGAATTATGCAATGCCATGTTGTTTAGCCAAGCATCATATATATGAATTATATCATGCCACCTTTTTTGTATTATGTATTCCATTTGTCTACAATGTTTGTATATTCAACTACTCTTCCTTTGGATCAGCCATTTGAATTGGTGATGCAAAAAATCTCGAGTGAAAACAAGGTCTTCAGAGCAGACAATGCTACTAGCTAAAGCATATATATTGCTGGTTACAAATAGCCCCTCTGAGGAGGATTCAGAGACAGATGACCAGTCCTATTCCCCCCCCCCGAGGTGTATGCTCAAACTTGGCAGGGTTATATTACACATATCATGCATATGTTATCTTGTAATGCTTAGTTTTTACAACACATACACAATATTGAATGCCATGTTCTTAGCTGACACATCATATATGTGATTGCCTTCTGCTCACTTGGTTAGTATATAAACAATATATTTGAATTATATCATGCCATGATATTTACATAGATTCATGTATCTGAATTATGGCATGCCAACCCATTTTCTAAAGAAATAATATAGTTATATCATCTCATCATGTTTACATGGTCATCATATTTTGAATTATCTCATTCTATCCATGAATTATATCATGCCATCATGTTTCCATCGACGCCATGTATGTGAATTATGGCATGCCAACCACTTTAATAGACACATTATGTAGTTATATCATGTCATCCTTTTAAATAGCCATCGTTTTTTGAAGTATCTCATTCTATCCAGTTTAGTTAGGCATCATATATGTGGATTTGTTTCATGCTATCTTGTTTAATTAGCTATCATATATGTGAAACTGTGTCATGCTATCGTGTTTGGTTAGACAACATAAATGTGAATTATTTCATGTTCTATTTTCGTCCCTACCATCCATTGCACCTGTCTATCATACAATGTTTGTACAATTAATTACTTCTTTTGTTTATCAACCAGTTGAATTGGAGAGGCTGATGGCAGTATCTATGGGAGTTAAAAACAGTCTTCAGAAAAGATCGTGCTAGCCATCGACGCAGATAGACCCACGATTGTCCTTGCCCAAAAACTAGCCCCACCACACATAACCCAGACTCATGCAGATTGTACAACTACCCACTTGGACACAGAACCAGCTACACCCCTTCTAACCCAAACCTTAGCAGACAATAACCTAGTTCAAGTTGACACAACACCGTCTCCACCACAGAGCACCCAAACACGAGCACTTAGTAAGGCAAGTTCAGTACCCAAATCATGACGACCACCACACTGAACACAAGTCAATGCTGAAAGCAGAAGAAGAATTGTTCCCAGGCCATGTTCCATAGCTATGGTCATACTCCTTTGCTCTAGCATCACTTTATTTACTCATACCAACTAATTTAAAATTTGAAGGATGCAATTGAAACTCCAATTGTGCAACAATAATGTTTTAATCTTGTTTCTTTAACTGGTTTACTGTTGTAACATGCTCGATGTTGATTTCAGTTTCAATTGAATAAACAGTTATGTTCTCTTGGCATGCACACTACAAGTGTTGTTAGTGTTGTGTAGTTTCCCACACATATATTTTGTCTATGCAGCTTTGTCTTAAACATATATGATTTGAATTGTCTCTATCTTGATTTGGCAACATAAACTAGAATGATGTAGTCCATACACTGACCATACTACACAGATATATGTTTGTTTCATGTTGTTATCCTGTCCACCTTACAGTGACCATAATACATAGATATACATTTATTTCATGCTGTTATCATGTCCACCTTACAACTGAACCGGTTTACCAAAATGAGTTTCATATACAGCATGGTAAACCTCTGACATGTTTGTTTGCTTCCCTTTTAGAATGTGGACAACATATTGGAGAAGAGTACCTCGTTATGCAATGGTAAGGAAGTAATGCATATAAGGTTCAATATAGTGAGACATACCTATTGGTCTCTAAGAAATCTGATAAAAACTATCTCGAAGATAGTGAGACAACCCCAAAGTCATGTCTTGATGTAGTGTTCGAGTTACTGGCCACTACCGCTAGCACAGCTGTTCGAACTCGCTGCCTGAATCAGTTCGGCTTTTTGATTCTCAACTTCAAGTTAAAATACATCGATTAGATGTGTTGAGACAGGAAGTCGAAGGACTGCGGAAGTCCCTGCAGAATTTAGATGCATACTTTCTGGTGCAACATCAAGTGCTGGAGGATTTAAGCGCCAAACAAGAGAATGCTAATAAGCTTGCTAAGCTTCTTGCCAGCATGGTGGATACCCAAGATATTGTTTCTTGAGATCTTGTGAAGTGGTTTCACTTATGGTCTTGTTTTGCTGCGGCGTTTATATGCACTGGTCACCAACTTTGACAACCAATGTATCTAATATGTTGCTTTGTTCCCCATATTTACACTGGTGGCGAACTTTGATGCCCAGTGGTTGTAATATGTGTAATAGCCGGAATAGCCTAGCGTATGTTGCTTGCTTACTTATTTCCATGTTGTCTTGTTTATTTGTTTGCTTGTAGTTAGTGTAGTTCTTTTCCCGCGGTTTCCTAGTGGCCCCAACAACATATTTCTTAAAACTAGGCCACAATAACCATGGGCAACATACGGACCGTTGTCACCATGGCCTTCTACCGGCCTTCTACGGCTCGTAGAATCAATGGGCCTTCTATGGGCCGTATGATCGATTGGCCAAATATGGGCCAATAATGGACTGCATTATGGGTCGTAAACGGGCTAGAGTGGCAGCCGTCCGTTCATGGTTTGACCATAATGGGCATTTAAGAGGCCGACGAGTATAACATGATTAATTATATCTACATGCATAATGGGTCATTAATAGGCCGTATTTGATGACGGTATGAAAATGGCCCAACGGGCCACAAACAGGCCGACTCTAACCACGGGCTGAATTTGGCCCACAAGCAGAAAATGCTAGTACTAGACCGTAAGCAACAGACTGCTGCAAATCAGCGCAAGAATAAATGGGCCCTTAAAAGGCTAAAAGATAACACAGGATGGGAACGGCCCAATGTAATAATGGGCCGTTAATGGCTATGAAGCGATATACTGTTCATTGTGGGCCAGTTTAGTATGGGCCGTTAATGGGCCAAGAGTTACAAAGGGCCTCATATAGGCCGAAAGATGACAAGGGTCGTACATGGGCTGGAAGTTACAACGGGTTGGAATCATATTGGACGGCCCAGATGGAGCTAGTGGGCTGAATTCGGAAAGGCCATAATGGGCGGTGAGTTGTCGGGCCTGAATGGGCAATATGCGAGCAGGCCGTTAGCAGGCTTTCGATGAGCCGGCCCGTCAACCTTTGTCCAAGTCAAACGGGCCAACTTTTTGACCTAAATGGGACACTATTGGGCCATGCCACGTGTCGACGTATCATAGGCGCCTCCTGTCCATTGGTTGGATGACATTTGTCTAACGTGGAGCTGACACATGGTTCCTTCGGCCAATGAGAATTTTACATGTGGAAAATCCCTATTGGTCCTCACTGTTAGCGGGTTATCGGATCCAAAACCGGACCCGATAGCTGAACGGCGACCCGTTATGCTGGATGCCACGTGTCGATTACCCTTGACGAAAGCACTTCCATGATGTGGCATTTATTATCATGGAAGTGAACACTTCCGTGATGATAATTTTGGTATTGTCATGGAACACTTCTACGACAACACAAGTATGACTGTCCTGATGCTGTCAAAAAAATTTCATGGATGTACATGCATGACATAAAATGTGACCTACTGTGACAAACATGTATTATCACGGAAATGTTTTTTTGTAGTGGTAGGTAGGGCTGGTAGGGGAAGTAACCAATAGGTGAGACTCATTAATGAGATATCGAGCTAGACAAACTACCTATCCCCGAGGGCCACACTTTTTTACATGGCCTGCTCGTTCGCCCCATCATTTGCTTTTGTGGTTTTAGGGGATCCCATGGAATGAGCCTCCTGCTCTTCCACAAGCGCATCGGTGTTGGGAGAATCTGATTCCCCGAGATCGGTGCGGCGAAACCACCTTGCCAGATTGGTGGCTATTGTGACGAATTCGTGCAATCAGAGATTAAGCCATAAGCTCCCACCCTGAAACAGGAAGAGTCGGGGGCACCTACCGAAGGAGTCTTCCCTCCATCGCCTTTGACTACCCTCTTTAATGTGGCTCGCTCCTAGTTTTTCTTCCCCTGCCCGTTAAATCTAGGCTAGTGGCTATAGCAGATTTCGTGTCTGATCGAACGTGGAACTAGCCCATTGAGCTTCTTGGATTCCAAACCAGAAAGAAGGATTGCACACAAGAAAATAAAGTTGGATGAAAGATGAGGTAAAGATGAACTTTATTCTCTTAGCTTCTCTCCATCCAGCAAGTTACTCTCTTAAGAAATCCTTTGATGTTCTCAGGCAAGCTTTAATTGAGGCCCTTGTGTTAGTTCTCCCACCGCCTTGAAATGAGTGTATGTACATCACACCTCCTACGGTGGTTGGTTTTGTATGAACCCACTTTCCTTTGTTATCTTCAACTCTTTCTCTTTTTTTAGAGGAATGCATTCCCAGTATAAATGATGATTCTTTCTTTCGTATTGTTAATGTTTTCAATTGTGAAAGGAATTTTGTGTACCCATCGGATGGCAGCCCTTTCGAATGATCCGTAGGGACAGATTCACTCTGCGTAGATTGACTGAACGAAAAAAGCCTTCCACAGGCAGGCGATCGTGTTTTTCACAGGATTTCTTCCGTCCCTTCCCACAAAATCATCAGGCTTGGGACAAAGTCCGTGACGAAGAATTTTCTTTTCAATCAATAGATAGGAACGAGTGTTCTTTCTAGGGGATAGGATCCATCTACTCTCTCTCTCTGCCTCTCTCTCTATATATATTTTCTTTGATGCAATTTAGAGAGAAAGAGCAGTGCCAATTAAAAAAGTAATCGAGAGATGATTCCAAAATAGATACATAGATATCTAAAGTAATGGGATGTATATATTATTCCTATATATATCATTTATCTATGAAAAAAGTAAACATAGTTCGTTTTTGGGTTCCCCGAAGCCCCGAATGGATCGGATCGTTTCTGCTTCTGCCAAAGAAATGACCTTCACTTGGTATTCAGTGCTCTGTTCTAGAAGTTTGTAACACCTAACCTCGAACTACATTGACTCCTTACGGGATGAGAAGCAAGTGAAATTATTTCTAGGCTTCTTAAAGATATTCTCCATTTTTCCCCTTTCCCTAGAATAAAGTATTGAGTGCTATTTGATCAGACTGAGTTGTAATTGAGCTTGATTGACTTGATCTTCTGTTTGCATTTCTTGTTAAGTATGTGGGTGACTCATCATCATGAGATCGGTTGGTCCAAATTCTTTTCAAGTGGCAAGGAACAAGAGGAAAAAGGCAGAAGGAATTTGTCCAATAGTAACAAATGGTTCCTGCACAGGTTCACATCCAATCCAACCTAGTAGTAAGCATTCTGCGAAAAGCAACCAAAATATTCCTTGGTGAATCAGTTGGAAACTTGAACTACGCACAATCATTTCTTAAAAACAGGTAAAGCAAAGAGAGATATAAAAACCGGTGGTATTGCGGCGACAACTCCCACTTTGTCAAGTATACTCCGAGCGAATCAAACATCTAATGCCTTTTCCATACCTTCTTGGACCTGGCGCCTCTCTTTTCTCTTTTCCTTCTCTTTAGTGGATGTGGTGGCATGTGCTTCATCCCTCCTTTTATGTTAATGCTATCAATGGTGAATAGATCATTCACCTTATAAGGCCATGGAATTTATATTCCCGAAGGTCCGCGAACATACAAAAAAAGGGGCAGTGACTCTACTGTACTATTGTGTTGAGGTGAAGATCAATCAATCTCTAATCTCTATCATAGTCAATATCACCTTCTCCTACTTGAATGACACTAACATCACCATCTGAACTCAGGAATAACTCTGATTTCTCAGGGTTTAACTCTATGTCGCCGCCACGCTCAATCAATCTCTAATCTCTATCATAGTCAATATCGCCTTCGCCTACTAGTATCATGACTCATTTTAAAAGTGTGTCTAGGCTTTTAGTTAATGCCAAAAAAGTAAGATCTTCTTCAGTAGTATTTCCTTTTCTTTGAAACAAACTATTTTTTATTGTGTCTTTAATGAAGGGATTTTACAAGTGAAATACTTATACCCTCCATCCATTTCGTTTTCTTTCCAGGATTTTTATCCTCTTCCTTACCGGGAAGGCGCACTTCTCTTCTTCTTCTGGCCTTCACCCTGAGTGAGCTTTCTCCACAATATGGATGTGGTGATTGTTCATAAACTCCTTGCCGAATGGCTGCCCACGTCTTACTAGACCAGCCTGCTATAACTATTCCATAAACACCTAGCGAAGCTCTTAGCACCGGTTTTCACTTCATGTAGCAGCTTCTTCTTTTGTCTACCCAAACACTTCATCCATGAGAACCAAGTTTTAATCAATGATATATTCTAAAATTAAGAGAACTCTATTAATCTACATACCTTGTCACCGGCCACCATGTTTTCTCCGAAGGGTGAAGGCGGATCCTCAGAACTTAAAATAAGGGAGAAGGGATTACCTTCCAGATTCTTCTGTGATACCCTCTATGTCGCCTTCTCCTGGATGGTCAGCCCAGTGTCCTGAATCCTTGAGCTCTTCCTCATGGCTTTGACTGGTGACATACATTTCATCTTATTTGCTACTCTCTTGGTCCTTGGTTATGATGTCTTCTGCCACTCTCCTTGGTGGCTATTCTCCAATATCTTAGGTCCATCAGATGTCAGCTGAATCTGATCAGTGGTTGTCTCTGCCTAATCCACCAAGTGTGTACAAGACAATATCTTTGTCTGTCATAGGTTCTCATGCTGCTGCAATTTAATTAGACTGGAATTTGGTGCTACTAAAGGAGAAATGAGAGAAAACAGAAGCACTGGAGAAGAGTGCAAGCTTCGTGCCAGGGAAAACTAGAACATCTTAGTAGCCAGAGGAAATGAAAGGATAATTTTGCTCTTCGGAAAAATGTTGCGTAGCAATAGAAGCCTGCTCATGCTGCTTCGGCGGCACGTTTTTGCCTTCTTTGCTCTGGATAGGAGCACCAATGGACATGGGGACGGAGCTGGCGAAGCGTGTCATTCGAAATGGATAGAAAGACACCAGCACTTCGCCTCTTTGTTGGACCGCCGGCGCGAACACGGTGGTCTCCCTAAATCTCAACTTTATAATCTACTCTATAACTCATTGGAGATATCAGAAACCCTACAAATGCTAGTCTCTAGTATACCGCAAAGACTAAAGAAAACGAATACTGGTAATACTCGGAAAAAACACTACATCACTAAGCTAGAGAAAGCACCAGGTCAATTTCTCCAATTACGGTAAGATACCACAAACAATCATCCTTTAGGAGCTATATTATCCCTCTAGGGGAGCTAGTATAATTGGCCGTAAGGTCACACCCCTTCTTCATTCTATTTTCTATTTTAGAACTACGGATTTCAAATACTATTCCCACAATAGAGTCCAAAGAAACAAGGGCCATAGAGACCCCCATGTGTCATGAAAAGAGAAAGTTCCGGCAAGGGTAGGTTGGTGTCTTAATGTGGAGGAATTCCGTACCTGAGATAAGAAGTTTCCTTTCATGCCTACCGTAGTCCCTATTTTATTGGGCCAGTTTATAAAGACTGGCTTATGTCTCTTAAGACTTAGTCCACTTTCTACAAGAATCAAATTTTCTAGTTTGCAAGCAGGTGTGCCAGCTATAACAAAAACGCTCGGCTAAGTCGTCGAACCCTCGCGCTGACCATTCACTTCCTCAGTAGCGAAAGCATTTCCTATAAGAGAATGGTTTCCATTACTTTGATAAATGCATTCTTATATCAAACAGTAGCTATTGCATTAAATAAGAAAAGAAACTAATAGAAGCCGAAGACGTGCAATGATAGTGAATAGAGAGAAAAATTCTTCTAATTTTCTTGTTTATGTATACTAGACATCGTAGGTTCTCTTCCTTGTTTAGATTCTCCTTCAATCTAAACTTGCCACGTTGATCCTTTTTTATTACGTCTCGTTGTTACTCCTATATTGGGACCACTTTCATTCGACGTTCTGGGGCGCCCGATTCGATCGACGATTTTGGCGAGTTGATCCGCTTTGATCCAGCAGAAAGCCTAGTCAGCAACCTTTTCGGTGCAGGTCACGTGACCTACGGCTTGGCCTTCACTTTATGAGACTTCCTCTACCCACATCTCTATGTGCCCGCAGCACTTTCATATGGAGAAAGATGGGCTTACCATGTTCCGTCAATAGCACCTAAATTATGCTGATTTTGGCGGACCATTCTCCACCCCGGAGAACTCATGCGGTTCTGACGTGCCCAGAGGCTATAGGCGAATCCGTTCACAGTCCGTAGGACCAACACCATTCGAAGGTTGATGGCTTGCCCTGCCTAGAATAGGAATCTTTGACTGGGCTTACACAAATTCTCTCACTTACGTTTTCCCCCCTCTGCTCACCCTAGCCCCGGGTACGTCGTGTCCAATGTTTCACAAAAAACATTTCTCTTTTCTATCATTACAACTCCTCTCCCCCCTTATTTACCCTCTTTCCTTGATGGAAATTGGCTTCTATGCGCTACAAGAGAGCGGATAGAGGTATTGGAGGAGAGGCAGGAAGCGATGCGGGTGGAGCAGCAAGTGCTCTTTATTTGTCTAGCATCTCGGTAGCATAGAAGATTCTATAGACTCTTTTTAGTTTTATAAGGTTGATTCAATATGTGATATGGAATTCCAGGAAATGTGTTTATCCTCTCTCATAGATAATATGAACCTGGTCATTAGTTTCCTCCAGCTAATTCCTGTTTTTTAGCTGTTTTAAGTACGGATGGTTCCTCTTCTTCGCATGGCGTTGTATGCCTCACTATCTTTAAATCTATGGACAGGGGAGATGTAACTTTTGCTTTTCGATATCCCGAGTTGATACATGAAAAAAGAGGGTTAAATGTCACTTCCTTGGATAAGATAGCTAGATTTGGATGTTCATTCCATAAGGTATAGTTCTCGCAACACTCTCTCCTCCGGCGAACATGCGATCGCCGCCTCTAACTGAATGCTCAACTGAGGTTGTGTACAACAACCTTAAGCACACAAGCCTCTGCTGGGCCTACCCCCATCCCTAGAGGAGACGTATGAGGCGGAAGCTCCACAAGAAACATGGGACCATTCCAGAATTTTAAATAGATCCATGGGGATGAGAGAAGTAGTTGTTCACAAATGAAATTGGAAAGGAAGTCACGTTGGCTTTAATATCAACACAGAAGCAGCGCCCTTCTGCATTATCATCTACCACCCTTTCTTTCCTCCCGTCCGTCACCATAGTCTTCTGATCCACAAACAAGATTCCACGCTCAAGTCGATGTGATCTGAACGGTTTGTTTTCAACTGGATTGGATTCCGAACCAAGAAAGATAGGCAACTTTCACTTGAAAGAAAAGGAGCTTCGTGGTCAATGAAAAACTTGAAAAACTACAATAGCTATCGATCATAAATAGAATTAATACGGAAGAACGCAAGTTGTTGGCCATAAAGTGGAAACTGTTGCAGGCCAAAGTTGTCCCCCTTCGCCACTATGACTTGAATCGTTAACCATCGGAATACCCTTTACTCTTTCTAACAAACAGGCGATATAGTCTTATTTTGGCTCCCTCACTGAGCTAGAATTCAGCATTCCTAGTATGCTCCACTCATTCTATGCCAAGCACCCAAATCACGAGATCAAAATCACACTCTACATCACACCTTTCACGATAGAAAAGTACATGCCGACATTTTTGACAACACGCTTCCTGCTTCTGTTTTGAGTTGCGCAGCTTTCTCCCTAGAGGAAGTGTTTCGGCAGAACAAACTTTTTGTGGGTGAGCCAAATTTCATAAATGAAATACATCATGTATGAAATTGGGGTATCTAGTGATACAAACAAGGTAGAGGGCATGCCAGCTTTGCCAGAACCAGCAAATTTAGAGAACGTTGAAGCATGAACTAGGTTGTAGAGTACCATTCTAGAGTAACTCCACGATTATGGCTTCAATTCCATTCGGTGGCATGAATATCTATAAGGCCTTTGATTCACTAGTTGACTGTTGTGAGGTGAACCGATGGTCACATGGTCTTTTAGGAGGGAGAGTAGTGAATGTCGGGTCGAAGGTTTTTGCCTTGTTATCTAAAAGGGCAGTTGGGTAAAGCAAACTCCCTCCTTGGACGAGCACCTGGCTTAGTCAAGTAGAACCAGGTCGCGCTGCTTGATGCTCAGATTAAAAACAAATCAGTGGGGCCATGCCGGTAATGAGAAATAAAAAGGAATATCGAGAATTCGCGTGGCTGAAGCTGAAGCAGCTACTTCCGAAGTAACAGAAAGAAAAGCAATGAGTGGCGTGGGGGAGTCAGAGTGGAAACGAGCATTTGTCGCACGAAACGTAGTTCCTATACCTCTAATGTGGTCCACCCTAAGAGCAAGCCAAAATTTTAGGTGAATGAAAGGGCAACTGCAGTTCAGCCTTTGATTGACTTCAACACAACTTATCCGAGCTTGTTGTAGTTGGTCTAAAGGGGGAAATAAAGGACTGTCCCGCTACTACTTCCTTGATTCTGGGGAAAGAAGGAAGAATGAGGGTAACTAAATCTTCCTTCTAAAAAGTCGATTTCTATTATTCCAATTCTAATTTATTGATTATATCATTTATTTAGATCCATATTCATTTTCATTTGCAAATACAAACTCTCTTTCATTTTCATTTTAAGTTTGCACTAAGGATAAGGGAACAGAGAAAAAAAAGAGCTTGGACATGAGGGTAAAACGCCCGAGTTGGCTGGTTGACTCAAGGAGGGATAGGCTCTAGGTATAGTTAAAAAGGTAACCGGTAGGTGACTATTGAATCGGCAGTAGTTATGAAAGGGGAAAATAGCTCAGTTGGTTAGATTATTGGTCTGTCACACCAGAAGTTGCGGGTTTGAAACTCATTCCTCGTGAAGCATCAACAATATCTTTTTGACAGTAAATTACATCGATCCTCGGTGCTAGGTACTCAGATAAGTAAATCATGAGGATAGAACTAGAGCAAGTAAGCTCATCGCACTATCAAGTCAGTCGAGAACTAGTCTGCCATGCTTAAGAAGAAGTGAAAAGTAATCTCAGCACATCCTATGAAAGGCTCTCACCTAGCTGGCCTCTTTGACCCATTGTTTGTACACTCTATAGTGGGAACCACCTCACAAGTGAGGACCTCACCCCTCCTTCCTCATTTATTGAGAATGGAAAAAGGCAATGTTCATTGCTTCCTCAAAACAAGAGTTCCACGAGCGGTGAATAATGCAATATCTCTCACCGAGTTCAAAGATTCTTAACCCTTCCTCCTCTTACTAATACTACAAAATGTTCTTGTATGTCCAATACCTGGTATAAGTAGTGATTTCAAATCCAGAAGTGAATCGTACTGATTTCCTTTACGTAAGGCAGAGTTGGCTTTTGGGCGTGATAGTTCCAGTAGGCTTTCTTTCCAAAGTGTCCTCCCGGGGCCCTTAAATCTTTGAATTCATAGGCATAGGTGTGTCCCAGGCCGTGGTTCATTCAATGAGAAAGAAAGATAGGAGGGCAGGATTCATCGTGTCGTGCTAATTCATTCTGGGAAAAAGGGGTGAAGGGAGTCACCTGAGCTATGCGAAGGGAAGGAAGTCGTGTGCTTAACCAGAGGTCACTTTTCCCAATCCATCCAGAAGGGCTCTTTTCTTGTTCCTTAATGGCCTCAATGGTTGAAATGGGATTGTATCTCAACTTGTTAGTTGATAGAATCTAAATGAGATAGAATATAAATGTTGGTAAACCGAGGGGTGCATCATAGTTTTCAATAGATGTTGGGGTTCCTAAACCATAAGGATACTCTTTTCATAGGACAAGGCATGCCAATCTGTCGATGTTCAGGGAACCAGGGTACCCAGACATGCCAGCCTGAGGCCCAGGGCATGGCTGCATTGACGGCCTGGTACGGCCCGCCTACAAGATCGCAAAGAGGAGATCCTCGCGAGGGGCCATGCCTCGTGAGGCGGGCGATACCAAGTCCTCCCCAGGGAGCGGCCTCCCTAGGCTGCCTCAGGAGGAGTTGAGATTCCTATGCCAGCACCCCCGCTCAGGAGGGTGCAGTGACATGAGCCATGATGACCGGTGCCAGGCGGGCGCTAGTTGGCACAGAGGAGGTAGTTTCCTATTTGGTGCTATGGAGGCAAGGACATGCATGGTTTCCTGAGGAATCGGGCAAAGGTTTCCATTCTAGTGCAACGATACCAAGACCACGGGCGCGGCAGGACGGACATCACCGAGCCCACCACGGCGTCACGGCAAGAAGCTTTGCCGGCGGAGACCACCTTTCATAAGGATAATATGTACTACTTGTCCCCATTCGAAGTTGGCCATTGTACTATAAATAGAGGCTAGCATCCACCATAGAAGGAGATCGATCCATCGAGTCCGCCTTCCTCACGAGAGCCCCCCTCAGGCCATTTCCCCAATGTAGCAAGTTCATATTCTTGCCCTCGTGATGTTAATCAACCACAAAGTAGGAGTAGGGTTTTACAGTGCAGGGTGACCAAAACCTGGGTAAACAGCCGTCTTCATCTTCTTCCCCTCTCACATGAATCTAGTTTCGTTAGGTCACGAGACAACGAGTTGTGGGCGAGGATGTTTGCACACGCCCTAGTGTTCGAACCTTCTTGGGATGTCGAGCCCTGAATCCGACATTTGGCGTGCCAGGTAGGGGGCGTCTCGCTGCGGTTCATATCCAAAGAGCACAGGAAAGAGCTACTCGCCGATATCCACGGTGGGGACTACGGGCACCACTCTTCATCATCCATCCTCATGGGCAAGGCTTTCTGCAGCGGTTTCTACTGGCCCACAGCACTCCAAGACGCCACCGAATTGTTCCGGGCATGCGAGGCTTGCCCGTTCCACGACAAGCACATTCATCAATTGGCGCACGGACTCTAGACTATCCCGCTCTCATGGCCCTTTACGGTGTGGGGGCTGGACATACTAGGGCCTTTTCCCCGTGCACCCGGAGGCTACTGCTAACTCTACGTCGCCATCGACAGGTTCACCAAGTGGGCGGAGGTGGAGCACATGTGCACCATCGTTGTTGGCTTGGTGGTTAGGTTCATTAAGGGCCTTGTGGGCCGTTCCGGCATCCCAAATCACATCATCCCTGACAATGCATCTCAGTTTATGAGCAAAAATTTTAGGACATATTATGCTAACCTTTGAACACAGATATGCTGCGCTTTGGTGGCGCACCCAAGGAGCAACGGCCAGGCGGGGTGCACCAACGCGGATGTCCTAAGGGGCCTGAAAGTAAGGAGATTTAAGAAGATGCTTGAAGCTTGCGGTAGGGGTTGGCTTGATGAGCCTAAGTCAGTGTTGTGGTCCATCCGCACCACCGTAGCTAAGCCCACCGGCGAGACCCCATTCTTCCTCGTCTCTGGGGCCGAGTTGGTCCTCTCGCACGAGGTCAGGTATCGCTCCACGCGATTCTTGGCATTTGACGAGGTGTGTCAAGATGCCTCCCGAGGGGGTGACCTCGTGCTCGGGGAGGAAGCTCGCCTCTAGTCTGCAATTCGTGCCACAAGGTACCAGCAGGCGTTGCGGCGATACCATTGTGGTGATGTCTGCCCTCAGACTCTGGAGGTCAGGGATCTCATCCTGAGGCGGGTCCTCTCCAGAGAGGGCCTTCAAGAGCTCTCGCCCATGTGGGAGGGCTCTCGCCCATGTGGTGATGTCTGCCCTCAGACAAAGGACGGGACCCCCATCCAGAACGCCTAGAACATCCAGCATCTCCGCAAGTTTTAGCCAAGACACTCTCATGTAATAATGATTAGGGATGTACACGACCAGGGGTCCTCGCTCGGCGTGCCGCACCTCGGCCCCGCGGGGGCCCCTGCCCACACCCAAGTGGAAGCACCATGATCAGTGCTAGCAGTCGACACTACCCACCAATGGCTATGCCTACGTCCAGTGGTAGCACCATGCTTCGCGCTGGTAAGAAGACTAGCACAGGCGCTGGCCGTTGCTGTTTTTCGACTCTCTCTTGCATTTGAATCTGCTATTTCTTGAATGAAGTTTGAAGTTTCAGGTCTTTGTTTGGGAAAAGGGGGAAATTTTTTCGTTGCGATCTTTCTTTTCTGTCTCTTTTCGTGTCCGTTTCTTTGGAGACTCGCTGCCTGTTGCCTCCTCTCGAGCTCCTCGCGAGCGGGGGCTAGGAACGGTATGCACCTTAAGGGCCAAGGACACGGTTGCCATGGCCTCGCCCATATGCACACCTCACCAAAACATTGGCATCCGGCTCCTCTCATAGTGCTCTCAGACAAGAAAGTAGATGAACGCGGCACCAGACCGCGGGCGTTACATCAGGAACATCTTGCGTTATGGTCTGCGGTGCAGGACAGACTCTGGAGGGCGTCTGTAGAGACATGGTTGCCTGCAAGTCCACATTGGGCCTTCAGCATCAATTGATCCGGGAGAGCGCGCTGGATCAAAATCTCCCGAAGGGCGCACCTTTGTGACGCCGCAGGCCACCATCAACGAACAAGCGCGATAAGCTAAGTATTCAAATCAATGTGGGCAGGAGCCCTACAAGTAACACTATTGAGAAAGGCAAAATATGACCAGGAAATACTACTAAAATGGTGCAAGCGCCCCATTTCATTACATGACCCCATGGGGCCCTTCTTGGTTCTTGATGCAGAGGAAATAAAAAGAGAGGAGGAGCCTTCCGAAGACCGGCGCTCCTGAAGCCCGGCCTGAATGCCACCTGCACTCAATCGGAGTCCTCGTTCTCCTTGACAGGGGAGTGGTGGTACGGTAGTTCGGCCTCCTCTTGGATCTGGGCATGGCGACGAGGTGGCTCGCAGTCATCGCTGGAGCTCTGGCCAGAAGAAGTGCTGCTACTGCTGAAGAAATCACGACGGTCGCCAAGGGCAAGTTCACTACCGAGGATGTCGCGGCCGCGGCCGGCGGCCCCATCGCAGGGGTGGTCGTGGTCGCTATCACCGTCCTCAGGGAAGCACCCCTTAAGCTTGCCACCCCTCCGAAGACCTTGACGTAAAGCTTCACCGCTCTGGCGTACTTGAAGTGCAAAGTGCGCGTCCCCACCAAGCAATGGGCATGGGCGAATGCTTGCCAGCCGCGGTTCAAGAACACATACGACACAGGGGTTACCTCGACCTCCTACCATGAGGCCCTGCTGCAGCAGCCATCGGCCTGCAGCCACAAGGCATCCGGGACTCTGGCTGGCATCTCTTGCGTGAAGAAGTTTGGGAGGTGGAGCCAGGGGTCCTCCGACCTCTCCACCCACACCACGAACTCCCAGGCGATGTCGGCTAAGTGAAGTTGTTGGCACAGCGGCCAGGCGACCGCTGATCTCCCCTGCCCCGACCATGATCGTCACAACCCCCGACGCCCCCACCGCGGCGGCGTCCCTTTCAATGGCTGCTAGGGGCAATGCGAACGCCGGCACAGGCGTGCTCCCGCCGTAAAATGGTGACCGCTGCGTGCAGAGTTCTTGAGAGGATGTCCATGCTCCCTTTTCAGCAGGGTGCCTCCGGCCTGTCTAGCGGAGCCTTCCCCTTTTTGGCGGATGAAAATCTCCTGACTGGCGCCATGGATGCCCTAGCGAGATGTTGGTGCAACGAAGGAGGAGAAGAGGTGAGCGTCAAGAAGATGAAGATTGGGTGGGGGCTCCCCCCACATTTATAGGCAAAGGAAGGCTGAACAACACCCTCCACGACCCAGGCAATGATGGCCCTGCTGCATCCGCCGGGCAGTTGTCAAGTTCAGGGCAGTTCCCGAAGCAACATGGGGAAGTGGAGGCACCTGCGCCCGTTGTGCGCCACCCGTCAGGCCGGGGCCACAAGCGTTTGGGGCTCGACTGCGCTTCGCCCTTGCCCCTGGGCTTCGCAACGAAGCCAAGTTCGAGCATTCCTTGTGCCCAGGGGCTACTTTTGGCATTCTGGGAACAAGGATACCCAGACTTGCCTCGTTGCGGCCCAAGGGGTGGCATCATTGATGGCCTGGTATGGCCCGCCTACAAGACAACCAAGAGGAGATCCTCGCGAGGGGCCAAGCCTCGTGAGGCGGGAGATACCAAGGCCTCCTAGGGAGCGGCCTCCCCAGGCTACCTCTAGAGGAGCGGAGATTCCTATGCAAGCACCCCCACTAAGGAGGGTGCACCGGTGGGAGCCATGACAACTAGTGCGAGGTGGGCGCCAGCGGGCGCAGAGGAGGCAGTTTCCTCTTTCGTGCTAAGGAGACAAGGACATGCGTGGGTTCCAGAGGAATCTGGCAAAGGTTTCCATCCCAGTGGAATGAGACCAGGACCATGGGTGCGGCAGGATGGACGTTATCACCGAGCCCACGACAGCTTCACGGCAGGAGGCTTTGCAGGTGAAGAGGACGAAGGCCACTATAAATAGAGGCTAGCTTGCACCGTAGAAGGGGATCGATCCATCGAGTCCTCCTTCCTCACAAGAGCACCCCTGAAGCCATTTCTCAATTGTACCAATTTCATATTCTGCCCCTTGGGAGGCCAATCCACCACAAAGCAGGGGTAGGATTTTACACTACAAGGTAGCCCAAACCTGGGTAAATTGCCGTGCTCATCTTCTTCCCCTCTCACGTGAATATAGTTTATTAGGTCGTGAGATAGCGAGTGGTGTGGAGGATCTTCGCACATGGCCTAGTGTTCCAACCTTCTTGGATCTGCGAAGCCCTGAATCCGACACAGTCGATCTCCTACTCTATAATCCTAGGGATATCTTAACATGCATATCCTAGATGGAAGTGTGCGGCAATAACTTTGAGCTCCTATTTTTAGCTAGCAATCTCTTCTACGAATAGGCGGTCTGATCAATCCAAAATATTGAGGCTAGATTGAGATTTCTCTCTAAATCAAACCTGATTGTAATGCAGGTATAAACTAGCAGCAACCAATAGAGGAGACAGCCGGTTATGATACAGCTAAAAGGTAGACCACTCAGAGGCTTTTCCGCCATGACAATCTCACTCGAATTACAGGGACCTACATATATTAGTACAGTATACCGGGGTCCCCATACAGAACCAGATCATTCGACTATCCCACCGTTGCACATCCGTAGTGGAATGGGCAGGCAGAAAGGGCAAATGGCTTGATCCTTCAAGGGTTCAAACCACGGGTGATGTGTGACCTCAAACACGCCGCTGGTGCTTGGGTGACTGAGCTTTTGTCTGTTTTGTGGGGACTGAGAACAACTCGGAACCGGTCGACTGATCGGACCCCCTTCTTCATCGTGTATGGCGCTGGGGCCGTACTTCCGAGTGACTTGGTGCACAACGCCCCCCGGGTAGAACTCTTCTCAGAAGCTGAAGTAGAACAAGCTCGCCAAGATGCAGTCGACCTCCTAGAGGAAGAGCACGAGATGGCTCTGATCTGCTCGACCATATACTAGCAGCACCTGCGTCGGTTCCACGCTCGCAATGTTTGAGGCTGAGCATTCCAAGAAGGAGATCTTGTACTCTGAGTACGTCAAAAACAACCTCACAAGCATGCTCCAGCCTGGGAAGGCCCCTTCATCATCACCAAAGTACTCCACAACGGGGCATACCACCTCTACCACGTAGCCAAGAAAATAGATGAGCCATGCTCATGGAATGCGGATCTGCTCCGCCACTTTTACACTTAAAACACTCGATCGGATGAGTTGTAATAAGAATCCTTCAGTTTGCTTTTCAAAGACAAGTTTGCGGCAATTCCATAATGATTGTTGTTCCAAAGGCACATGTTCTCAAATCCCTAGTGGGTGGCTTAGCCGTGAATCCGAATCGCCTATGTTTCAAATAACACTCCAAGTGAAGAGCAACCCTGTCACTCGGGGGCTTAACTACGACCCCGTAATCACCTAATTTTCAAAAACACTCCGAGTGAAGAGTAACCCTCTCACTCAGGGGCTTAGCTGCGACCCCATAATCGCCTAAGTTTCAAAAACACTCCGAGTGAAGAGCAACCCTGTCACTCGGGGGCTTAGCTGCGACCCCATAATCGCCTAAGTTTCAAAAAGACTCCGAGTGAAGAGCAACCCTCTCACTCGGGGGGGCTTAGCTACGACCCCG
>LR738712.1:224366972-224472814 GCA_902687465.1 Secale cereale
CCTCTCACTCCGGGCCTTAGCTGCGACCCCGTAATCACTTAAGTTTCCAAAACACTCCGAGTGAAGAGCAACTCTCTGACTCGGGGGCTTAGCTCTGACCCCGTAATCGCCTAAGTTTCAAAATAACTCTGAGTGAAGAGCAACCCTCTCACTCGGGGACTTAGTTGTGACCCCGTAATTGCCTAAGTTTCAAAAACACTCTGAGTGAAGAGCAACTCTCTCACTTGGGGGCTTAGCTGCGTCCCCATAGTCGCCTAAGTTTCAAAATAACTCCGAGTGAAGAGCAACCCTCTCACTCGGGGTTTAGCGACGACCCCGTACTCGCCTAAATTTCAAAATAACTCTGAGTGAAGGGCAACCCTCTCACTCAAGGGCTAGTTGCGACCCCGTACTCGCCTAAGTTTCAGAATAACTCCGAGTAAAGAGCAACCCTCTCACTCGGGGGCTTAGCTGCGACCCCGTAATCGCCTAAGTTTCGAAAACACTCCAAGTGAAGAGCAACCCTCTCGCTCGGGTTTTAGCTGCGACCCTGTAATCACCTATGTTTCAAAAACACTCCGAGCGAAGAGCAACACTCTCACTCGAGGACTTAGCTGCGACCCCGTAATTGCCTAAGTTCCAAAAACACTCCGAGTGTAGAGAAACCCTCTCACCTGGGGGCCCGGTACCGCTCCGAGCTGCGCCACAAGTAGAATGTACCTTGGCTCTCTGAGTCGCGCCACAAGTACAATGTACCTTGTCTCTCCGAGCCGCGCCACAAGTACAATGTATCTTATCTCTCCGAGCTGCGCCACAAATACAACGCACCTTGGCCCTCCGAGCTGCGCCATAAGTACAATGTCCACTCGAAACCAAAAGATCCAAAAGCATCAGAAGCAAAGGAAATCGAGTTCGTATAAAGCCCGAAGGTTTGGGAAGAAGTACTCAGGAGTCGAGCCCGAAAGAGTTTAACGGTTAGAAAATCACTCGGCATTCAGAGCTAAATTGAGTCAGGGCATAAAAGTTTGTTCACTCTTCGGGAGGAGGAGGACTTGCAGGCGCGACATATTCATCCAGGTCGATTCCGTCGGCAATGCGAGTGGCGGCTACACGGAAAGTCTCCATGAATGATTGAAATTGAAGCTTTTTGGTATTGGCAACCTTAAGAGCAGCCAACCTTTCTTGCTTCACCTCCTTGCAATGCACACGGACCAGGGACATCGCAATGTCAGCGCCACACCGGGCGGATGACTTCTTCCACTATTGCACTCGACCAGGGATCTCATTCAGCCGAGTCATCAGAGACTCGAGGTCATTCTCAAACACCACCCCCCACCAGAGCGCCTTGTCAATCCAGAACATCACCTCCTTCAGCTGGGCAAGGTAGCCGTTGGCACTGGTAAGGCGAGACTCCAGTCGCAAGACATTCATGACAACATTGTCCTTGACAAGAGAATTGGAGGGATCCATGTCGGTGTCAAAACCGGCAGATTCGGGTTGGGGGGCCCAAGCTATGCATTTAGAGGATCGATAGTAACAGGAGGCTGGGTACATGATGTTTACCCAGGTTCAGGCCCTCTCGATCGAGGTAATACCCTACTTCCTGCTATATTAATATGGATGAATATTAATACAACAGTTGATCTACCTTGAGATCGTAATGGCTAAACCCTAATGTCAAGCCTATGAGGATATTGTGATGTTGATGATCCCCACTACAGACTAATCCCCTCGGCTTATATACACGTCAGAGGGTACCTAGGGTTACAAGGGTGACTTGGGGAGGAAGTAATTGGAAACATCCGGACTCTACACTTGCCTTTCTATGTACATAGGAGTCTTAAATGAACACGGGGGAGGGTCTTATGCTTCTTCTTTACGAGGCCTACCAATACGGCCCAACTTCAACGACCCGGATGCCTGAGGACCCCTGAATACAGGACTCCCTCAGTAGCCCCCGGACTTGCCTTCAAGGACGAGATTGTGTCCGGCTTCATTTCTTCGGTCTTGCAAGGTGAGTCCTCCTGGATGATAGTTCGGCTTCTTTAAATATGAAATTCCATCGATTCCTCACCATCGTCGCCTTGGCTTCCACATGTCCAACGAATGCGAACTGTCTGGGTAGTTTTACAAATACCCCCTTGACTGTGCAGATAAGGCGCCTATATAAGAGAATAGATCCCAGTTGCCTCTCCATCCCATTCCACGCGGAAGAAACCATAGTGCCTGCAAAAAATCTTCAAACATGGGTAGCATCCCAAGCTCTTCCTCACGGCCTCACCGCCCTCGTGCAGGAGATTGGAGAAGCTGCCCTGTGTCCCATGCACATATGAGGAAACTTCAAGCACATGGATATCTCCCTCCAGAGGATCTAGTCCCCGTACGGGCCGGACTAACTTCCATTGACAACCAAGCCCTGGCAGAGCGCTTTCCCAACCCCTGCGATGGAGAACGGGTATGTTTTGTCCCCTTCCTTTTAAGAGGCGTAGGGTTCCCCATCCACCCTTTTCTTAGGGGACTCCTAGAATTCTATGGTCTCCAACTGCACGATCTTACGCCGGGGTCTATCCTGCATATTGCGGGTTTTGTCGCTTTATGCGAACTGTTCTTGGGCTACGAGCCTCACTTCGAGCTGTGGAGAAAGTGCTTCTGCCTTGTGCCTCGATCGGAAAAAGGATCCATATTTGAAGTCGGGGGCGCGAAGTATGGTGCATAGCCGGGACAGGCTATCTGCCCGGTACTCCAAAGAAAGCATCCGAAGAGTGGCCTTCAGAGTGGTTTTACATTGAGGACGTTGCTCTGCCGGATCTAGTTCGATTAGGCCTCCCCAAATATTCCAGCACTCCGCCAAAGAAGCTTTTAAATTGGTGTCCCCATAGTCCCTCAGAAGAAGAGAGAGCGGAGGTTAGCAAACTGGCCGACAAGATCAAATTGCTCGCCTATTTGGGGTTATAAATAATCGAAGTGATGGCTATATCAATAAAGCGATGCGTGCAGCCGCTTCAAGCCAGAGGGTTTCCCATGGAACTATAATGGCCAGGATGATGCCCCGCGCTGCTTACGCCTAGGTCTAGATGACCCTGCCGCTCTAGGCGCTGTCTTGGAAGGCCTTTATAAGGGAGACAAGCAAGACTTCATTTATTTAACGTGTCGGGAGGGTTTTTCTATGTACAATCCTCCTGACTGGGTAAGCGTATCTCTTGACCGTCCACTTTCTCTTTGCTATGATGTATTGACCGAACCAAAATCGATTTTCTCCCTACAGGAGTGTAGGAAGGTGGTCAAGGGGATTAGCAGTCCCGCTCCACAACTAGAGGACCAATTCCATAATGTAGGCCCTGGATATGATGAAGATCTGGACATAGGCATAGAGCTAGAAGAAGGGGTCTTCTAGGAGGCCTGCCATGAGGGCACCCTGGTGGCTATAGTAGCCGATTACCGAGGCCTCATCCCATCTTCCCGTGTAAGTACGTTAGGACATATCTCATCGAAGAGAAGATTCCCGGTGCGCCTTACCCATTGTATTTTCTCATACTTGAACAGGGACGGCGCTCCTCGCGCCGAAATGTGCGAAGACCGTCAACCCAGAAGGTGACGCCCGCATCGGGTGAGGACCCGAAATGAAAGAGGACCGCAAACACCAGCGGACCTTCGAAGAGGTATGTTTATTTTGACATGCACTAGGTGGTGAAATCGGTATTACAACTTTCCGCTTTTTCCTTTTAGGAGGAATACACACTGTACTGTCTTCGGAGACAATGCAGACCAAGCTCCAACCAATCTAGCATCAGGCCCGGCAGGGGTTAATGCTAATTCAGTGCCGGATTGTCCTCTCTAGGAGGATTCGAACGGAATGTTAGTTCCTAATTCCAAAGTGGAGGTTGCGATGGTTCACCGGCGATGGAAAGCAGCCATGCGTGATCCCGCTTTTTCTGAGGAGGTGTTTAATGCCCTCAGCTCTGCAGATGCCTATATCCGAGCTGCTCAAGACGGACTCGCTGGAGCCACTCACCAGCTTTCAAAAGATATGCGGGTGAGTGTATATTTTGGTGTTCCCATGCCAGTAGCCCCCGAGACATAAAGCAGTTGGTACAACTGATTTGAGAATCGTTGTATTTTTGTAGGTGCTTCAAGAAAGGAATAACTCCTTATCCAAGTATCTTGAAGAGTGCCGGACCCAGCTCGCCGAACTGAAAAATTCGAAGGAATCCGGAAAGGATGCTCGTGGTAAGAACAATTGTGTCCAGTACTATGATAGTTGTGCTGATTACTAGGATGTTATGTATATACTAATTTGTAATACAGCCACAAGGTTGACCGACCAACTAGAGAGTGAGATAAGAGCTGCTTTGGCGGACAAAAAATTTGCCAAAGGGAAATAGCCGCTGGCAAGCGCGTATTGACGCAACCTATACAAAAAAGAAACCAAACGCATGATAAAAGCGTTAGGTTGGAGCAGGAGCTAAAGGGTGTAAGAGCCCAGCTCTCAAGTACCATGGAAGAGAACCGTAGGCTAAAAGGAAGAATGTTCAGTATGTCCCTTATACATTGCTCTCCTTATAGTCTCTTATTTTGGATTTTTTTTATAAAACTTCTCTTGCAGGTTTGTTAACTGGGCAGCCTGAATGAGGAATGTCCGGCTTTGAGAGTGACGTGCTGCAAGAGCTTTCCAGGGTCCACGAGCGGGCTCATAATGCCATGATGAGTATGGCCAGGGCTTTATGGCCGGGCGACTCACCTCTAGAAACTATGGACGACTTGGTGGACTTGTTCAAAGGGGCTCGACGCCGCTTTGAACTGTGGAAAGCATGAGCATGTCGCATGGGTGCTCAAGAAGCCTGGGCCTTGGTGAAGACGCACTACACTCGTCTTGATCCAAATCATATGGCCCGAGTGGGACCTCGAGGGTCCGATGGACAGGAAATTCCTCCCCATTTGGTGTATCACCAAGTAGAGAGAGCTGCCAAGCTTTCAGAACATGACTGTAAGCTAGATAGCCTTATAGAGGGAATAAAACATGGGTAGTCGTTTGATTCTATGGATTAATGTACTCTGACCATCAATCTTATCTCCGGTCGAATTTATAAAAAAGGTTGTCATGGCCGACCATCTGCTTTAACCTCCATAAACCCAAAGGCTGGAGTACTTCTGAATACTATATCTGTGGTGAACACATGATATGTTCGGAAACCAGGCAATCCGGTCAAAATTGCTTGAATAGACAAACTGTGTTCGGGGAGTTATGTTGTATTACTATTTAACATAAGAAAAAACATCTTCCAGAGAGAATAGTTCCGTTAGGGGTTCCTTTCTATGGGTCGGCGTGCATACAAATGCGAGCCAAGGCTTTTAATCCTATGAAAAGGATTGTAGGATGCCATATCCTGTGGTAGTTCAAAATAAGTTTTAGAATGCGTTATATCATGTATCCACCGACCAATCATTCCCTTAAGAGCGCTAGCTTTCGGCTTCACCAAGTCTGAGGTACATGCCCGGATTACCCGGTTATAACAATCGCAGAGGTGCTCCCTTTACACCCTAGCCGAACAATCGGGAATGTAGGGGTAAGCATAGGAGCCAGGCAACCCAACTTGACCAGAACTTAAGTCATATTGGTGCATATAATGGCAAGGAAGAACTGTAAAAAATAGGCGACATTTTAAGAAATAAGCTTTATTTGTAGTGGGCTTCGTTAAAGAAGCCCCCAGGTATATTCGAGGTAGATACTTTCGAAGATGTGCTTATCTTGTGGTAGTTCGAGCGAACCGAATACTTGCCAATGAGAGAAAACTGTAAAAAGAAAAGGAGAAAAAATAAAAAGTAAAATACAAGACCTAACTTACAAGGAGGAAAAAATTGCTACTGAACTATCCGTAAAATCGTCGGAACCTGGCAGCATTCCACGGGTTTGGCTCAAGGCGGTTGTCCTGTGCATTGTGAAGGCGATATGCTCCACCGGTGAGTTCTTTGTCAATAATGAAGGGGCCCACCCATTTTGGTTTGAGATTGTCCTTTTTCTTCTCCGGGAGGCGTAAAACGAGTTCGCCGACATTGTATGTCTTAGCCCGCATTTCTCTGCTCTGGTATCGCCTGGCCTGTTGTTGACAAAATGCGGAACGGGCTTGTGCTGTATCGCGCTCCTCCTCAAGTCTATCTTGGTCATCTTGCCGATCTAGCTCGACTTCTCTCTCCTCGTACATGTGCACTCAAGGTGAGTCATGAATAACGTCGCAGGGCAAAACAGCCTCTGCGTCGTACACCATGAAAAAAGGTGTATATCCGTCGGTCGATTTGGGGTGGTCCGCAGCCCCCAGACTACGGAGTCAAGCTCTTCGACCCAGTGTTTATCAGACTCCTGTAGGGAGCGCACTAGTCGGGGTTTAATGCCGCTCAAGTTTAATATCTAACTTTGCACATCAATTGTTTACCTCGTCAGCTGTGCAGTTGGAGCCATTATCTATGATAATACTATGCGGGACACCATAACTGTGTACTACGCCGGATATAAAATCTACCACAGGCCCTGCCTCAGCTATTTTTACTAGCTTGGCTTCTATCCATTTAGTGAATTTATCGACCTTCACCAGTAAGTATATCTTTTTATGGCTTCCCCCTTTGAGAGGTCCGACCATATCAAGCCCCCAGACCGCAAAAGGCCAAGTAATGAGGATTGTTCCTAGAGCGGTGGGAGGCATGCTTTGATTTGCAAAGAGCTGAGAGCCAATGCAGTGTTGGACTAAGGTCTAGGCATCTGCTCGAGTAGTGGGCCAGTAAAAGCTAGCTCGAAAAGCATTGCCTACGAGCGCCTGGCTGTGGCATGGTGGACGCCCATTCCAGCGTGTATTTCACTGAGAATTTGCCTTCCCTCCTCTTCAGAGATAAACCTTTGTAGAATACCAGTTTTGCTTTTCTTATATAGTTCACCTTCGTGAACCTTGTTGGCTTTCGAACGTCAGACTATGCGGCGGGCCTCATTTAGGTAAGCTAGGAAGGGCTCTGTCCAGGAGGCTATGACAGCCATGATTTTGTGAGCCGGAGGAGTTATCTCCATGCCTGGGTCTTCGATGTCGACTTGGTTAAGTTCGGCCGGGGGTGTGTTCGGATCCGAATTCGTATTGCCGCTCGCGTCTTGCCATGTTACTGATGGCTTAAATAGCCTTTCCACAAATTTGTTAGGTGGGACGGGGTCATGTTTAGCGCCCATACGAGCGAGTACGTCAACGTCCTGGTTATTATCCCGGGTTACGTGATGGAATTCCAACCCATCAAATTGAGTCGACATTTTCAATATAGCATTTTGATAAGTTGCCATTTTTGAATCCTTCGCATAAAAATCTCCATTAATGCGTACCTCGAGGCGTTGTATGACCATGGATATAGCGAGGCGGAGACCATGTATTAAGGCCTCCTACTCGGCTGCATTGTTCGAGTCCGTGTACATAATTTGCGGGATGTACCGGACTTTATGCCTAGTTGGAGATATCAACATTACACCGGGCCCCAATCCGGCTAGCATTTTGGAACCGTCAAAGTACATTGTCCAGTGGGAATATGAGCCGTACTCTTTAGGGAGTTCGGCTTCCGTCCATTCCGCGACAAAATCGGCCAACACTTAGGATTTAATAGTCTGGCGTGGTTTATAAGATATTTCGAACGGTAAGAGCTCAATGGCCTATTTGGCTATGCGTCCAGTGGCGTCTTTATTGTCGATGATATCGTTGTGTGGTACCTCGGATGGCACTGTGATTGAACACTCTTGAAAGTAGTGTTGAAGTTTGCGAGATGACATGAAGGTCGCATAGGCAATTTTCTGATAGTGGGGGTAATGTGATTTGCACGGTGTCAGAACCTCGGATACATAGTATATGGGTTTTTGAATGGGGAATTTATGTTTCTCTTCGGCTCGCTTGATGACGAGCACGACAATCACTACCTGGTGACTGGCTGATATATACAGCAGCATTGGTTCACCAACACCAGGGTCGGCCAGGATTAGGTTGCTCGCTAGTAGAGTTTTTATTTCTTCCAATCCAGTTGTGGCCTCATCCGTCCATTCGAAATTATCAGTGCGTTGTAGCAATCTGTAAAGTGGCAATGCTTTTTCTACTAATCTTGAGATGAAGCGGCTTAAGGCCGCTACGCATCCTGCTAGTTTTTGCACTTGCTTGGTCGGTTGGTATTTTGATTTCTGACAAGCCCAGGATTTTAGCTAGTTTAGCTTCAATTCTTGTATGGGATATGATAAGCCCTAATAGTTTTCCGGCAGGAACGCCGAAAAGACATTTTTCCGGATTAAGCCTTATGTCATATTCTCGAAGGTTGGCACACGTAAGGCGGAGATCTTCCACCAAAGTCTCAATGTGTTTAGTCTTAGCGACTAAGTCGTCAACATATGCCTCCACTGTTTGGCCAATTTCTTTTTATAAGCATGTTTGAATCATGCATTGATATGTGGCGCCAACATTTTTAAGTCCAAAGGGCATAGTGTTGAAACAGAAAGGACCGTACGGGGTGATAAATGTAGTTGCGGCCTGATCGGATTCCTTCATCTTTATCTGATGGTATCTGGAGTAAGCATCAAGGAAGCGCAACGAGTCGTGTCCGACCATTGCATCAATAATTTGATCAATGCGAGGCAAAGGAAAGGGATCCTTAGGACAAGCCTTATTTAGGTCTGTGAAGTCGACGCAGAGGCGCTAGGATTTATCCTTCTTCGGTAACATGACATGGTAGGATAGCCAATCCATGTTTTTAATTTCTGTGATGAATCCGGCTTCCAATAGTTTGGCTGGCTCTTCTCCCATTCCTTGTCTTTTGGGCTCAGAAAACCATCGCAATGACTGCTTGACTGGTCTGAACCCTTTAATAACATTGAGGCTGTGTTCGGCCAGCCTGCGTGGGATTCCCGACATATTTGAAGGGTGCCAGGCGAATATATCCCAATTTTCCCGAAGGAAGGCGTGCAACGCGCTGTCTACCGTTGGATCCGGCTGTGCCCCGATAGATGATGTCTTATTAGGGTTCGTTGGTGCACTTGGAATTTGATGATTTCATCTGCTGGCTTGAAGGACGTAGACTTCGATCTTTTGGCAAGGATCACATCGTCCTTATCCACCTTTGATCGTAGGGTAGTTACTTCTTCGGCCGTGAGGGCTTCGGATACTGCCTCTAAGGCTAAGGATGTCGACTTGTTCTCAACGCAGAGTGCTCTATCCGGATCACTTGTTAATGTGATCACTCCATTGGACCCTGACATTTTAAGCTTCATGTACTCGTAATGGGGTATGGCTTGAAAGCGTAAAAAAGTGTCCCGTCCTATAAGGGCATGGTATCCGCTATGAAAGGGAACAATGTGGAAGATCAGTTCCTCCGATCTGTAGTTATTGGATGTGCCAAATACTACATCGAGCTTAATGCTTCCTAAACACCGGGCTTCGCGGCTGGGTATAATTCCTCTAAAGGTTGTGTTAGTGTGGTCAATGCGGGATTTTTCGACCTGCATTTTTGCAAGCATTTCCTCATATATGAGGTTCAGTCCGCATCCTCCATCCATAAGTACTTTAGTGAGGCAGAAGCCATCCACTATTGGATCTAGTACAAGAGCTGCGGATGCTCTGATCGGTCAGACTCGGGGTGCGACTTGGGCAGAGAAACTGATTGCCGTGTCACTCCATGGGTTGCAGAGCTAATTTGGTACACCTCGGCAAGTACACGATTCACTCTCTTGCGGTAGTTATTTGAGGAGAACATCTCGAAGACGTTGAAGACACCGACGTCTTTCTCCCTTGATATGGCAGTGGCAAGAATTGCCGGACTGCTCTTTGCTACCTGCCGGAGTACTCAACACGCTTTAAGGCAATGGTTTGGGACATTGTCCAGGGCTACGTGTATTTGGCAAGGTGTATCGAGCAGTTCATCTAGTAGGGACTTGTGTTTTAAAAAAGGTTGGTCTTCTTGCAAATAGGCATGTTATCGGATGACCTGCTAGGGTATGTCCGTTTAGCCTTGATAACCTACTGTCCAGGTACAGACTGCTCGAGAGGTGTATTCTAGGCTTTCCAAGGGTTTTCCATTGCATAGAACTTTTGTACTAAATGCGATAGTTCTGTGAAACTCAGAACACGACGTCGGTTGAGGGCGTTCAATACTCCCTCACTCGTGCGGTTGTTATAAAATAGAGAGACCGTCTCATCGTTGAAACAGTCCTCGATCCTGTTTTTAACAAGCAGAAATCTGGCCCAAAAGTGGTTGGCCATTTCCTCGGGCTGCTACTGTATGTTCGCGAGATCGTTTATGTTCTATAAGCCAGATTTACTTGGAGAGATTTTCCTATGGTGGGTGAGTGTTGGTAATTTTAGGTCCAAACCCAAAGTGGTATTCGGGGTTTTGACAACCTCCGATGGGGACGATCTGGGTTCGACATGATCTAACCATCTTTCGGGTCCGGTGTCAGTCCTAGAGCTCGAAGAACATAAAGTGCCTCTGGACAGGGGCATGTGCGACTCGAAGGGTTCGGAGATCCGAACTATAATGGTCTCCGTATCAGGAGGAGACGTCTCTATGGCTCCGTCCACAACAGCTGCCACCAGATGAGTGATCGGGAAGGGACCGATCTCATTATGGCCAGATTTAAGTCTGATCTGATCTCCTGGCGATGAAAGCCCTAGGGCGGCGATGCAATCTAGCAGCTCGTTCAAAGGCGAGGAATCTGCTGAGGTTCCGGTATCGGAGTGGCTGGAGTTGACATAAGGTTGGTGCTCGATGACCGCAGGGACTGCGGCCGGCCCTGAGGCCATGCGGGCGCATATAGCAAATCCACCGAGATGGAGAACCTGGCCCATGGCCAAGTTGTTTCTGAGGGTAATCCCGTCGTTGATGACGAGTCGTGCCATCGATCGCTCATCGCGAGCGCACAGCGGAGCTCTCAATAAAAGCACCATTGTCGGTGTCAAAACCGGCAGATGTCGGGTAGGGGGCCCAAGCTATGTGTTTAGAGGATCGATAGTAACAGGAGACTGGGGACACGATGTTTAGCCAGGTTGAGGCCCTCTCGATTGAGGTAATACCCTACTTCCTGCTATATTAATATGGATGAATATGAATACAAGAGTTGATCTACCTCAAGATCCTAATGGCTAAACCCTAAAGTCTAGCCTATGAGGATATTATGATGTTGATGATCCCCTTGGCTTACATACACACCAGAGTGGACCTAGGGTTACAAGGGTGACTTGGGGAGGAAGTAATTGGATACATACGGATTCTACACTTGCATTTTCTACGTACATAGGAGTCCTGACCGATCACGGGGGAGGGTCTTCTTCTTCTTCTTTACGTGGCTTACCAATACAGCCCAGCTTCAACGACCTAGATGCCCGAGGACCCCTGAATACATGACTCCCTCAATCCAGACCCATCTCGATCCGTCCAGTCTCCTCCTCAAAGTTCTTGCAGAATTCTATACAAACAAAAATATAATGAGCCAACACTTGGGCTATGAATCGACAACCGTGATCCAGTCGGACAAAAGAAGATACCTTCGAGCATGAGGAACATATTTTTGGCAAGTTTTCCCAGATAAGTCTCTAGCCCGTCCCTCTTTGTTCGCACACGAACACGTCACCGTGTACCCTCGACGCCGGGGATGATGCACCGCAGCTCACGCCGAAGGAGACCCGTCCGGAAGCGCGGTACGCAAGCAATCCGGTGGGCGCTTTTGAGCACCTGAAACCCCACGTGCCCGGGAGGGACCCCGTCTGTACACGCGGCGGCTATGGGCTGCCCTCGGTCGGTTCGCCCGCCCCTAGATCCTCGAGGATCGATGCCCTTCAATATGAAGAACGAACGAAGAACGAGAGAGAAAGAATAAGGGAGAGATGTAAAACTAGTGTAAAAAGTAGATGAGTTTTGCGATTGTGTGTTGTTGTCACCTCTTATCTATATATGAGGCGGATGGACTTCCCGTACAAGAAAAGGACTTTCCTAACCATCCAAATCATCGAAACCTAATAAAACACGTAGTATTCACGACCTCCGGCCCGGATGTCCGGCTCAAGGCCCGGATGATCCGGCCTAGCCCAGTTTTCTGACAGCAGCTCACTAATCAGGCAATAACTTTTGCATACGAACTAGGATTAAGATTTTTTTTTATATCACAATCAACCGCCTCGACGAGACGCACAACTTTGCTGCTGAACACTTTTTGATCTGAGGCAATCTTGAGGGTGTTTCTCGCCGTTTTCAAAAGTCTGTAGAAGAAAAAGTTGTCCGGACGTCCGGACTTATACCCGGAGTGTCGGGCCTCCACCCGTATCATCCGGGACTGGAACCAGATCATCCGGCATCATCACAAAACTTCTGACATGTTTGGTGCTTCAATTTCCCGGATGATCCGGACGTCGGCCCAGATGATCCGGCCAAACATGGCTCCAGTGCACGATTTTGCGTGTAACTTTTGCATATGAACTCGGATGGAGACGATTTTTATATCAAAATCGTCCGTTTCGACGTGATAAAGAACTTTGCAGCTGAAGTTTTTTTCATTTGAGGCCATCTTAATTAGGTTCCATGCCATTTTATAATCTGATGTCAACACGGGTATCTCCGAAATTGTCATATCTTTTGCACTTGAGCTTCGTTTTGGTCCATCTTCATATTTATTTCGATCATCTTGACGAGGACCATCAAATGGTGACATGAACTCATAATTTTAACCTCATTCCACTATATAATCAAGTCACTCTTTGCGATCATGCCATTTTTGAGTGTCAACAGATGCCCCCCTATTTTTCGGCAAAGGTAGAGTGCCGAAAAATAACTTATACCGTGTTGGTTCTAAGGACGATGTCAACACTCCATCGGCCATTCATATGTGCTCAGGGCGATAATTTCTATATCGGCCATGTTTATGCTTAGGGCGATAATTTTATATCGGACATTGATTTGAACTTCTTGTTCACATCATACCTTGTAACCGATTACTACCAATCGGCTTTAAAGAGGTGGGAATGAACCCGTTTCTTGTAGCACTAAGGAAATCAAATTCCGATAAGTCACGCCTTGTTAAGCAAGTAACAGTGGGATGATTCCAATCCACTGATGCATCGGCCAAAGCAACACAAGCCAAATTATCCGCGTGAATGACTTCTACATCATCATCGACCCATTGTATTAAGAATTGATGCATGGTAGATGGCACACATTGGTTAGCATGAACCCAATCGCGGCCTAATATAACATTATAGTTACCTTGCACCTCCACGATGAAGAATGTGGTGGCCAAAGTTCTGCTTCCCATGGTGAGTTCCATGCACATCACACCTTTGGCCTCTGTCTTTTCTTTACCCTCAAATCCATTAAGTACCATATTGATCTTCATCAATGCATCATCATCTAACCCCAATTTTTTGAAGACCGAGTGGGGCATAAGATTTACCACAGCACCACCATCAACGAGCATCCTAGCAACCGGCGATCCGTTAATATGACCTTTGAGGTACAATGGCTTCAAGTGTTTCATCGATTCTTTTGGGTTCTCAAAGATAGCATTCTTAGGACCAAAATTCAGCTGGGCCACCTCCTCTTCTTCACCTATAGCACGAAACTCGGCAGGTAAGTAATACACCATATTAATATCCATACCTTCCTGAGCCGGCGTAGATTTGTAATCCACCTTCTCATCTTCATCTCCCAATGTGTATATTGGGCTTAAAGTTTTCTCAGTTGAAAGGGATGTTTCAGGTGGTTGGACGATGTAATAGGGGTCGCATCATCCTCTTTTGATGGTGAAGGTGTTGTTGTAGCTAATGTAGAAGAATATGTGTTTCTCTTTGTTTAGGCCTCCACACTTGTTTTCTGAGTGCCGTGGGCCGAATTTCATTGAACAATTCGTCCCTTTGCTTCTTATCCTGACGCTCTACCTTCTCATGGTTCCTCATGCATTGTAATCTCCTTTTCATGGTTTTAGTCAAACCTGGAGGACACCACCTATGTTGAATACATTTGGGATCCCTATGTTTGGCCCTGCTTGTGCTAGCCTCATGATCATTATCCATGGAACCCTGTTGAACAATAAGAATATCACCATTAGAATTGGCCAGATTACCAATAATCGGCTTTGTGATCTCCTTTTGCTTTTCGCATTCTGAAATTTCCGCATTAGGTGACTTAACACGCCACACTATTTTATTGACCTTTCTTGGAGAAATTTTTGTTGGCCGATTAGCAACACGGCTCGAACGGACTTGTGTGGGATAATAAATCCTCTCATGAGCAGGCCTTCTAGGTGCTGCCCACACCATACTAAAAGCATAAGTAGCCACTGGGGGCTGCCCCCATCCTTCATTGAAATCTCCCATGTAATATGGCACATAGGAGGGTTGTGACATCCAAGGTGTCGGTGCCCATGACCCATATAGCCTTGCATAGCGTCAAAACTCTTGCTCCGGAGGCGATCTTGAATGCTTTGAATGTGATGGTCGATTAGAGCTAGAACCGACCGCTTGACTTGCATATTTGGATAACAACATATCAAAAGTTGGCTTAATTTTCTTGTGCTTAATATCATTATTTTTCCACTTGCCAACTTCTGAATTCTTGGGCTTGATCAATTTGACATGAGTATCCTCTTGCACTTGTGGTTGCCCCCCGAGTGTAGCATTTTTTATAGTGATCTTCAGCACTTCCTTGCCATCAGGTTGCTTCTCAACCACAATCTTTCTTCCCAAGACCTTGTCGCTCTCCTTGCTATTCCCGGGTTCACCAATAACAACATTATCTTTATTAGCGGATTCCGCTATGTTAGGCTGAATTAACATTTTCTTCCCTTCCAAGTCTATGGTGTTTATCGGGAAAGGTTGTTTATCAACTTGCATCTCAGCAAAATTCAATCGTCCATCATTAATGGCCGATTGTAACTGTCGCCGGAAAACATTGCAATCGTTAGTCGTATGAGAAAATGAATTATGATACTTGCAATAAGCATGCCGTTTTAGCTCCTCAAATGGCGGTATGGTGTGTGATTTTCTAATCACCTTGTCCTGCAAGAGAGCATCAAATATTTTATCACACTTTGATATATCAAAAGTAAACCTCATCTCCTCATCACGATTCTTGCGAATCGGCTTAAGAGCATTGCACATATAGGGTTTGGCATTTGAGGACCAAACAAATTCAGTAGTATAGACATCAACCTCATCGTCCGAATTATCATCATTGTGTTCAACCATATGCATTCTAGGACGATCAATTGTATACCTATGTACCTCTTTACTTCGACTCTCTTGGGCCAAAGACTTTTGTAAGACTTGATTAATGCTGAAAAACTCATAACTTTCTAGGCTCTCTTTAATGTGAGTTTTCAAACCATTAAGAACAAGATCCGCCAAGTCTCTCTCAGTTATCACTAAGCTATAACATCGGTTTTTTATATCTCTAAATCTCTTGACATCATCGGTGATCGATTCATCATGTTTTTGCGTAACTGATGTAAGATGTGACAACTTCAGCTCATTATCGCCGCTATAAAAGTGATCATGAAAGTTTTGCTCTAATTGCGACCATAAGAGAACTGGGCCATGTGGCAAAGAAGAAAACCATGAAAATGCGGTGCCAGTTAAAGACAAGGGAAATAAACGCACTTTCAACTCCTCTATGGAACCTGCTTCACCCAACTGTGCTAAATACTGACTCACATGCTCCCAAGTGTTCAGGATAAGGCTTTTGGTATACACGACTCTTTACTTTCGGCTCGTTTCCGAAAGTTTCTTGAAACATCTTATGCAAATCCTCTCTTAATTTAGCTAGAATTGGATCCAAAGTAGATGCAGATGTTTGTGGTAATGACATGGGAGCAACCTGAGCACTAGTTAGTGGTGCAACTTGTGGGATGGACGCCGAACTATAATTTAGTGGAAGACCAAACATGCTTGCGCCTATAGGTGATGTGACAAAGTGATTCGGCGTTGATGCCGAATTGGGCACACTCATAATAGGGTTAGGATATGTAGGTGCAGCCACAAGCTGGTTGGTTTGGTTAGGGTAAAAATTCAACGGCATACTACTATTGTTGAATAGGAGGTGCCGATGAAATAGGTAAAGTTGGACTAGGGTTTTCAGATACACCAACAGTACCACTAGATGACGGCGGCATATTTTTCTTAGCATTAGTATTTGCCAGAAAAGAATTGTACGTCATCACATTACCCTTACTAACAAGACTTTCAATCACAACCACTTGCTCTGGAGAAAAAACTTTACTAACAGTGATTAAATCTTGTTCGTCAATGAGAGGAGAAAAATTGATGTTTCCAACCGGAGTGATGTTGCCTTGACGATCCTTCTTGAAACTTGCAAGAAACGCCTCCAAATCCTCCTCCTCATGCTTCTTCTTGAGCGCTTCAAAAGCCTCTTCATGCTGATTCTTGCGCGTTTCATAGGCTTGGCGATGTTCCTCCGATAGCTCATCAAGATTGGGCTTAATGATGTTATCGGCGTCAACTTCTAAGGGCTTGGGGAGATTAGACATGGTTGATAATGATTCTTGATCTTTCGTCCCTAGCGGAGTCGGCAAAAAGTGTGTTCGCACACGAACACGTCACTGTGTAGGCTCGACGGCTGGGGTGATGCACCGCAGCTCACGCCGAAGGAGACCCGTCCGGAAGCGCGGTACGCAAGCAATCCGGTGGGCGCTTTTGAGCACCTGAAACCCCACGTACCCGGAAGGGACCTCATCTGGACATGCGGCGGCTATGGGCTGCCCTAGGTCGGTTCGCCCGCCCCTAGAGCCTCGAGGATCGCTGCCCTTCAATATAAAGAACGAACGAAGAACGAGAGAGAAAGAATAAGGGAGAGATGTAAAACTATGGGTAAAAAGTAGATGAGTTTTGCGATTGTGTGTTGTTTTTCAATCGGCCGTCACCTCTTATCTATATATGAGGCGGATGGACATCCCGTACAAGAAAAGGACTTTCCTAACCATCCAAATCATCAGAACCTAATAAAACACGGAGTATTCACGACCTCCGTCCCGGATTGCTGGCTCAAGGCCCGGATGATCCGACCTAGCCCAGTTTTCTGACAGCAGCTCACTAATCGGGCAATAACTTTTGCATACGAACTCGGATTAAGATAATGTTGATATCAAAATCAACCGCCTCGACGAGACGCACAACTTTGCTGTTGGAAACTTTTTGATCTGAGGCCGTGTTGAGCGTGTTTCGGGCCGTTTTCTAAAGTTTGTAGCAGAAAAAGTTGTCCGGACGTCCGGACTTATACCCGGACTGTCCGGCCTCCACCAGGATCATCCGGGACAGGATCCAGATCATCCGGCTTCATCACATAACTTCTGGCATGTTTGGTGCTTCAATTTCCCGGATGATCTGGACGCCGGCCCGGATGACCCGGCCAAACATGGCTCCAGCGCACGGTTTTGCTTGTAGCTTTTGCACAAGAACTCGGATGGGGACAATTTTTATATCGAAATCGTCCGTTTCGACGAGACGAAGAACTTTGCAGTTGATGATTTTTTCATTTGAGGCCATATTAAATTGGTTCCATGCCGTTTTATAATCCGATGTCTACACGGGTATCTCCGAAATTGTCATATCTTTTGCACTTGAGCTCCGTTTTGGTCCATTTTCATATTTATTTCGATCATCTTGATGAGGACCATCAAATGGTGACATGAACTCATAATTTTAACCTCATTCTACTATAGAATCAAGTCACTCTTTGCGATCATGCCATTTTTGAGCGTCAACACTCTTCTGCGAGAGACCCCCTATCTTCTTGTCCAGAGCAAGGTTGGCCCTCTTCAGTCGATTCACTTCTTTGTTGGCCTTGTCAAGGGCGGTCTTTAGCTTGGCATTTTCCTTTTCCAGCTTCGCCGACTGAGGCCAGCTTTTGTCCAGCAAGCTCAGTTTTCTCCTATGCTTTCTGCTGCACCGGAGCCAAGCCGAGATCCTTCTGTTCCAAAGCTACCCTCATTTGATCTGCAAAACATAATGCTAGACAGATGATCCCGAGGATGTCCGCGTTCCGCCGGACACACTCACTTAAATACAATCGAGAAGTTCTGTACTTTTCATACAAGATGCTTCGTTTTTGGATTTCTGCAATTTCTCCTTGGCCAGCCCCAGATCAATATTCAGTTGGATCTGCTTCTTCTCAAGATCCGCGAATTGAGCTCTGAACTCAAAGTTTTGTACAATCGACAAAGGAGACAAACTAGTCAGCAAAGTGTTACAACAATAGAGTTCTAAGACTACTACTGATTCAAACACTCAATAGTAGCCTCGGGGACTACACCAAGTGGGTGCACTCAGCGTGCCTCCACCGGTTCCCACTCGACTGGATCCGTCCTGTACGAGCGGAAGACATAAAAAAAGAGAGAGTCACATATCGTTCTTAGACCATAGCCGACTGTCAGTAGTCCACCATGGTCTCAGGGACTTCGCCTAGTGGGTGCACTCAGCGTGCCCCCACCGGTTCCCACTCGACTGGATCCGTCCTGTACGAGTGGAAAAAGTTCAAAACCAGACAACATCATCAGTTCTAAGACCATAGCCGACTGCCCGCAGTCGACCATGGCCTCGGGGACTACACCCAGTGGGTGCACTGAGGGTGCCCCCACTGGTCCAATACCCACAACCGGACCGATTGGATCACAAGAGCTACTTTGAAAGATCCAGAACACCCAGTGCGTGGAATATCATATTACGAACAAAGCATCGGTTTTCAGGTGGAATATCATCTTGCGAACAAAGTAGCGGTTTTCAGATCGAAGATCCCGATAGAATAACAGTCAGTCGGAAAATACTTACCTGGACATTGGTCTGAATGGCCGAACTAGCATTATAAGCAGCCATGCTGGGCTCGTATGTTGCCTTCGTCTGCTCCATCATCAGCCCTGCATGACGAACAGCTTCCTTAGCCACGTTCACGGGGTCCTTCGGGACATGATGAATAGCAAAGAGCGCAGACGACGGGCAGTCAAAGCAACTAGAGGATCCACGGCTGGGACAGTCGACGCAGATGGACGAACAGTCGGCACTGGAACGGCAAAAGAAACCTTAGCTGAGCCATGTCTCCTTGTTGCTGGGCATCCGAACCAGCAGACATCTTCCGACCTCTCCTTCCTGTGTTCCTCCGGGGCACCTCTACGTGCTCTTCATCATCATCGTGCATCTCGATAACATTGGGTGGCGCTGATTAAACATTCGACCAAAAGGAAAGTTCAGTCGACTAACAGAGTGGTGAACAAAAGTAAGTACATTATCAAAGAACTATACATGCACTGGATGTGGCCATGACTGTAGTCTCCTCATCGTCACGACCCTTGTCAATCTCCATAGAGGTTCCAGAAGCGGCAGCACTCAAAATTTCAGAACACACTCGGTAAAACGGACAAGTGAATCAGCAAGACGCATCAGATTTCTTGAATTAGAGAAGAACAGAGAAGAATGAAACTCACGTGGAAGCAATCGGAACATCCACCTTGATCTTGGGTAGGGCCTTCCGAAGCTTAGAAGCAGCAACCTTGGGCTGTTTCGGAGCCTTCTCAGTCAGATCAGGGGAAGACATCCGAGTGCGCTTTTGTACCTTGGATCTGGAGGGAACCGTCTTGGCGTGCACATTGTCCGGATCGTAGGTCACCTTGGAACGCCTCTCGATGCGGGGTGGTGACTCGACCTCTTTGCTGCTGCTCGAGGCCTTGCTCTCCTCCTCGGTCTCCTCGTCGGACTTCCACTCGGTGGTTTCGCCGACGCCCTCCACTCCCTCTTGGGCTTGCTCTCTCTTGGGCACCGAATACATCTCTGTGTAGATTTGCAAAGCAAAGAGTTGATCAAACATCAATCGGATTCACAGACATCTGCAAAGACGAATCGGAAAATTCACTCAAGAATCAGAGCCAAACCTTGTCTGGTTCGCGATCTCCATCGAACGGGTGGACTCTCCTAGTTCCCCTAGGGTTATCCTTGTTCCCAGTGATGCTGTTCAACAACTTCTTCATTGTCTTCTCGGCGACCTCCTCCGGGTGGAGCCGAGCGGTGTCCTTGGTGCCCAAGTACATCCACATCGGATGATCACGAGCTTGGAGAGGCTGAATCCGTCGACTGAGGAATAACTCCAGCAAGTCCATCTTAGTGACTCCATCGCGGACTAGCTGAACCACTCGCTCGACCAACATGTCTACTTCTACTTTCTCAGCCCGACTCACAAGCAACGGGGGAGGCTGACTAACTGGATCCAGAGTAAAAGGAGGGTGTCCGGTCGACTGACCAAGAGTCTGGGTGTCCTAGTAGTAGAACCAGGTCGACTGCCATCCTCTGACCGACTCGGGAAGGACCATGGAAGGAAAAGTACTCCTACCCCTAGTCTGAATGCCTAAGTCACGACACATCTAGATCATGTGCATCTTCTCGTCACTCGGATTCGCCTTCTTGACAGATTGGGAAGGACAAGTGAAAAGGTGTTTGAACAAACCCCAGTGCGGTCGACACCCCAGGAAGTTCTCACATAGGGAGATGAAAGCGGCGAGGTACATAATGGTGTTGGGAGAAAAGTGGTGCAGCTGAGCGCCGTAGAAGGTCAAGAAGCCTTGAAAGAAAGGATGCGGGGGCATAGAGAAACCTTGGTCGACGTGAGTCGCGAGGAGGATGCATTTGCCCTCCTGCGGCTACGGCTCGAGATCGTCCCTCGGCAGCCTCCAGGAATCATGGGCGATCAGTCCCCCCTCCGCCAGCTCCTCCATATCCTCCACCTGCATCGTGGACCTGATCCAATCCGCCTGGATCCAACCGGGTGGGAGCTCGGTCCTCGATGTCGACCCGCGATTGGTCTTGTTGGCCTTCCCCGTCGCCGACGCCCTCTTCGTGCGCTCCAGAGCTGTCATCTTATCCCTTCCCCTGAGGGCGAGCTGCGCGCGGGCAAGGGAGCGATAGGCGAGGAGCGGTGGTGCAGTAGAGGAGCGGAGGAAGAAGAAGAAGTTTGGGCACACAGTGCCCATGCATCGGCCGTGGCGCTTTCTTATAGCCTGGCGGTCGAGTGACTAACTTGTGGGGCCAAACGATCCTGTCAAATCCCGTAGGAGACGCACGCCCGATACATGGCGAAAAAGGAGGCACGGAAAATAAGGCGTCCAGGTATATCCGGTCCGATTACCGCGGCTCCCTCCGTCCCACGCGCTTCCCCGAAATTCGAATCCCGCAAAATCCGGAGACTGTATAGTAGCCAATCACGCTGAAAACCGTGCGCCCCGCCGGCACTCGAAACTATACAAAAAAGTTCACTCGACGGTTTCGGAATCAATCAAGGCGACTGCATTAAGGTTGAAGGGCCAGCCCGATCCCCCAGTTCAAGGAAGATGCCTCTGAAGCATCAGACTTGGATCGGAATCAACCTCAACCCTCTTCTTTACTCGGACCTCAATCCCTTCGGGGGCTACTGATGATGCCACAGACCTAGGGTAGGGTCACAGGCCTGACCTAGATTCCCTACCCAAGGTCACTGCCCTAAATCTCAAAGGCATTCCAAGGATGATAGCAGATGCCGACTGATATGGCCAAAGAGAGCAATTCACGACAGCGCACCTCACTCAGTTAGCACAATTCCATTCGACAAAATGAAGCCACTTGACCATGCAAGAAACCACTTGACTCCTGAAGATCAAAGGTCTCATAAGGCTAGCAACGGTCGGGCATTCACTCTGCGGTAATGATAGCCTTTACTGTCCTTTATTATAGGCGTTATCAGTAACGTCCTGCTTTTATTTACATTGAACCCTCTGTAACGTGGGATGGCTGGGGTCCTGGCGCACTCTATATAAGCCACCCACATCCTCCGATACAAGGGTTCACACTCCCTGTAACACACAAACACACATCAATATTCCAGTCGACCACCTCCAGGCACCGAGACGTAGGGTTGTTACTTCTTCCGAGAAGGGCCTGAACTCGTAAACCTCCTGTCTACAACCTTGTCGTAGCTACGACCTTGCCTCCTCCTACGTACCCCCTATCACTACTATCAGACTTAGTACCACGTCACCTGTCTATAACATAGAAATGCTGCATCGAACCCTGGAACAAGGGATTTCCTTTTCCTCATCCCATTCAAACTTCTGTGGGTTTGCCCATAATAGGAAGATCTGCGAGAGAGTCTTTTTTTGGTTTCATTTCTTGTGAAAGCAGCTAGCCCCATCACTAAAGCATGCGTGTTCCGTATGAAAGATTATGTAGGTAGGGTTGGTAGGGGAAGTAAGAAATAGGTGAGATTCGTTAATGAAACTAGCCTTCGGCCTTAGATTTCTAAGTTCTGTTTCCACCATTACTAGTGTTTCCTTGCTTTTCATAATAGAAAAAGATCATCTAAACTAAACTAGAGATTGTCATAGAGATTGTCAGTACTGGGTATTCATTCCCTTCGCTTCCTGTGCCCAAAGTAGTGCTTTGTTTCCAGGCCATGCATGCTCGATCCTCTACTATTCTATGTTCTTTCGGAAATGGTGCCAATCCCTGTGTTGTACAGAGCTGAGGATCTTCTATTCGTTGGGATAAAGCTTTTCCTCTGAAGGGGGCCTTGAGCAGTAAACCTCCTACGAGCGGTCCCCCGTAATCGTAAAGTAGTAAAGGTCCCCGCGAAGCTTTTGGGAAGAGGGATAGTCCCTCTGAGTCGTCTATAGCCGCCAAATCCCTTTTGATTCTGTTGTCAGAGATGCCTTTCAATTTCATTGACCTTGGTACTGCATTCCATAGTAACCTTCGCTATTACAGTAATACAATTCTCCACTAAACTAATTGGCCTATCCTTTATTCCTTTCTTAGAAAAAGTAGCTTCCCTTATTAGTAGCGCTAGTATATTTTCATAATGATGACTTTTTTGTATGGCTTCCATTGTCTCCTTTTCGATTCACGGCTCTAGCTCATAGGTATCCATAACAACACTAAGGATTGTGTCGAGCAAGGTCCAAAGGGATTTGGATTTTGGAAACTTATGTTTAGAAAGTGGTGTCACGACCGTGGGGATCAAATGGATGGTTCAGGAAAGTCTAGTGAAGCGGGTTCATCATGTTACTGACCATCCCTTTTCAACACATATCTCTTAGTATACATCTTTTTTAGTTTCTTAAATATTTCAAATATTGCTTTTTCTAGGAATAGTTTCAAGTTTCTAGTCTATTTTCTTTTGATAATCAAACCTATAATGGGTTTTTGCTACCAGGAGAAGGCATACTAGAACTGATAAAATTCGAGATTATGCAGGATTATACACGAAAGATCCTTTTTTGGCCCTGGGTGGGTGCAAGATGGAGACAAAACTGCCGTTGAAGCACCACAAAGGAATATTTAATACTGGGTCCATAACGTGTCCAGATACCGGTGAATCAAGGAGATCTAAAGCATACTGAGCTGCCCTGGCGAGATCGCTACCTTCTGGTAATATGTGCTTGTCACTTCAATCGAGCTTTGAGAGAATCCGCCAAATACTATATCTACAAAAACGAAAGAGAAACAAATAAGGAAATATGAATAAGTTGATAGGCGGGTGTGCGGGCTGAATTAATTAATGAAACTAATAGAAAGGATTGGGATGATGAACTGGTGAGATTCTTTCTTTCGCTGACTGACCAAGGTAATTAATTCCTTCCATTGGCCACGCGGGTAAGCAAGGAGACAACGTTCTCATTAAAAAATGAATTATGACATGCCGAATTCAAAATCAATTTTGTTTCCCCTTGACAGGATCTTCTAGTTCTGGTATCCCTGAAGAACATTTCCTAGTATGTATTTACTAACCTTAAACGATCAATTTTGTGGGACAAGAAAGAAAGAGTCAAAGCCATGGGTATCACTGCAAGACTTGCAATCATTCCTCAAGAAATTCTAAATATTGTGATTTTAGGAATATTTTAAAATTCTCTTTCATTTGCATTTTCTTTCGTGAAGGCTCGCTCTTGTTCATCTTGCATCTTGCCCTTTTTCTTGAGAATTGCATCTTTGGCTATTGCTGTTTCGCCAGTCTGTTTGTCCCCAATAATGAACTCTCGCTGACCGCGCCCTGTAGGCCTGGTAGCGTTAGCTAATTTGGTACATCAATACATGTTTCTATGCCCATTCCAATCTTGTCTGACTTAAAAAAAACTTTCCTAACTATGAAGAAAGCTTCATAGAGATAGCTGTGGGGAAATAAGTTCTTCATTTGAATAGTTAGTTGGCTGGCCTGAGCTGATAGGTCAAACGGTGTGGTGCCAGAGCTCTAAAGTGGCTCTAAATATCCATTTCTTTGATTTTCCTATGTGCTTTTTAGACGGCTATCTATAATAGCCAGAAAACACTTACATTTGAGACCACGCACTTCATCATTAGGTGGAGTAGAACAAACGGACAATTCCAATCTTTTGTATTGTGGATCTCTATTCAATGTAGTGCTTTTTTTTAGAGAATGTAGTGATTTTCTATTCAAAACACAAGTGCATTAAGCAAATATAATTCAATTAATGAACAGTAGGGGCTTTTTCTTCCTTCACCCATCTCAGTGATATGTAGGCTCTCAGCCCTTACTTGAAACATCCGTCCTCCCTACAGAAAGAAAGCAGTTTTATGCTATCCCGAAGGAAAATGCTTGGGCCGGCTGGAGCTCGATAAGTAGAAAAATGTAGATGATCTCCGCAAATGGGCGAGGTAGGAGGACCTGGTTGGAAGTGTTGCTTGATGCTACGATCGAAACAAATCAGTGATGCCATGCAGGTACGACAGAATATGCATTAGAAAGGTCAATCCCTCCCCCTTTTTAGTTTTTTAATAAAAAAACGGGCCAAACTTATAAAAATCAGCCCACCCGCTTCGATAGAACAATACAGCGACAATGTAGACCTAAGTGGATTTATTGGATCCTGGGGAACCATCACAAGTACGGTCAACCTATATAACGATAATGTCGTGTCTTCTAGTGGAGCTTACAATAAGGTGACTCAGAGCCTAAGGAAGGTGACTCGCCAAAGCGTCATGATAGTTTCCAAGACCCCTCATATAATCTCTAGTGGGGATCAGTCGGAGCACGTAGGAATACCGACCAGTACATAAGCCGCTGGCGGAGAAAGCTCAGAGAGCTTCCCTTCATTCGCTTCGCGGGAGTCACACACAACACATAGCTGGAAGTCCAAAGGCCCGTTCTACCTGCCTAACCCTTCGCTCCTAGGGACAACAGAATGGAAAGTGCCTTCTAAACAACTCGGTAGAAGGGAAGGGGCCTATGTATTTGCATGACCCCTGCATATGTGATCCTGTCTACACCCGGAGCCAATCCCCTAGCAGTCCTGCCACCATGTCGTACAATATGAGCTCATGTGGAACCTTGGATTTCTGGCGTAGAAGTGGTGAAAGGTATCAAAATATTACGGTCGCATAATATAGAATATACACTAAGGCCGGCCAAAATATGGACACCCAAAGGGCCAGGTGCGCATAATCCTATCCTATCAGAGCCCGTCATTGCATGCACTTCGGCAACCATTCGTTGTATTCTTTAAGTCAATCACTCGTAGTTTGTGCTAGAATGAGATGAGATCCAGCTCAAAGGTGAAGAAATCATTCTTTGAACCGTCCCACACAGTTCCTGTTCTAGCTTCTCTATCTCTAGAAATGATACAAACAACACAACATCTTTTTCGATCGTAGGTCAGTAGGGCTTGTCCTGGCTAAGAAATGGAATTAAGAAATTCGTTTTCTTGACTGTTTCTGAGATCATTTACCTTTATTTACATGAAGCCATTTGAATCTTGAGATCCAAGAAGAACGGTAGCTTCATTAGTTCGTTCTCTAGCTGAAATCAAGGATACTATCACAATATTCAATGGAATCGTTACATCAGAATAAGATAGACCCGCTTCGATGTTGTATTCAGTATCTCAGCTAGGAGCCCTGTAATTAGAAGGAAGAACCGCCATAAAAATCTTCCTCGTGTATCTTCTGTATTGAAAAGGTTCCTAAGACACAACATGGAAGAGTCAAGACTTGAAAGACAACAGGCTATCATCAAAAAAAAGATTATCTTGCTCCATGATGTCCTTTTTATTGATTTTGACGATCGGATCTCTCTATGAATGGAAAATGGATGCTTCGGATGGAGAGTAACCACTTTTGAAAGGGCAAAGAGGGGAAGGACATATGAAAGAGGGATGCGTACAAAAAATCAATTGATTCGTCATGGTAGAGAAGAAAAAACAGTGGATGAACCGTACTCGTGCTTCGGATCAATGTCCCTAGAAGCAAGGAGTATGCCAGCGTGTATCTACGAGAACACCGAGAACTTAATTTAGCTCTACGTTAGTAAAACTACATTTCAGTAATCCATCCGGCCTTAACCTCTAAGCAAGGAGATCTTACGTACAGACCCATGATTAGGTAACTACTTCTTTTATTCGGAGGTTAGCTTAGTGAAATCGAATAAGGAAGGGAAAGTGTAGTGTGATAAGGGAAGATGCACGGGGAAGTTCTCGCTCGGCCAAGTGCACAACCTGAGTAAGTACACTTATCGAGGAGTGATAGGGCAGCAAAGTTTGATGCAAACAAAGATTTGGGTGGCTATGGGTGATACGGGGAATCTAATAATTAATTGACAATGATTTCACCATGATATGTATTGGTAGCTTCAAGACGAAGGCATTTTCCATATGCAAGCCAAAATTTCAGTATCTTATTCTTCTGAACCAGGAAAAGCGTTCTGGTAAGGAGGATGAAAGAAGAGGACGAAAAAGGAAGTCAAAATTAGTAGTCTTTAAGAAGGCTTTCCTTCATCAGCGGAGCAAAAGAAGAGACATGCTGAGCTGACTCTTGTTCAATATAATTGTCACGATGTGTGGTGCAAACAGAAGATCCTTATGGAAAATAAGGACGTGGAGGAGTTCAAGTCAGACCTGTACCTAGCGACACTGCTCAACTGCATGCTCTAGGTGTTCTACAACATCCTCAATGTCATATTCGGCTCGGCAATGTGCGCCTCCCCGCTCACCCCCAGATGAAAAGTAGTCGACTTTTCTTAAAGGTTAGGCCAAATGATTCTAAGCTTGAGGACCCATTCTATCCAAGCCTAAATGCTGGAGTTTTAGAATTCACTCTACTTCTTACTGACTTTTCACTGATTTCATGAAAACCACACATAGATAGAAAAGGTAAGATCAGTTACACGTGCGAGAAGCGAGGAATACCACTCAGAAGCCCAATTGAACATGTCCTCATTCACTGCAATCTCCATATATTCGATGCCAAGCTTGAAAGGGTAATGGTCTGGATTCATAACCTTCCCCCATTAGCCGGATGCCCATGAAACACATAGGCTCCTATCACATTTATCGACCGAGAATGGTCTCATCATAGAAACACTTTCTATAAGATAATTTGAGAGTTGAAAGCAAAAACATAGATCGAGATCCTGGATAAGATGCTGCACGAATTGGCTGAATCGGAAAGTTGGGCTCATTCACTCACACCTTTCTTTGACTGTCTATGACTTGTCTTCTTGCTCAAGTAAGCACCCGGCATACCAATTCAGTCTTTGGTTCGACGTCCGGTAGTGGTCCTGGCTTTTCTTTTTGAAAGCTCTGCAAGTCCAATTTTGCGTACTTGCTCAGCGTGCCCCCTTTCGTCTAGTGCCCCGCTCGGTTCAAAGGGTTGTTGGCCTACCAAGGAACCACTTGCCCGCTGCTCCCGCCGCCTGCCAAGTGGGCTCAATGCTCGCTTTTTCTTCTTTCTATACGAAATTCAGATGATTTCATTTGTGTTCATGTTGGCGATTTCAGATGTGAATGAGGCCGGTCGTCTAGCAATAAACAAAAGCTAAAGGAAAAAAAAGCTATAAAACTAATTCCCTTGCTTCTTTGGGATTGATAAATGGCTTTTTTCATTTGGGACAGCCCTCTTCCAAGAGTTCATCCACGAAAGAAATGTGATATTTTTATTAATGGTAAGGCTATTTAGTTTTCCTGAAGTGTATACATAATCGCTAACTGATGATCCACAAGTATAGGGGATCAGTCGTACTTCTTCGATAAGTAAGAGTGTCGAACCCAAAGAGGAGAAGGAGTAAATGACAAGTGGTTTTCAGCGCGGTAATGTCTGCAAGGAAATTGTCGGTAACAGATAGTTTGATAGCAAGATAAGTTGTAATGAGGAAGTAATGTTAACGGTAAATAGTATGCAACAAGATAGCCCAATCCTTTTGTGGCAAAGGACAGGCCAAAATGGTTTCTTTTAATAAGCAAAGTGTTCTTGAGGGCACACGGTAATTTCATCTAGTTACTTTCACCATATCGGCTTGATTTGTGTTCGTTACATCGATAATTTGATATGTGTGCGGACCGGTGCTTAGGTGTTGTTCTTACTTCAACAAACCACCTACTTATGATTAACCACTTTTTTAGTTGAAATCACTTCTAAACATTTTTTTTGGCAGTGCTCTATATCCCCTAGCTTTTGTTCTGAACAGCTCCACTTTTTTTCAAAGGCATTAGGAGGCTTATGTAAGCTATAATAGTGTTTGATAAAAGAAAATAGAAAATTATGTAAAAGAAAAAGAAAGGAAGCAACTAAAAAAGAAACAGGCCCATGTGGGACTGGGTGGCCATGCCCACCACAACTCTTCTCCCTCCTCACGCTACAGGAGACAGGGAGAGGGCGTGGTGGCCATCCCGCGGCCGTGGCCACTCACCGACAACGGGTCATCCATCGATCGGCCCCCTCTCTGATAAGGGCAACCCCAGCCACCCTATCTCCCCTGGAAAACCCTAGCTCATCTCCCTCGCTTCCCCATCCCACCACTTCTCTTCCCCGAGCACACACCCATAGCACCATCGCCATGGCCATGCTCGATCCCACGACCACCTTGCTCCCTGCGCCACCAAAGGATGTCCAGGAGCCCCGGAGGGTTCTTCTTCTTCGACCACACCACCGGATCGGAGATGGAAGGCTGCTACGGCGACACCATTGTGGTCTTCCCCGACTCAGCCGCAACTGCCTAACCATCATCACCGTCGATTTACATCATCACGACTCCTCGACCTCCCCGACAAGTCCGATGCGCTCACAGTGAGGCCCTCTGCCTATTCCCCCTTTTTACCTACCTCAATTTGTCATCGTGTAGTCGCCCCGCGAGCTCGGCCACCATGGCTGGAGCTCCGCTCACCGTGCCCCCTGTCCGTGCACGCGAGCCCCGGTCGTGCCCTATATTACCCCAGGCGTGCGCACCCATGCCTGCACACCCTGATCGCACCATCTGTATGCGCCCCGCCGCTGCCAGTTTCTCCCTAGCGTCGTCCCCGCGCGAGCTCAGCTGATGCTGCTACTTGTGCTACTACTGCTCTGCCGCTGCACCTCACTGCGACGCGCCACAGCCTCCCTACACCGCCCAGCTTCGTGCTCACTGCCCTAAGGTTGTGTCCCACGCGCGTCATCTCGCTGTGCCCCGCGGCGGCCATGCCTTCTCCGTTTGCCCTTGTGAGCCACTGCTGCTGCTAGTAGCAGCTACCCACTGCTACTCTCTACTACCGTACAGCTTCTTTTGTTGCTGCCGCTGCATAGCCGTTTCTGTTGCTGTTTGCTGGTCGCTCTAGCTCATACCTGCAAAGTTGTTTGCCGAAGAAATAACTAACAAAACTGAACTGACTTATGAGGTAATGAACAAATCCATCAGACTGCCAGAGTCCAGAGAGCTTGCCCCGTCCAAGATTGGTCAGGTAAGATGTGTGCTTGCGTTGTCTGTGAGAGAGTTTGACCGGCCTTGTAGTTAGCTATAATAAGTACTCCTACTAGTTAGACTAATTGGTTGTTTGGTATAGCACAAATGACATGTGGATCCCACAAGTAATAAAAATATATTGGATTTAAAATATCTAAGACCATGACATGTGGACCCTATATCACCTTTGTCGACGTCCTGGGAACCAGGGTACCCAGACTTGCCTGTCTGCGGGCCGCGACGCGCTCCTACAAGCGGCCTGGTACGGCCCAGCTGATCGACCAGCTGCTCAAGACCCTTGCGAGGGGGCCAAGCCTCGCGAGGATAACGACGTCAAGAGCTCCTTGGGAGCGGCCTCAGCAAGGTGTTTCTGAGGGGCGGAGAATCCAAAGCCAAGCCTTCCTCAGTAGGAGGCAGTGATGTCAGAAGTGACGCACCGTGCCAGCAGGTGCCAGCGTCCGCCAGCGACGCAGTTGCCATTTCGGTGCAAAGGAGACAGCGCAGCCGTTGGTTCCCAAGGGGCGGGGCAAAGGTTTCCTCTTTTGGTGCAACAAGGTCGAGGACCGCAAGGACGATAAGGAGGATGTCACCATCGAGCCCACCACCATGTAACCGCCTGATCCTTTTGCAGGCGAAGACCGCTTTTGTCAAGATAAGAACGTCCTTGTGTTCTCGCTCAAAAATGGCTATTGTGGGATCCCTTCCCGCCTAAACATTTCGAGGGAAGAGGAACCTGGCCGCCTATATAAGTAGCTAGGACTCCCACTGCAACGGAAGGGACAACCACACTCGACCGCCGCACAAGGAGCAAGAACACTAGCCTCCTGACCCTCCTGAGCTCGCCTCCTGAGCGCAGGAACCATTGTACTAGCTCATATTCTAGCTCGCCCGGAGCCAATCCACCAAAGAAGGAAGTAGGGTCTTACACCACACAGTGGCCCAAACCTGGATAAACTCTTGTGTGCTTGTTCATTGTTTGCTTGAATCCTTCCACTAAGACGAGAGCGAGGCGCTAGGTAGACGTGTGTGGGAGAGATCATCGTTCACGCCCCTGTGTTTGAACTTAACGGATTTTGCAGAGCCCTGAATCCGACATTTGGCGCGCCAGGTGGGGCGTGTCGAAATCTCGCCTCTCCGACGACCTCGTCTCGTTCTCGTCACCGACCTTGCTCCACAGCCAAGGTGGACACACGCCGAGCTCGCGCCGCCCACCGGGCTGCGAACGTCGCCCAGACGGCGCCCGCGGGCAACGGCACAACGCTCCGCTCCAACTCACCGGTCGCCAACGCCGCCACCGACTCGGCTGTCCACGAGCAGCAGGACTCCTCGCTGCCGCTGTCCATGCGGTGGGATGGCCGCACGGCGACACCTTCATCCTCGCCGGCCGTAGCATCGTCCTCACTGGTCCTCCGCGGGCCGTTCTACCAGCAGCCTGCGCTACTGATGGCGCGGGAGCTCTTGCGCTACCACCTGGCAGATGACCTCTACGACGAGTGGCTCCACCGCATCACCGAGCTTGTCAACGCCACTGGAGAAGCGCCTCCACCAACACGCTCCTCACGTCCTCCGTCGCCCCCGGCGGCGAATAAGGGCCGTGGGGTCCCGGCTCCGCCTCCCCTCCACCACGCCGGCCAGGAGGGCCGACGCGAGGCCCCTCGACGTGACCAATCCCACAGAGCCCACGCCCGCGATGAGGAGAGGTGTCAGGTGATTCCGCACCCACATGTAGGGGCTCGTGGGCCCCCCTGGCCCACAGCGCCCAGACCGCGCGCCACAGGAGGTGGTGGCGCCAGCACCTCAAGGTCCAGCATCGCAAGCGCAGGGGCGCCTGCGATCGTGAGCGTGGCTGGATGTCGCACCCTAGCCCTAGAGCTACGGCGCCTCATCTGGCCCGGCAAGTTCAAGACGGACCTGCCTCCACGCTACGACGGCACCACCGACCCGACGGAGTTCCTCCAACTCTATGAGCTGAGCATCGAGGCGTCCAACAGCACCGAGCTGGTCATGGTGCACTGGTTCCCAATGTCTCTAAAGGACGGCGCGCGCTCCTGGCTCCTGAACCTCCCCGTGGGATCCATCTCCTCTTGGGAAGAGATTCGCGAGCGTGAGGCAGCAGCGGGGAGAAACCCTGCAAAAGTACATCCAATGCTTCAACACCATGCGCCTCCGTATCCCTAGGGTCTCAGACGAGGCCAACATCTCCGCGTTCTCCGATGGCGTCCGCGACGTCATGATGAGGGAAGAGCTTGCCATTCACGAAGACCTGTGCACAGCCCTTGAGATGTTCAAGCTCGCGGCAAAGTGCGCCTGAGCGGAGGAAGGCCGCCTCTCCCTTCAGGAGCTGCCTGAGGCGGAGGCGGACGACAAGAAAACCAAGGCCAAGGAGTCGAAGCGTAAGGGACCCATCGTGCTGGCTGCGGAGCCAGAAGTGAAGTGTGGTTGCGGCTACGATGACCTCCCCAGAGACAACCGACCATACTGCGTCTTCCACAACGTCCACAGCCACAAAACCAACGATTGCCAGGAGCTCAGGGCGATGCGCGGCGAGCGCGTCGGGCAGCGCCCTGAGAGCGACAACCACGGTACGACCGTGGAGGAGCCTGAGGAGGAGGACGTTGGGATGGCAGGAACTCGCGCCAAGGGTGGCGTGAGCAGCCTCGTGAAGACCACTGGCAGGAGCAGCCTCGTGGCGCCCCCTGGCGCGACCAGCCTCGTCAGGATTGCCCTCAGGGCAGCGGAGGCCTACCTCGGCTGCCACCACCGCCAAGGAGGAATGACGATGACCGCCATGGAGGCGGGGCAGAGGGCTTCCAGGAACCGTGTGTAGTTGCATGCATTCTGGGAGGAGCCCATGCCCCGGCTTCTAACCGCATCTCCAAGCAGTTCGCCCGTGAGGTGAATGCGGCGCTTCCCAGGCCAGACGCCGCGCGCAACCTCAGGTGGAGCAAGCAACTCATCTCTTTCGACCCCAAAGACCAGCTCAAGTGCACTGCGGCCCCAGATGCCGTCCTGATGCTCTCCACCACGACCATCAGCAACGTCCTCGGGACCAAGACCCTCATCGACGGCGGGGCAGGGCTCAACGTCCTCTCCATCCAGACCTTTGAGACACTCCAGGTTCCCTACGATCAACTCCACCCCACCAAGCCATTCTACGGAGTCACGGATGGCTCCACACTCCCGATGGGGCAGGTCCGCCTCCCCGTCACCTTTGGCGACCCCGACAACTACCACACAAAGCTCATCGACTTCGACGTCGCCAACATACACCTCCCATACAATGCCATCCTGGGGTATCCTGCCCTCACAAAGTTCATGGCGGCGACCCATCACGGCCACAACGTCCTCAAGATGCCCGGGAGCGGCGGAGTCATCATGATCGCCTCTGACGAGAAGGAAGCGGTGTGTTCCCTGGAGCGTGCCTACCAAACTGCGGCGGTCGAGTGCTCTGATGAGGATGGAGCCGTCCTCGCCCTGAAGACCGCCCCCAAGAAGAAGAACCTACCGTCGATGGACCTCGGGACGCGGGGCGCCCTGACGGCCCGGCCTCAGGACTCGCGCCTGCTGACGAGGCGCCCTCCACCCTCGCATAGGGAGGCGCGCTCGACGCCCCTCTCGTGATGGGCTCGGGGGCTCTCCTCTGGAGTGTCCCCGAGCTGACCCGTGCCTCGAGGGAGGTGTTCGAGCACCACCTGCATGCGTATCTTGATTCGCGTTTTTTTGAGCCCAGCGTGAGCGGTTCAGCGCTGGGGGCTCAGGACTTCATCGACCGAGTTAAAGAGGAACTTCAGTACGCAAGACTCATCCGCGGTGGGTGTAACGGCACAACACCAAGTTCACCTGCTCGTAGCCCAAGCGACTGCTTCCGCGTCTGCATTGACATCGCGGGTCTCAACCGAGCCGCTTCTCAGGAGCCCTTCTGGACGACGACGATCGGCCGGAGGAGGGCCTCCCCTGCAGCTACGTCCACACACTCTTCGGCTTCCGCAACGCAGCTGCCACATTCCAGCACCTCGCGCAGCGGGCATTGGGGGCTCAGGATGCTCAATGGCAGGCGGTCCGGACGGAGCGGGAGCCGGGCCCGTGCGACCACTGAGAGCCTCCGAAGCTCCTTGGCCTCAGGAGCCCGACGATCCTCGGAAGCGACACGCATAGCTCGCGTCTTTGGCTACCCCAACTCTCCTTCGGCCGGTATCACGTGACACTTCAGGTATCCAAACGAGGGCGCCTCTCGGGCTGCATCATCCTCGGGCCGCTGGGGGCTGATCCCCCGCGGTTATCTCCCTTTTTTGCATGATCAAGGCCAGATATTTCTTTCCATTCGCACTATCTGTAGGCTCGGCGTCCTCACCGCCACTAAGGTCATGAGCCCTTGTGAGGCCACTCGCGACCGCCCCATGATTAAGGACTGGCACGACGTCTGTGCTCGGGTCCGTCCCTGCAGCGTCGATAAACCCAAGGGCTGAGCTCTGCCTAGCGAGCCATTCCCGTGACGGCACCTCCCATGGTCCTTGGTGCCTTGTTCTCGCATGGGCTAATCGCCGATGGGTAAGTAGGGGCCCGTGGCAGGTGCCTCATCCACACGGGAACCGTGTGCCGACTGTTTTTCTTTTGGGTCATGGCATGAGAAGACTAGGCACGACGTCTGTGCTCGGGTCCATCCCTGCAGCGTCGACAAATCTAGTGGTTGAGCTCTGTCTCGCAAGTTATCCCCGTGACGTCACCTCGTGGGGTCGCTAGTGCTGTGGCCTTCTCATGCAATATCCCCTGGAGATGCACTCCGGGCATGTCGACACAACACCTCTCTTTTCACATTTTGCAGAAGAAGACTCAGGCGCAACCCGCCTCAGGGTAGGGTCTCGTGGGTGATGCGTAAGCTCATGAGAACTTCCTCTGTGTCGTTCAACTCGTCCTGAGGAGGGCCCATATACACCTTGGATGTCCTACCGTGCAAGCCACATGTCAGGACGGGGCTGTACATGCCCCGGAGTCTCTCCCGGTGGGAGGCTCCCTCCCACGGTCCAGTGGAAGTACCAAGCTCCACGCTGGCAGATCCAACCGAGGATCGGTTATGCCCACGAACCAGTGGAAGCACCAAGTTCCGCGCTGGCCAATACGACCGAGGCGCGGTTATGCCCACAATCCGCGCAAGTGTGGTAGCTCTATGCTCTGAGCTAGTTATAAAAAACTGAGGGTGGCCCCCAGTGGTCGCACCAACCTCAGGGAGCTTTTCAGCTCACGACACTCACAACTTCTCCTTGGATGGGTGTCGCGACGGGGGCTAGGCATGGGGGCTATGCTCAGGTCACGCCTGGCAGACGCCACCCTACCAGGTGCCCAGTCACCTGGCCTTCTCAAGCCCCCATCCCAAGAGAAGGCTTGTGGGCAAGGTATGGTGCTCGTTCTCCATCATGAGAGCCATTCGTACGTCAAGGTGGACCCCTGGGCATCGCGACCCAGGGTCATAACTGGCCACGTAGCCCCTCATCCCTTGGGTCTAGTTATGACGATAACCCCGGTCCTCCGAGGGTTCAATGGCGATCGAGGTATGCGCAGGGTTGGGCCCTGCCGACGCAGAACGAAAACAGGATCGCTTGAACGTCAAGGGGGACCCTTGGGAATCGCTACCCAAGGGCCTCATTGGCCACGTAGCCCCTCATCCCTTGAGTCTAGTTACTACGGTAACCCTGGTCGTCCGGAGGGCTCAATAGCGAGTCTAGTTACTATGGTAACACCGGTCATCTAGAGGGCTCAACGGCGGTCGAGGTATGCGCGGGGTTGGGCCCTGCCGACATAGAGCACCTACGCAAACATGAAAGGAAGCAAGCATGGAAATCATCTAGCTATTACAATAATGTCAAGTTTTTTCAAATTCAACCAAAGTTCTCATGCCTCCCCGAGGCACTCGCACTTCTCTGAGTAAACAGGACGGATCAAGCATCACCAAGCGCAGCACGACCGGTCTACCTCTTTGGTTGCGATGGTAGCAGCCCGGAGAAACGCCTCCACCGACCACGTGGCTTTTATTCCCAGGGCCTCCGGAGCAATCATTGCCGCCTCCTCACGAAGGCTCTTGGATGCCAAACCTTGCCTCAAGAGAAGGGCAACAGGAATCAAGCACCATCTGACCTCAGGAATTGCTAAGATAAGTTTTCAAGGCCGCTCCCACTTGCATGCCTACACCATCACTTACTATAGTCACGGATCCTCTAAGGCATGAAAACCCTTCCCGATGGACCAGTGGGCGGCTGCCTGCACGCCGAGAGGGACCTCCTGAGCATTGCACCTCGGGGGCTTTTACCGGACCTTGGGCCCCTCACCTCTTGGCGTCGACCACGGCGTCATGACCCGGCGTACTAGCGCAGGTTGAGGCTGGTCCCTGGGCTGTGTCCCGCAGGCGTAGGTCCTTAGGCTACCGCGGGAACGGAAGAAAAGGGGATTCATGCTCTAACAAGGGGCTAATGCAGGACATAAGTTTATAACGCTAGATAGTAACAAAATTATCACAAGAATTTACATGTCCTTGCGAAGCCCTCCGTGATGTCCCGCAGGAACTAAGCTAAGGAAGACGCTCCCAAAGAACTCGGCTTAAACTCCTTCAACAATGGCGACGCCGGGAGGACACCGTTTCCCTCCGGCGATAGGGGCGGCGACTTGGTGCCTTGTAGCTCTCGTCAGAGCTCGAGGCAATCTCAGGGGTAGCGTAACTACTACCAGGAGATTCGGAGACGTAGCCAATGGCAAGCGCCTCGCTTCCCTGGCAGCATGGGGAATGGTCGCCGGCGAGCACATTCCCTGCGCCACACGGCAGCCAGAGGCCGTCAGCCCTGAAGACTTTGAAGGTCATCGCGCCCGTCGTATCCAGCGCGAAGTGAAGAATGTGGCCCCCGGCGGGGGCGCATGCGCAGCGCACCACACCCCAGCCCCAGGTCAGGAAGACCTGGCCAGAAGAAACTACCTCCACATCGGCATGCGAAGGGGGAAGGCGACACCCCTCGTGCCTCAGCTCCATCGTCACCCGGCCGCGAGCCGGGAGCACCTCCCTTAGGAACGGAGGAAGAAGGATCCATGAATGAGGAGGGGCTCCCGCCCACACGATGAACTCGCGGGCATCATCCTCAGGGTGGGACAGCAGCAGGGTGCGGGGGGATGCCCGTCTCTCTGGGCGACTGACGGTGCCACCCCTATCACCGCCCCCGCTCCATCTGCCTGCAACTGAAGCATACAAGGGAAGCGGAAATCCTGGTGGTGCCCACGTGCACCACGTGCGGGCGTCCGACGGCCTCAGGGACGCATACGGAGAATTACGGCACCTCTTCTTCAGGGGGAGCCGATCAGGCTCCACCACCGGGCTCTTCCCTTTCTCCGCACCGAGAACCTGCGAATCGGCGCCATGGAGCCCTGGGAGCAATGGAAACGTGCGATCGACCTACAATAGTCAAGTGAGAGGCATAGTGCCTCACCCCCCATTTATTGGCCAAGAAGACCAACTGGCGGCCACTCGCGCGCAGCCATAATGGCCCCGCTGCCCGCGCCAAGAAGTTGTCAAATCGCACGGTTGCCAAGACTGCATGGGAAGTGGAGTCGCCCACGTCCCATCCAACCGTCGCGCGCCATCCTGGCCCGCAGCCTTTTTGGGGCCTGCGGCGCTTCGTCCTCGACTAAGGCTTCGCCTTGAAGCCAACTCCGCGTGCACCTTGGGCCCGGGGGCTACTGTCGGCGTCCTGGGAACCAGGGTACCCAGAATTTCCTGTCTGCGGGCCGCGACGCGCTCCTACAAGCGCCCTGGTATGGCCCAACTGATCGACCAGCTGCTCAAGACCCTCGCGAGGGTGCCAAGCCTCGTGAGGAGAACGACGTCAAGACCTCCTCGGGAGTGGCCTCAACAAGGCGTTCCGGAGGGGCGGAGAATCCAAGGCCAAGCCTGCCTCAGGAGGAGGCAGTGATGTCAGCAGTGATGCACCGCGCCAGCGTGTGCCAGCGTCCGCCAGTGGCGCAGTTGCCATTTCGGTGCAAAGGAGACATCGTAGCCATTGGTTCGCAAGGGGCAGGGCAAAGGTTTCCTCTTTGGTGCAACAGGACCGAGGACCGCTAGGACGATAAGGAGGATGTCACCGTCGAGCCCACCACTGTTACACCGCCTGATCCTTTTGCAGGCGAAGACCGCTTTTGTCATGATAAGAACGTCCTTGTGTTCCCGTTCAAAAATGGCCGTTGTGGGATCCCTTCCCGCCTAAACAATTCGGGGGAAGAGGATCGTGGCCGCCTATATAAGTAACTAGGACTCCCACTGCAAGGGGAGGGACGAACACACTTGGCCACCGCACAAGGAGCAAGAACACTAGCCTCGCGACCCTCCTGAGCTCGCCTCCTGAGCCCAGGAACCGTTGTACTAGCTGATATTCTTGCTCGCCCGGAGCCAATCCACCAAAGCAGGAAGTAGGGTCTTACACCACAAGGTGGCCCGAACCTCGATAAACTCTTGTGTGATTGTTCGTTGTTTGCTTGAATCCTTCCACTGAGACGATAGCGAGGCACTAGGTAGACATGAGTGGGAGAGATCTTCGTTCACGCCCCTGTGTTCGAGCTTAACGGGTTTTGCGGAGCCCTGAAGCCGACAACATTTTTACCAAGCAAAGTGAAATGGTTGACCAGCCTCCCGGGTCCCATTGTCATACACATAGGCTAGAGTAACACTAGGTAACAAAAGTGTTTGCTATTTTATTCTTGAAATAAACAAATTCCAAAAAGTTTAAATATTAGAAAATTAATATAAAATTATCTATAACTCAAATTAAAAAGTTATATATAAAAGTTGCTCAGAAAAATCCAACGAATCCAAATACGCGGTCCGTTCATCTATCATATGCCCCTAGCATGCTGAACACCGATTCGTCCCCTCTCTTTCATCTATACGGAATAAACCAAATGATGGAAAACCCCTCCGGATGTTTTCCCGCTTCGTTTGTAACTTGTAGCCCTGCGTTTGGTCACCCCTAGCACCGCATATTGCCATGTTATGATTTTAGATGCTTTTGATTATTCTGTTATTTATTGTGTTCCCGATCCATTACTTCTTTTCTAGTAGACCCCGAGACCGTAGTTGAAACGGTGATCGACTGCTTCAACTTCGAAGGTCCTGATCTGTCTGTAGAGCTTCCGTGCAAGCCCCCCGCCCTTAGATCATCCCGATATCGCCCATTACATTCTCTCTCTTGCTTGCATTAGATTTTGCTATTGTAATTGTTAGCTCCTATTCTGATGCATAGCCTACTTTTGTACCTGCTACTATGACCTACATGCTTATCCTAAACTGTTTAGTATAGGGTGGTTGGTCACCCACTAGTGGACCCACTTTATCCCTGTTGCCCCCGCTGGATTACCACATGACTCAATCAACGTGATCAACGTCCAGAGCCCGACACGCACATCACTCCCATACATGTACGACTCTGCGGAGTTACTATCGAGTGACAAGGGTGATACCTCATATGGCACTTCTGATGAAATCTCTGTAGTGAAGCTAATCGGTCATGGTCATCGAGGGTGGTTCCTCCTTCGCCACTCCCGATAACGACTTTGTCATGAAACCCCTCAAGTGTGGACCATCGAGGGTGACTCCTCCAAGTCCACCTTGACGGTTACCTAGAGTGGGAATTCATAGAGGGTAATTCTTCGGGTTTCCCCCTTGTAGTTTCGGACACACAGACACTTTGACTTTACCCCCAGAACCATGATGAAATCGGGTCGGCCCTGAGGGGTACCTGCGAGTTGATATGTAGTCGGGTTGACCTGGAGGGTTCTCGCGAGATCATTACGTGACACAGCCAGGCATTCTTAGACCTTCATGTAAGTCCACGAGATGGGGTGACGGGGTCACATGATCGTGAGTCTCTGCTCATTACCGCGCAATCTCAAGACACTAACGGTGTGGATATTTGATCCGAGTACTTTTCAAATAACCACCACGTGGGAATAAGTATGAGCAATCTACGATGTATGCTTCAGCCGAAGCTCATCAGGTGTCAGCGACTGAGCGGCGCGCGCCGGGTTGGACTGCGTAAGCACCTGCCTTACTTAAGGAGGTAGCTTGGCCTGCTCACTGGCCGCCCATGCAACGTGCGAGAGTGCAAAGGGCGATGGGCCCAAGACCCCTGCGCACTCAGGATGTAGACCGGCATGCTGGCCTCTCTGATGAGCCTAGGTAGGGTTGCGGCGTCTTGATCCGCCGAGGGCGGGCATGACTTGATGGTGTGTCCTGCCGGAGTTGATCGAGCATGTTTGGGTAAGTTGGTGCACCCCTGCAGGGAAGACTGACCTATTCGAATGTCGTGTCCACTGTTACGGAGGCTCAAAGTTGTATCTCGATTGATACAATTAGAACTGGATGTCGAGGCATGAAATGGATATGTGGCTCCGGGAGTCGAGAAAGGATCCATGGGCGTTGATACAACAACATAAATATGACTTATGTTATTCTACTCTACTCTCTCCGGTTGCTGCAAGACGGTGGTTTCCAGAAAATGCTTGTTTTTGATAGGACTAGCTTATCCCCCTCTTTTTCTGGCATACTACAGTTTAGTCCACAAATACTACCATTTTTCCTCGATACCGAAGCATAAGTAGTGTAGATCCTTGCTTGTGAGTAATTTCGATGAGTACTCATGGTTGCTTTGCTCCCTCTTTCCCCCATTTTCCTTTCTTCTCGGATGATGCAACCAGATGGCGAAGTCCAGGAGCCAAAATGCCACCTTTGACGATGGCTACTACCCCAAGGGTGCCTACTACTATGTGACGGCCGCCGACGACCAGGAGTAGTTAGGAGGGTCCCAGGCAGGAGGCCTTGCCTTTTCGACCGTTGTTACTTTTGTGGCAAACTTATTTAACTCATGTATGTACTCAGATCATGTTGCTTCCGTTGATTCATTTGTAATCGGGATTATGTGTTCGAGCCCTCGAGGCCCTTGGCTTTTAATATAAAGCTTGCATTATTTTATTTGTGTCTAGTGTTGTGTTGTGAAATCTTCCCATGAGTCCCTGATCTTGGTCGTACACATTTGCGTGCATTTGTAGTATATGGTCAAATTAGGGTCGTCACAAGTTGGTATTAGAGGCGACTGCCTATAGGTAGCCCCCTTTCCAACTCCTTGGCCGAAGTTGAGTCTAGTCCTTCAATTTTTTTACTAACATTGATTGTGTGGTTTACGGGCCCACATCACAGAAGGGTGTGGTATTAGGATCTTTTATTCCTCGTCTGTACTCTGGGACTCTAATCTCTCTTCTATTCCGGTTAAATTATCTTGCTAACTATAACACTATGTTCTCATAACTAATTCTCCCCAGAGAGCCCCTTATTCCAGATGATCGCTTGGTGCACCAGAAGATTCTGAAGATACTCTTCGATGTTTTTCCCGAGATCCTTGTGCCCTTCATAGTTGCAATTCCCCACCACCGGTAAATCCCCATGAATAGCTACATACACCTGCCGTCCATACCTTCATTTCCAATTGCTCTAGTTATTACAAGATACCCTGAAATAAATCTATTGTGTCTGCTGCATTGCAGCTCCTTTTCCACATGAATACATGTACGAGTAATTTCTCACACTTAATCGGGATTTGTTCATTCCTAGTTATTCATGTGTTCCACGAAATACCCCGAAATGCTATTCGACCTTCCGAGAATCCTTTGCAACCTATTGCTTTGCAAAGTCTTGTGTGCTTGCATTATGGTTAATTCCATATTTCTAGTAATCTCGGTTGACATCCTCTGTCACTATCATTTTGAGTCCCTTGATCCAATATGTTGCGAATGCTCGCAATCCTCAATCAGATCCTAGCATTCATCCTTCTAGCTCAGGCTTCACTCCGAACATGGGCTTCTTCTTGGAAAATCAAACATTGATTGATTGTCGATCTATATCGATTCAACTCAATTATCTTTTGATCCGAGCCTCTGCTTCCGATCTTCTGATTTGAAAATCGCAATTCCTGTGAATTCAAGCTTTGAAGTTATCCAGATATATCTATAATCCTATTCATTTGCATTCTTTCTTCTTCTAGTTGAGTATCAATACTCACATTAGATCCTTTATGGACCGCCATATCGTTGGTTGGATTATTATCCGACAATGTCCTTCATATTCATTAACCTTGTAAGTTCTTCCCCTGACCCATAATGCCTTTGGTAAATTCTATCATTTGCTTTTTTCAACCATGCTCTGCTTTCGAGCTGGTATAATTTACTCCTGAAGCTTGTGTTATATGTTCCTAAAATGCCCTGATGGGTTGAACTTATGCCTTCCCTAAATCTGTGTCAACTCGAAAGTTATGCGGGTTATGCTCTACAGGCTTTCCGTCAGATAATATTTCAATGATACAACTCTTCAAAAGCAGGAAGTGACTGAAATGTTGTGCATTGAAGAAGTGGGAGTCGACCTTGAAATTTGTGTTCATGCCCATGGGAACAATGTAGATCTTATCATGGAATCTTCTCGTAATAATAATTGTTCCCTTAGTGTAATTCGATCCTGTATCTATGATTTTGGCATTTCCAATCGTTGTTCCAACCAAGATTGTTTTTCTTTCATCCCATTTCTCGGACAAGTTGAAGTGCTTGCCTTCTACATATAAATACACAAGTCCAACCTCTAATATGATCTACCTTCGAGTATTACCCCTAGTATTTCGAGGATATCATGCCATTGCACCACATCTTATGAACTTCTGATGAAGACTACCTTTCCCTGTCATTGTCACTTCATGGGTTCTTGGTTGTTTGTCAATCGATAACACTGATAAGTGAATCAATTTCGCACTTCGATTCAACAACTCTAAGTAATTTTCGTTGCTTATGAGTTTAATAGTCCTTCAAGTCATTCCTAGCCTGATCGGCTATATCATATTGAGCAAACTTCTAATTGTGCTACCCATTCATTCTTCTCGGAGCACAATTTTTGACGATGATCTAAGCTTACGTCGATCTTCCTCGTCATATCATTTTGTCTTGAACAACAAGCTTGATTTCAAGTTTGTGTCGTATCCGTGGTTCAAAAAACCTTTCGCTTCATCATTCCTTTTACTCGATGTCGCCGCTATTATTCGATTGCATCTTCAATAAACCTATGAACAAATGTGTTGTGATCATAATCAACATTGTGAATACTTCTAGGATATCAATCAAATTCATGGTGAGAAATACCATCCTTGCCCCTCGGTGATTTGTGTTATTGTCGACAACATTTTTGCCTTTCCCCCAACACAACTTGTTCAGATAATGTTGGAAATATATCTTTTTTAACATATCGATGGGTTGCTGGTAAACCCGTCGACCATGGCCTCATTTTTCATGATAAAATTGCAAGAGATGTTGTAGAAATTCTTGATGGATCCTTTGTGTTCTCAAGGTCCGACCTTTACCTGATGACCATGTCAATGCTATCTCGAAGAATGACTGTGCTACTCTGAACATCATTAAGAACATTGGAGGCGCAATGCTAAATGTTTCTTGATCACCCGTCCAAAAACTATTTTATGGTTAATGTCTTGAATTTCCTCTCCCCTTTACCTAAATGGTAATCTACTTACTATCCTTTCAAGGATATCATCCTCTTCTTGTCCTTGGGATGGATATACTTCTTATATTTGTGTTTCAACACTTTATCCTTTCTTGTTTTGATTAAATTGGTAATCACTTTTTACTTTCAATTGTTTTGTTTAACATTTCTTTTAATCTAACTTATCTGAGCAGAGATAATTCTCTTCTTAGGTAGACACCTCGATGTACAACTCTGTCAGTAAGACCCTGTTACTATTGTTGATGACATTCTGGTAGACACCGATGGACGTGAACTTTGCCTATTGGCCGGCCTCGTATTAACGAGCAGGAAAATGTTTCTCTTTGTTCCTTGCCCTTGGTACCAACGTTGTTGCCAACATAACTAACATGCTATTATCTGACATTGACATACCTTGCTATCATAACCGTGCAAGATGTGACCGCTCTTTCTACTTTTAACCCACATGGTGGGCCCATAACCCATAGGTCCACATGATCGAAACCTGACTCTCATGTACATCCTTGATTCTGAAGTATCCTTTGCACTTGATTTTGTATGTAATTCATGGGCCACCTTCCTAGTGATCTATTATACTATCAGATGCAATAATTTTTTTTGTTGCTCTGAATCCCTTTCACCTTCTGATTAGGCATCGAACGATCGACCCGTTCAAAACTTCGCGTGGTATCATCTTACTTTGCTGTCGATATTTCTTAGGTTTCAATTCGACAGTTATTTTTCTGCCACCTTCCCTAATGTTATCTACTAGATAAGCAACCTTGTAGAGGTTCGTTCTTCCGAAGCTAACCCTTATCCTTTGTAAGTACAATGAAGACATCAACGAAAAGGATCAACTACTTCAGGAAGAGCAACCAAGATCGAGTAAACTCGGTAGAATTTTGTAACCAAAAATTCCCCCTACTCTATCTCTTAAGTCTCAAGACAAGATTTCATGTAGTGGAGGACATTCGTAACACCCCGGTAGTTCACCTGCAGTAATCACACACTACCGGTGCCATGCCGTAGCAATTAATTTGCTAAACCTCACTTTGATCCCAACTGAGTTCAAATTCAAAATTTAAAATAAAGTCAAATAATTATTTTCTTCAAACATAAAAACTACAATGTTCAAAGTGTTGAAAATAATCCCCGGATTTTTTTCATGGTGAAACCAATATTTTTGTAAAGTGATTAAATGCCTTAAACTAAATAAAATAGTGCCTAAAAGAACATTTAAATCCTTTTCTAATTTATGAAAATTCTAAGTAAATTCAAATCACTTCAAAACATTTTTTTGGCAGTGCTCTATATCCCCTAGCTTTTGTTCTGAATAGCTCCACTTTTTTTTCAAAGGCATTAGGAGGCTTATGTAAGTGATAATAGTGTCTGTTAAACAAATAGAAAATTATGTAAAAGAAAAAGAAAGGAAGCAATTAAAAAATAAACAAGCCCATGTGGGACTAGGTGGCCCAACCCACCACACCTCCTCTCCCTCGTCACGCTACAGGAGATAGGGAGAGGGTGTGGTGGCCATCCCGCGGCCGTGGCCGCTCCTCGGCAACATGCTATCCATCCATCGGCCCCCTCTGGGATAAGAGCAATCCCAGCCACCCTATCTCCCTGGAAAACCCTAGCTCCTCTCCCTCTTTTATCCATCGCACAACTTCTCTTCACCGAGCACACACCCGTAGCACCGTAGCCATGGCCATGCTCGATCCCGCGACCACCTTGCTCCCTGCGCCACCGAAGGATGTCCATGAGCCCCGGAGAATTGTTCTTCTTCAACCACACCACCGGATCGGAGCTGGAAGGTCGCCGCCGCGTCGCCATCATCGTCTTCCCCGATTCAGCCGCCACTGCCTCACCATCATCACCGTTGATCTACACCACCACGACTCCCCTGCCTTTTCCGACCACACCACTGCGCTCACAGTGAGGCCCTCCGTCGATTCCCCCATTTTACCTACCTCAATTTGTCGTCTTGTAGTGAGCCCCGTGAGGTCGGCAATAATGGCCAGAGCTTCGCTCACCATGCCCACAGTCCATGTCGCAAGCCCACGGTCACGCCCTATCTTATCCTACGCGTGCAGGAAAAAGTCCATTTTAAACCCTGAACTCGTAGACGTCCGGCGAAACGAACCCCCAAGTCAAAATCCCGGTCGATTACACCCTGAACAATGCAATCCCGGTCTAAATCGAACCTTCAAGTCGTTTGGATAGCCGGGATTACTGGGATCGCTGAGGGCACACACCTACATCCCGCTGGGCCGGCCCACTTTTATTTTTGTTAAAAAAAAGCACAACGGGAGCTGCTTTTTTTTTGAGCGGTTTGAACGGGAGCAGCTGTTCCTCGTCCTGGCGCGCCGAAGGCGATGGGAATGGGCGGCCCAGAAAAAAACAACTGAAAAATTGTTCACCTAGAGGATCGAACTGGCGACTTCCAAAAGCGGATGCCTAGGGCGAACCAACTGGATTACCAAGCGCAACTGATAAAATTTAGGGCGAACACTTAATGTACATTTGTTGCCGCGCAATTTACTAGAAATATTCATGTGATCTAATTTTGTTTCGAAGATTCAAAAAATATTCTTTGTTCAATTTTTTGTTTTTATGTTTCGTTTTGCTTTCTGTTACCTTGTTCGATTCTATTTTTTCTGTTTAAAAATATTTGTTCTAAATCAAAACATAGAACTAACTTCAAAAAAATATTTTCATACAAAGATGTTCAATGAAATTTAAATATTGTTCAATGGTATCACAAAAATGTGCAACATTTATTCAATACTGTTCAGCGTATATCACGAACATGTTCAATTTTTATTTAAAAAAATTCAACGATGAACTTTATTCAAATTTGTAAACCTTTTTTCTAATTCAACAATTCTTTTTTCGAAATAAATAAACTATTTTGTCGAAACTGCTAATTTCTTTAAATACGATGAACTTTTTTTTAAAATTTGATTAATTATTTTTAATTAACAAACGTTTTCCATTTTTGCGAATTCAATTGGTATAAATATTTTTCGAAATTTTAATTTCTTTCAATTCTTGGTTTTTATGAATACTTTTTAAATTTATGTTTTATTTATTCAAATAATTTATAGCAGGTCGTGAGCGACACCCCGGCCGGATCTCCCCACGGATGGAACCCAAATAGGCGATAAACCTAGACGAGAGACTTGAGTGGTTGGTTAGGTCGTGGTCTACACCCACGTCGGCTTTCGCTTGAAGTCTGCCGAGCACATGTCGTGTGCAGACTCTAAGTGGTGAAAACATGTGTGAAGAAGTACACCCCTGCAGGGTTATCAATCTATTCGAATAGCCGTTGTTTGCGGTACGGACTACTTGGTTACTCTTACAGTTCATAGACAAGTTGATGGATACTACTAAAAGCCTCAAGATAAGTGTGAGTGCCGTGGATGGCCCTTCTGTAGGATGACGGAAGAGGATCCTCGGTATAGTATTGTTGTGGTGAGTAGAGGACTCGTGTTCGTAATAACATCTTGCAATCCGTTGAGAGTTGTAGTATAGGTTAGCCAAGAGTCAAAGCTGGCTTTCTGCTATGAACTCCACTACCCCCTTTGATAATGTTGCATGTATGATAGGTTCTGTGGTAAGACTTGCTGAGTACCTTTGTACTCATGTTTGCTTAATAACTGCTGCAGAGGAGAACCCTGCCCCTGCTGATGGGTTCTACATAGACGTTGACGTTGACGAGTAGCTTGAAACCCAGACGGAGATCTGGAGCTTGTGAAGGGCCTTGTAGATAATCAGGCTACACCAAGCCTGTTTTATTTTCTAAGTTGTCTGTACTCAGACATGTAGCTTTCGCTTGTGCTTGTATGACTGTATGACTTGAGTGTTGGGTCATGTGACCCCTACCTGTATGGATATGTTATGTATGGCTCTTGGAGCCTCTTAAATAAAGTACTTTGAGTCATAGAGTTCTGTTGTGATGCAATGTTGTATTTGCACATATTGAGCATATTGTGTGTATGGTTGAAATGCTTGGTATGTGTGGGATTCGACACCTAGTTGTTTTCCTTTGGTATCCTATCTTACAGGGAAATGCCTCCTAGTGTTTCCAATGAGCCTTGGTAGCTTGCTACTGCTCGGAACACGTAGGCTGGCCGGCATGTGTCCTTCTTCGTTCCTGTGTCTGTCCCTTAGGGGAAATGTCACGCGTTATTCCTTTAAGTCCATGTAGCTTGCTACGACTTGGGTTCATACGTTGATGACTGACACGTTCGTTGCTGGGTCATGGATGCCTGTCTCTGTAATTTAGTGCCACTTTTGGTTTATAACTAGCCATGTCGGCCCGGGTTCTCTATCATATGGATGCTAGCGACACTGTCATATACGTGTGCCAAAATGCGCAAACGGTCCCGGGCCAGGTAAGGTGGCACCCATGGGGTTACCGTGCGTGAGGCCGCAAAGTGATATGACGTGTTACAGCTAGATCGGTGTGACTTAGGATCGGGGTCCTGACAGCGTTGGCATCAGAGCTGGACTGCCTGTAGGTTTCTCAAGCCAAACTGGTCGATATTGAGTCTAGAAAAAATCTTAGTTATATGTAGGGGAATTGATTGTGGAAGGGAACGTAAGGCTCTTTTTACTCCTTTACCTTATGCCCTTCTGATCTGAGTCAGTCTATTCTTTCTACGGGGATTTAGGACTAGGCCTATTATCCTTACTAGGTTCACGTGTTACTAATCCGTAGACCCTTAGGATTGTTGGTTTCAAGCCTCAGTTCAGTTTCTATCAATTTTAGTATGATGATTGTTGGACCCGGAACCTTGATATGGAATTGTTGAGTGGCTATGCTATCATTTGTATGATGTCTCAAATCTTTTTTGAGCATTTACAGTTGTTATGCTACCCGATTTCTTCCAGAAACACTAATGCCTTTGCATTACTTCGTGTTTCATATGTCTGTCCGCACCCCTCACAAAGTGGTTCGTTTGACTCGGTGCATTAATGTGCCCGGTCACACGGCCATGCTAGTCCGTGTGCTGACTGAGACCGGTTATCGATGGTATCCTGAGTACACCGTGGAGGAACAGTACCGGGATTTCAATCAGAGTCAGTATTTCTGCACAGTCCGGATATAACCCTCATATCCCGGAGCTAACGACCCCATCCATTGGTCTTATGGACTCGGGGTTACCATCGAGATGGCAGTGCAGGATGCCGCCTATTCGATGATGACCATTCTCCGGGCTAGGCATGCCCTGTTGCAGAACACTGAGTTCTTTTACATGCCATCCTCACTTCCCGGAGAAGAAGGCTATTAAACTGGTATGTATACTGATGCAGCTCATGAAGAGCCACTCCTTCAGACTACTATTCAGATGCTGGAGGGTAGGGACCGTGAGGTCCGTGCCCTCCGAATGGAGCTGTATAACACTCGAGCCGCCCACTGGACTACTTTGACACGGCTTGCACCTGCTGTGCACGCCGGATATCTGGACATGTGGGATTTGTACCCAGTGCGGACTCGTCTGCCTGATCGCATGGATTGGCGTGACGTTGGGGGTATTACACCTCCACGTGGGCGTCGGTTACCACTAGCATCGGGACCGAGGCCACATCCATGTCCCTATGGTCCACAGCCTTCGAGCGCTCGCGAGTTTCAAGATCCGTCTGTTCCACTTCCAGGCTACGGTGGTAATCTTTAAGAAGATTACTACGGGAATGTCTGAGCTAGACCGTGGTAGTAGTAGTATTGTAGTAGTTGTATTCCCACAGTCCTGCGCGTCTTGTGGAATATGACCTAGTGTGTACTGAGTTCCGCAGGTGTAGTTAAATAATGTATAGGAGCTTGGAATGCCTCTGATGGGATTTATCGTCTTTCACCGCAGTAGTACTTTAGCCTTGGCTTGTACTAAACTACATATGGTGTGTATGACCACTGGTGTATATATAGCAGTTTCTATATTACCATGTCGTACGGATGAACATCTCTACATTCCGTGCCATCCATTACATTCTGCACTCCTATGTCAAATTTTTGCCATCCTTGTCTAAACCGTTGTTTTGTTTTCCTAGGATGGTCAACACTCGCAACACTCCTGCTGCTCAGGAGCAGGGTGAGGCTAGTGGGGCTAGAGATGGGAATCTGCCCCAGCCACCCTCCTTGGCGGAAGTTATGCTCGAAGCAGAACGGAACAAGAGAGAGACCACCCATCTGTTGGAACGCATAGAGCAGAACACCGGGTTCCGTCAGAGGAATGATGTGGTATCAGTCAATGACTTTATCAAGATGTGCCCACCGAAGTTCCATCACTCCACTGAACCCCTGGACGCGGATGACTGGCTACGTAGTATCACCCACAAGCTACACTCTGCCTGTGTGGCCGAAGCTGACAAGGTTACCTACGCCGCCTACCATCTTGAGGGCCCTGCCAGTCTTTGGTGGGAAAATTTTGAAGCTATGCGTCCTGCTGGCCAAATCACTACTTGGGTTGAGTTCAGCGAGGCATTCCGTGAACATCACATTCCGGAAGGTCTCATGGATCGCAAGCGGGAGGAATTCTGCAACTTCACCCAGGGCCGGTTAACTGTGGATGTCTATAGTCGCGAGTTTGGCAACTTGGCACGCTATGCACCCGAGGAAGTATCCACCGATGCCAAAAAGCACGCGAGGTTCCGCAAGGGACTCAGCCCTGAACTCCACCGAGATCTACGTCTGCACGAGTGCACTTCCTTCCAGAAGTTGGTAAACAAGGCTATCAGTGCTGAGACGGGCCAGACCGACTTCGAGGCCACACGCAAGCATACTCGAGACTTTGGTTCCTCATCCGGCTCTGGCTCTCAAAAGCGCCGTGTGTGGGTTCCTAACACTACTCTGCCACCCAAGTACACACCGAGGCCATCCTATGAGGTGCCTCGCCCAACTCAACAGTATGCACCTGCTAAGACCTATGGAGGACCACCTTCCTACTTTGCTCCATGCACTGGCACTGTGACTTGCTTCAAGTGTGGAGAACCGGGACACTACATGCGTGAGTGTCCCCAGAACCAACCAGGAAAACCCGTTGGCCGTGGTAAGCCAACCGGCAAGGTGAATTATGTCAAGCCAATCCCCACTGCACGTGGTCATGTCAACTATGTCTCTGCTGAGGAAGCTTACGAGGATCCTAGCGTCGTTCTTGGTATGCTTCTCATTAACTGTCATCCGGCATCTGTTCTTTTCGATACTGGAGCATCCCATTCGTTCATATCTGAGAGCTATGCTCGAATGCACAACATGACTTTTTGTGACATGCCTACTTCCATGGTTATTCAAACTCCTGGTTCAAAGTGGCAAACCTCTAGGGTAAGCCATGGAAATGAAATCCTTGTCGATAGACTTGTTTTACTAGCATCTCTAATCGCTCTCAAGTCCTCGGACATAAACATCATTTTGGGTATGGATTGGATGACAACTCATTACGCCAAGATTGATTGCTATACTAGGACCGTTCAACTTACACACCCATCCGGCAAGATAGTCAATGTCTTGACCCGAATGGCTGAGCGTCAGCTCTACTCTCTTAATGCCAGCCCTCTACCAGAACTCGAAGATATCCCGGTAGTCCGTAACTTTCCGGATGTTTTTCCAGAACAACTGCCAGGAATTCCACCTGACAGAGATGTCGAGTTCGTGATAGATCTTATCCCTGGAACTGTCCCAATCTCTAGGAGACCTTATAAGATGGCACCATTAGAATTAGCTGAGCTTAAGAAACAACTCGATGAGTCCTTGCAAAAAGGTTTCATCCGTCCTAGTTCTTCCCGTTGGGCTTGTCCCGTCCTCTTCGTCAAGAAGAAGGATGGAATGGAGCGAATGGTTGTAGATTATCGACCTATCAATCTGGTCACCATAAAGAACAAGTATTCGCTCCCTAGGATCAACGACCTGTATGATCAGCTCACTGGATCCTCAGTCTTCTCTAAGATGGATTTGAGGTTGGGTTACCATCAAATCAAAATCAAGAACGGGGACATCCCTAAAACGGCTTTTGTTACTCGTTATGGCCAATATGAGTACACCGTCATGTCCTTCGGGTTAACCAATGCCCCAGCGACCTTCTCCCGGCTCATGAATTCTATATTCATGGAGTACTTGGATAAATTCGTCGTGGTATACCTCGATGATATACTCATCTATTCCAAGAACAAGGAAGATCATGCCGAGCATTTAAGGCTGGTATTGACAAAACTTCGAGAGCACCGCCTTTATGCCAAATTCTCCAAATGTGAATTTTGGTTGCCAGAAGTAACCTATCTAGGTCATGTGATCTCTGACAAGGGTATTGCTGTCAATCTCGAGCGAGTTCAAGCCGTCCTTGATTGGACTCCTCCTGAATCGGTCAAGCAAGTTAGGAGTTTTCTTGGCTTAGCGAGCTATTGCCGACGCTTCGTCGAGAATTTCTCCAAGGTTGCTAAACCTCTAACTGAACTCCTCAAGAAAGATAAAAAGTTTGAGTGGACCCCACAGTGCGAGTCCAGTTTTCAGGAACTGAAAAGACGCTTGACATCTGCACCTGTACTGGTACCACCAGACTTCTCCAAGGATTTTATTATCTATTGCGACGCCTCGCGACAAGGACTAGGTTGCATACTCATGCAAGATCGTCAAGTGATTGCTTACGCATCCCGACAGTTGCGTCCACATGAGAATAACTATCCTACTCATGATCTAGAGCTTGCAGCTGTAGTCGATGCACTCAAAACATGGCGACATTACCTCCTTGGTAATCGCAGTGAAATCTTCACTGATCATCAAAGTTTGAAGTACATCTTCACCCAACCGGATCTAAATCTCAGGCAAAGACGTTGGGTTGAGTTGCTCACAGATTACGATTTAGGAATCACTTACACCCCTGGAAAGGCCAATGTCATGGCTGATGCGCTAAGTCGTAAGTCTTATTGTAACAACTTAATGTTACAACAAGGGCAACCACTTCTCCACGAGGAATTTCGTAAGCTTAACCTTCACATTGTTCCTCAAGGATTCCTTTCCACCTTGGTGGCGAGACCTACCCTTATGGATCAAATTATAGCTGCCCACAAGCGTGATAAAGGTATATCCCGACTCCAAGAGAGCATTGCTAGCGGACTCGCTAAAAGCTTCTCTATGGATGATCGAGGTGTTGTTTTCTTTGAGAACCGTGTAGTGGTTCCCAAGAACCACCATCTACGGCAGTTAATCGTTAAGGAGGCTCATGAATCTCCTCTCACTATTCATCCCGGTAGTACCAAAATGTATCAGGACCTACGTCAGAGATTCTGGTGGACTAGGATGAAGAGAGAAATCGGTCAATTCATTGCTAACTGCGACGTTTGTCGTCGAGTCAAAGCAGAGCTTCAACGGCCTGCTGGCACCCTTCAACCTTTAGCTATTCCTGAATGGAAATGGGACAAAGTCGGTATGGACTTCATTACCGGGTTTCCCAGGACCAGGAAAGGGAATAATGCTATCTTCGTCATTATCGACCGCCTCTCTAAAGTAGCTCATTTCCTGCCTGTTCGAGAGAGTATTACCGCTAGCCAGCTAGCAGATTTGTATGTCTCTCGGATAGTATCACTTCATGGTGTGCCATTGGAGATTAACTCAGACTGTGGAAGTCTTTTCACTTCACGATTTTGGGAAAGTTTCCAGAATGCTATGGGAACTCATCTCTCCTTCAGTACTGCCTTCCATCCCCAGTCAAGTGGTCAAGTGGAACGAGTCAATCAAATTCTGGAAGACATGCTTTGAGCCTCTGTCATTTCTTTCGGTATGGAATGGGAAAAGTGTCTTCCATTTGCCGAATTCGCTTATAACAATAGTTATCAAGCCAGCTTGGGCAAAGCTCCCTTCGAAGTTCTATATGGACGAAGGTGTCGAACACCTCTTAACCGGTCAGAAACCGGGGAAAGACAATTCTTTGGCCCGGATATGATCCAGGAAGCAGAAGAGCAAGTTCGCATCGTTCGTCAGAAATTGAAAACAGCCCAGTCTCGCCAGAAGAGCCAATATGATAGTCATCATAAGGTTGTGACTTTTGAAGTCGGCAATAAGGCTTACCTTCGGGTTACTCCTCTTAAGGGAACCCATCGCTTCGGTATCAAAGGCAATTGGCCCCTCGTTACATCGGTCCTTTTCACATTCTTACCAAACGAGGAGAAGTTGCCTACCAATTGGTACTACCTACGCACCTATCCAGAGTTCATGACGTGTTCCACGTTTCTCAACTCAGGCGTTGCTTCTCGGATCCTATCTGCGGAGTGGACCACGAAACGCTTGATCTCCAGGACAATCTCACATATCGAGAATACCCCGTTCGTATTCTTGATCAAACCTAGCGCACCACTCGACGCCACAATATCAAGTTTCACAAGGTTCAATGGTCACATCATTCCGAGAGTGAAGCTACTTGGGAAAGGGAGGATCGTCTTCGACTTGAGTACCCCACCCTCTTTCCGGAGGAACCCGAATCTCGGGACGCGATTCTTTTAAGTGGGGGTGAGTTGTCACATCCCTAGTTAGCACTTGCATTAGGACTAGCTAGAGTGTGCATCATGTCTACTTATCAAAGAAACTTGAAATGGGAATGACAGAAACCCCAGCACCCCTCTCCTAACAACTAGGGTTTGATAAATTCTTTTCCAATGTACCCAAAATGCCCTTCAAAAATGTTCATCATTTCTGCCTTGGTCTCAAACCTTTGTCAAAAATGGTGCACAATTTTCTAGGACCTCTAAGGTCTTTGGATTAAATCATATGGTATTTGTATTTGGGCATTTAAATGATATAAAATATTTTAAATGCTCATATAATCATAAACTATAATGTTCTATGCTGTTCATATTACATATAGTGGGCATGACAAGTTTTATGAGATATAAAAATGTTCTGGCATTTTTATTAAATAAACAAAGATGCAAAAGAAATGAAACAGAAAAGAAATAGGAAAAAAAAAAGAGAAAGAACTTACCTTAAGCCCAGCACTGTTGCAGGCCGGCCCAGCCCACCAGCGCCGCTCATGTTGCCTTCCACCTCGCGCTAGTAGGCAGCGCGCGTGGCCACCGCGCGCCGGCACGCGCCCGGCCACCTCCAGCCTGCTTGCCTGCATCCCCGACGGCCTGGACGCCTCCATGCATCGCCATGCAGCTGCCCCAACCTCTCTCTCACTTCCCCTCGTCCTCATCTCCTTCCCCTGGCTCTCTCCCTCTCATCACCGAGGTCGCCCGCCGCCGCCGTTCGCCGTTGCCGCACTTAGAGCCTCCCCCTCGTCCTGTGAGAGTGTCCAGAAGGATCGCCGCGACGCCCTCTTCCTCCTCGCTGAGCCACGGATCGCAGGGAGCCCTGCATCGCCTTCACGCCGTCGTCCCCAACCTCGGATCGCCGGAGCTCCTCGCCGTCGATTAAGGAGCTGCAGAGCGTCCCCGACCTCTCCGTCGAGCTCGCTAGCACCGCTGTGAGCCCCTACGCCGAATCCCTCCCTCCTCCGCTTCGTTTGCACCGCGTAGCTGCTGCTCCGCTGATCACCGAAACCCGCCGATGCCGTGCTTGCCGCCGGCGATGCTCCGGTGACCATTTGGTCACGGACGCACGTCCATCCCGCTCGCCGCAGCACGTAGATGAGCTAGGTGCCACGCACGCATCGCCTAGGCCACCGCAGCCGCGTCTCCACACACGCCCGAACGTCGGCCGCCGCTGCCGAGCTCGTAGCCGTCGCCTCCGGCCACCACAGGCCCGGCGACCACCACCATTCGACGCGCATCGGCGAGGGCACTCCGACGCGCCCAACCGCGGCTCAAACCATGCCCTGTAGGCGATTTCCGAAGCTCGCCGCTGTGTTTGACCTCGCCGGCGTCACTTCAACGGCGAGTTTGACTCGTTTGACCAGGGGGTTGACCACCCCTGGGTCACTGACGTGTGGGCCACCCCACCCCTAATTAGCTAGTTTAATTAAGTAAATGCTAATTAAATCAGTTAGTTAGTTTAGTCACTGACCCGTGGGCCCAGACCCCACTGACAGCTAATTAGTCTCTAGCTTAACACTAATCAACTTTGTTAATTAGCTATGACACTGACATGTCGGGCCCACATGTCATGTTTGACCTGGACAAGCGCCCTGTTGACCTGCTGACGTCAGCATGAGGTCATGCTGACGCAATAAAGAGTTTCTGGAATTTAATTTAAATCTTAAATGATTTATGAATTTCAGAAAATACCCAAAACTTCTAAAAATCATATAAATCAACCGTAGCTGAGATGGAAATAATTTATATATGAAAAATGATCAGAAAAATCCAATCTTTCCAATGGCACTGCTTTCATGCATGTTTGAGCAAGTTAACCTTGCTGTATACATTAAAACATGATAATGCACTTAATTAAATAATAGCTAAAGTGCCAATTTGAATCTTTGATTCAAATAGGCTCAAACCCTTCTGGTTATAGTTGCATTAGCCCAAAACACATGCATCTTGCCATGTCATGAGCATGCATCATATTGTTGCATTTGTTTGTTTAATGATTGTATCGCCGGTATTCTCCGTGTTAGGTCCTGCTTCCGAGGATACTCCTGCGTATCCAGCTGAAGAGCAGTACCCGACAACCACTTTGTCAGGCAAGCAATCATTGATCATTCCGATATGAACCCAATCTCCTCGTTCCTGCTCTCTTTTACTGCATGAAGGTCACAGCGTGTGAACTGCTACTTGCTGCGGTAGTTGAACCCTATTCCCTTGCATGACCTGTCATTGCCACAGTAAATAGTTGAAACCCACTAGCATGTGCGGGAGTTGATTGAGCCATGTGATGTGTGATCCACCATGCTATTTGCTTATGTTGCCTGCTATGCTTAGAGTTGTGTCTGGTCTGGTTCATCTGGGTGATTGATCAGAGTGAAATGATCATACCGATAAGTGTGGAATATGCTTGGTAAAGGTATCGATGAAAGGCCATGTAGGAGTACATGGTGGGTTGTTTCATTGGAATCGTCCATAGGATACGAGATCTGTGTGTGTGATTCAAGTTACAGTTACTACCACACATTGGGCCCTGAAATATGACCCCACTCGACTTATCGACTGCCATGTTCTCTGTCCAGGAGTTGCAACTAGTTTCTGGTGTTTGAAGTTTACTAGAGGACGTGCACAGCGCTGACCCTCGGGGTGGGCTGTGATGCGACAGGTACGTGGCACGGTGTACCGGTTGCCCGTTTGGTGACTCGGGAACCCTGTACACATCGTTTGGGGCCGTGAGCGACACCCTGGCCGGATCTCCCCACGGATGGAACCCAAATAGGTGATAAACCTGGACGAGAGACTTGAGTGGTTGGTTAGGTCGTGGTCTACACCCACGTCGGCTTTCGCTTGAAGTCTGCCGAGCACATGTCGTGTGCAGACGCTAAGTGGTGAAAACATGTGTGAAGAAGTACACCCCTGCAGGGTTATCAATCTATTCGAATAGCCGTTGTTCGCGGTACGGACTACTTGGTTACTATTACAGTTCATAGACAAGTTGATGGATACTACTAAAACACTCAAGATAAGTGTGAGTGCCGTGGATGGCCCTTCCGTAGGATGACGGAAGAGGATCCTCGGTAGAGTATTGTTGTGGTGAGTAGAGGACTCCTGTTCGTAATAACATCTTGCAATCCATTGACAGTTGTAGTATAGGTTAGCCAAGAGTCAAAGCTGGCTTTCTGCTATGAACTCCACTACCCCCTTTGATAATGTTGCATGTATGATAGGTTCTGTGGTAAGACTTGCTGAGTACATAGACGTTGCAGAGGAGAACCCTGCCCCTGCTGATGGGTTCTACATAGACGTTGACGTCGACGAGTAGCTTGACACCCAGACGGAGATCTGGAGCTTGTGAAGGGCCTTGTAGATAGTCAGGCTACACCAAGCCTGTTTTATTTTCTAAGTTGTCTATACTCAGACATGTAGCTTCCGCTTGTGCTTGTATGACTGTATGACTTGAGTGTTGGGTCATGTGACCCCTACCTGTATGGATATGTTATGTATGGCTCTTGGAGCCTCTTAAATAAAGTACTTTGAGTCATAGAGTTCTGTTGTGATGCAATGTTGTATTTGCACATATTGAGCATATTGTGTGTATGGTTGAAATGCTTGGTATGTGTGGGATTCGACACCTAGTTGTTTTCCTTTGGTAGCCTATCTTACAGGGAAATGCCTCCTAGTGTTTCCAATGAGCCTTTGTAGCTTGCTACTGCTCGGAACACGTAGGCTGGCCAGCATGTGTCCTTCTTCGTTCCTGTGTCTGTCCCTTAGGGGAAATGTCACGTGTTGTTCCTTTAAGTCCATGTAGCTTGCTATGACTTGGGTTCATACGTTGATGACCGACACGTTCGTTGCTGGGTGATGGATGCCTGTCTCTGTAATTTAGTGCCACTTTTGGTTTATAACTAGCCATGTCGGCCCCGGTTCTCTGTCATATGGATGCTAGCGACACTATCATATACGTGTGTTAAAATGCGCAAACGGTCCCGGCCCAGGTAAGGTGGCTCCCGTGGGGTTACCGTGCGTGAGGCCGCAAAGTGATATGATGTGTTACAGCTAGATCGGTGTGACTTAGGATCGGGGTCCTGACACATTGGGCCCGGGTGCCATGATTTCAGATCTGAACCTTTATGTTATCACCATTATATCTATGTTCTAGATCCGATCCAACAAGTTATAGTCACCTACTATGCATTATGATCCGGCAACCCAGAGTGACAACAGTCGGGACCACTCTCGGTGATGACCGTAGTTTCAGGAGTTCATGTATTCACCGTGTGTTAATGCTTTGTTCCGGTTCTCTCTTAAAAGGAGGCCTTAATATCCATTAGTTTCCAATAGGACTGTAATGCCCAGTATGCGACTATGCATCCCACGTGTCGAGGCACGACTTAAAGACATAAGCGCATACTAGAATGATCTCATGTATGGTATCTTTGCACGTCTCATGTAAAATTCAAGGATGAAATTGTAAAAGATAGTTGGCTTAAACTCGCCACGTCACACAATGAATACAATAACATACATAATCCAATTAACACAGGGTCCGACTACGAACGAAATCCAAACAAGAAAGATACCATAAACACAAGCCCGGATCCTCCTAGTAAGAACCACTAATGATCGTCTAGATACGAAACATAGTAACGTCCAAACTCTTCATCAAACTCCCAGTGAAGTTTTGAACCATCTCCTGCATCATTCTCAGCGGTACCCGCATCTGGTGTGTGTTGAATCTGTGAGCCACAAAGGACCCAGCAATCCCGTTCCCAGGTATCAAAATTACCCAAACCTTAGGTGTGGAAAGGCTATAAAAGGGATGCCGCATGCACTAGCCACAAAGGACCCATGCACTTACGAGATTAGAGAGAGAAGAGAACAAGTGCCAACGATCGCCAAGTTGATCAAGAAGTGATCCTAGGAACTCATGATCAAACATAACTCCACCATGTTCACTTCCTGAAGCCCTTCGAAAAGAGACCATCATGGTTACTCACAGAGGTAGTGTATTCTTATGGATAATGTGTCAAGTTATCTTAAACGGTATATTAACAAATTCCCATCTGCCACATAACCGCGGGCACGGCTTCGGAAAAGATCAAAGCCTGCAAGGGTGTCCCAACTTAGCCCATCACAAGCTCACGATCTGTGGAGTCGCAACTCCAAAGTGGGAAGACCCGAGTATCCTTGGAATCCCATGCTCAAGATATTTCGACAAAGGTAAAACTAATCCAGCAAGACGTCCCGGCGTACCGACACCCTGATAGTAGCCGCGCGTATGTCGTCTCAGGCCAAGACCGGATGGGACATCCTACAGGTAATACCAGATACCTCGAGTTTCCCCAAGGTGGTCCTGCAGTCCGTCCAGTTTGGACCAACACTCATGAGGAGCACTGGCCCGGGTTTGAAACGCCCAATGAAAGTTTTATTTATTAGGCAAATGTAAAACCAAAGTTGAGCCTTGCTGGAAAAGCTTTAAACTGAGCGAATTATCAAGGGGGGGCCATAAACCCCAACCGTGTTAGTAACGCAAAATCAAGGAACATAACACCGGGTTATCGGTTCCTAAAGTGGCATTAGTGGAACAAAAGACCAAGCAGAAGGCTTATCCTTTCAACCATTACCAATATATAGGTGCATTAGTTTATAACAGGTATATATTGTGTTATCCCAATAACAAGTTCATCATGGAGCAGTCTTCAAAACTTCACCAGCAACTAACAACGTTATAAGAGGGGCTGAGCAATGCGTACTTAGCCAAACAATGGTTTGCTAGGAAGGCGGTTAGAGTGTTTCATGGCAACAATACGAGACTGACAATCAGGAATGGGCATAGAGGCATATCTAAAAGAACGAGACAACTAGCATGGGCAAAGATAGAGGTGATATCGGGGAACGGTCATCTTTCCTGGTAAGTCATCGGTGGGATGGTAAGACGGCTCCTCGGAGTGAGCCTCAACAAGATCCTCGAACTCGGTATCGGCTCCCGTCTCTACCCAACACAAGAGCACAACAACGGCACAATATGAAACATGGTGCAATGCACAATCAACATGATGCAAGACATGTCACGAGATGCAAGTTTGATGTGCGTATGCATGAGGGTGCTCTCGAGCCTAAGGAGAAGATAATGGAAATGGCTTCATCTTGGGAAACCAAGCAAGCCACAGGATAGATTGGAAGATTTCGGTCGAAATCGAAATAATGATCATCGGAAACAGATGCACGGTTTGCAAATGACAAACAAAACAATATGCAATGCAAAACTGCAGTTATCAGCAACATGGCATCTTTGGAGCAAGAAACAAGTATGCTACTATCCACGACGCGCTCCTTCAAACGGCCTGGTACGGCCCAGCTGATCGACCTGCTGCTCAAGACCCTTCCGAGGGGCCAAGCCTCGCAAGGAGAACGAAGCCAAGACCCCCTCGGGAACGGCCTCGGCAAGGCATTCCGGAGGGTCGGAGAATCCAAGGCCAAGCCTGCCTCAGGAGGAGGAAGTGATGTCAGCAGTGACGCACTGCGCCAACAGGTGCCAGCATCCGCCAGTGGCAAAGTTGCCATTTCGGTGCAAAGGAGACAGCATAGCCGTTGGTTCCCAAAGAGGGGGCAAAGGTTTCCTCTTTGGTGCAATAAGACCGAAGACCGCAAGGACGATAAGGAGGATGTCACCGTCGAGCCCACCACCGTGTCACCACCTGATCCTTTTGCAGGAGAAGACTGCTTTTATCAGGGTAGGAACGTCCTTGTATTCCCGCTAAAAAATGGCCGTTGTGGAATCCCTTCCTGCCTAAACATTTCGGGGGAAGAGGACCGTGGACACCTATATAAGTAGCTAGGACCTCCACTGAAAAGGGAGAGGATCGACTCACACACATGACCACCGCACAAGGAGCAAGAACACTAGCCTCCTGACCCTCCTGAGGTCACCTCATGAGCTCAAGAACCCTTTTACCAGTTCATATTCTAGCTCGCCCGGAGCGAATCCACCAAAGTAGGAAGTAGGGTCTTACACCTCACGGTGGCCCGAACCTGGATAAACACTTTTGTGTTTGTTCACTGTTTGCTTGAATCCTTCCATCGAGACGAGAGCGAGGCGCTAGGTAGACGTGAGTGGGAGAGATCTTCGTTCACGCCCCTGTGTTCGAACTTAACGGGTTTTGCGGAGCCCTGAATCTGATATTTGGTGCGCCAGGTAGGGGGCGTGTCGAAATCTCGCCTCTCCGACGACTTCGTCGCGTTCTTGTCACCGACCCTGCTCCACAACCATGGTGGACACATGCCGAGCTCGCGTCGCCCGCCGAGCTCGCGCTGCCCGCCGCGCTGCGAACGTCGCTCAGATGGCGCCCGCAGGCAACGACGCACCGCTCCACCCCAACTCGCCGGTCGCCAACGCCGCCACCGACCCGACTGTCCACGAGCAGCAGGACTCCTCGCTGCCGCTATCCGTGCGGCGGGACGGCCGCACGGCAACGACTTCACTCTCGCTGGCCGCAGCGTCATCCTCGCTAGTCCGCCGCGGGCCGGTTTACCAGCAGCGTGCGCTACTGATGGCGCGGGAGCTCTTGCGCTACCGCCCGGTAGAAGATGTCTACAACGAGTGGCTCCACCGCATCACCGAGCTCGTCAACGCAGCTGGAGAAGCGCCTGCACCAACGCACTCTTTGCGTCCTCCGTCGCCCCCGGCGGCGAACGAGGGCCGTGGGGTCCTGGCTTCGCCTCACCCTCACCCCGCCACCAAGGAGGGCCGGCGCGAGGCCCCTCGACGTGAACAACCCCGCAGAGCCCACGCCCGCGATGATGAGAGTTGCCAGGTGATCCCACACCCACACGCAGGGGCTCATGGCCCCCCTAGCCCACAACGCCCAGACCGCGCGCCACAGGAGGTGGTGGCGCCAGCACCTTAAGAACCAGCGTCATAGGCGCAGGGGGCGCCTGTGATCATGAGCGTACGCAGGTGGGGCGCCCTGGCTCCCGAGCTACGGTGCCTCGTCTGGCCCGGCAAGTTCAAGACGGACCTGCCTCCGCGCTACGATGGCACCACTAACCCCAGGGAGTTCCTTCAACTCTATGAGCTGAGCATCGAGGCAGCCAACGGCACCGAGCAGGTCATGGCAAACTGGTTCCCCATGGCTCTGAAGGACGGCGAGCGCTCCTGGCTCCTGAACCTCCCGGTGGCATCCTTCTCCTCCTGAGGAGAGCTTCGCGAGCGCTTCGTCGCCAACTTCCAAGACACCCGCGACCGAGCCCCGTCAGCTGCTGACCTCCGTCGCGTGAAGCAGCAGCCGGGAGAAACCCTGCAAAATTACGTCCAACGCTTCAACACCATGCGCCTCCATATCCCCAGGGTCTCGGACGAGGCCATCATCTCTGCGTTCTCCGATGGCATCCACGACGTCAGGATGAGGGAAGAGCTCTCCATCCACGAATACCTATGCACAACCCTCGAGATGTTCTAGCTCGCGGCAAAGTGCGCCAGGGCGGAGGAAGGCCGCCTCTCCCTTCGGGAGCTGCTTGAGGTGGAGTCAGACGACAAGAAGACCAAGGCCAAGGAGTCGAAGCGCAAGGGACCCGCCGTGCTGGCCACTGAGCCAGAAGTGAAGCGTGGCTCCGGCTACGATGACCTCCCCAAAGACAAGAGATCGTACTGCGTCTTCCACAACGTCCACAGCCACAACACCAACGACTGTCAGGAGCTTAGGGCGATGCGCAGCGGGCGCATCGGGAAGCGCCCTGAGCGTGACAACCGCGGCTATGGCCGTGGAGGAGACCAAGGAGGAGGATGTTGGGACGGCAGGAACTCGCGCCAAGGATGGCGCAAGCAACCTCGTGATGACCACAGATAGGAGCAGCCTCGTGACGCCCCCTGGCGCGACCAGCCTCGTGAAGGTTGCCCTCAGGGCCACGGAGGCCTACCTTCGCTGCCACCACCACCAAGGAGGAACGACGACGACCGCCAGGGAGACGGGGCAGGGGGCTTCCAGGAACCGCATGCAGTCGCGTGCATTCTGGGAGGAGCCCATGCCCCGGCTTCTCACTACATCTTCAAGCAGTTCGCCCATGAGGTGAACACGGCGCTTCCTAGGCCTGACGCTGCGTGCAACCTCAGGTGGACCAAGCAAGTCATTGCTTTCGACCGCAAAGACCAGCTCAAGTGTACTGTGGCCCCAGGCGGACTCCCGATGCTCTGCACCCCGACCATCAGCAACGTCCTCGTGACCAAGACCCTCATCGATGGTGGGTCAGGGCTCAACGTCCTCTCCGTCCAGACCTTCGAGACACTCCAGGTTCCCTATGATCAGCTCCACCCCACCAAGCCATTCTACGGAGTCAAGGTTGGCTCCACGCTCCTGATGGGGCAAGTCCGCCTCCCCGTCACCTTCGGAGACCGCGACAACTACCACACCGAGCTCATCGACTTCGACGTCGCCAACATCCACCTCCCGTACAATGCCATCCAAGGGTATCCTGCCCTTGCCAAGTTCATGGCGGCGACCCATCACGGCTACAACGTCCTCAAGATGCCCGGGAGCGGCGGAGTCACCATGTTCGCCTCCGACGAGAAGGAAGCGGTGCGTTCCCTGGAGCGTGCCTACCAGACCGTGGAGATTGAATACCCCTATGAGGATGAAGCCGTCCTCGCCCTGCAGACCTCCCCCAAGAAGAAGAAGAACCTACCCGTCAAAGGACCTCAGGACGCGGGGGCTCCCGACGACCTGGCCTCAGGACTCGCGCCTGCTGACGAGGCGCCTTCCACCCTCACATTGGGAGGCGTGCTCGACGCCCCTCTCGTGACGGCTCGGGGGCAGTGTCCCTGAGCTGACCCGTGCCCCGAGGGAGGTGTTCGAGCACCATCTGCAAGCGTATCTTGATGCACGTTTTTGTGAGCCCAGCACGAGCCGTCCAGCGCTAGTGGCTCAGGACTTCATCGACCAAGTTACAAAGGAACTTCAGTATGCAAGACTCATCAGCAGTGGGCGTAACCGCACAACCCCAAGTCCACCTACTCGCTGCCCGAGAAACTGCTTCCGCGTCTACGTCGACATTGCGGGTCTCAACCGAGCCGCTTCTCAGGAGCCCTTCTGGCCGACGGCGGTCGGCCGGAGGAGGGCCCTCCCCTGCAGCTATGTCTGCACGCTCTTCGGTTTCCGCAACGCAGGTGCCACGTTCCAGCATCTCGCATAGCAGGCCTTGGGGGCTCGGGAGGCTCAGTGGCAGGAGGTCCGGACGAAGTGGGAGCCGGACTCGCGCGACCACTGAGAGCCTCAGGAGCCCCGGGGCCACAGGAGCCCGACGATCCTCGGGAGCGACCCGCACAGCTCGCGTCTTCAGCTACCCCAACTCTCCTTCGGAAAGTATCAGGTGACACTTTAGGTATCTAAACGAGCGCGCCTCTCAGGCTACATCATCCTCGGGCCGCTGGGGGCTGCTACCCCACGGTTGTCCCCCTTTTTTGCATGATCAAGGCCAGATATTTCTTTCCATTCACATTATCTATATGCTTGGCGTCCTCACCGCCACTAAGATCATGAGCCCTTGTGAGCCCACTCGCGACCGCCCAATGATTAAGGACTGGCACGATGTCTGTGCTCGGGTCCGTCCCTGCAGCGTCGATCAACCCAAGGGCTGAGCTATGCCTATCGAGCCATTTCTGTGACGGCACCTCCCATGGTCCTTGGTGCCTTGTTCTCACATGGGCTAATCATGGATGGGTAAGTAGGGGCCCGTGACAGGTGCCTCGCTCACGCGGGAACCGCACGCCGGCTGTTTTTCTTTTGGATCGTGTCATGAGAAGACTAGGCACGTCCTCTGTGCTCGGGTTCGTCCCTGCAGCATCGATAAATCCAGCAGCTGAGCTCTGTCTTACGGGCCGGTCCCGCTAACGTCACCTCTTGGGGTCGCTGGTGTTGCGGCCTTCTCATGCAATATCCCCTGGAGATGCACTCAGCGCAGCTCGACACAACACCTCTCTTTTCACATTTTGCAGAAGAAGACTTAGGCGCAACCCTTCTCAGGGTAGGGTCTCGTGAGTGATGCGTCAGCTCACGAGAACTTCCTCAGAGTCGTTCAGCTCGTCCTCAGGAGGGCCCATATACACCTTGGCTGTCCTACCGTGCTAGCCACGCGTCAGGACGGGGCTGTACACGCCCCGGAGTCTCTCCCGGTGGGAGGCTCCCACCCACGGTCCAGTGGAAGTACCAAGCTCCGCACTGGCTGATCCAACCGAGGAGCGGTTATGCCCACGAACCAGTGGAAGCACCAAGCTCCATGCTGGCCGATACGATCGAGGCACGGTTATGCCCACACTCCGCGCAAGTGTGGTAGCTCTATGCTCCGCGCTAGTTATAAACAACTGAGGGTGGCCCCCAGTGGTCGCACCAATCTCAGGGAGCTTTTCAGCTCACGACGCTCACAACTTCTCCTTGGATGGGTGTCGTGAGGGGGGCTAGGCACGGGGGCTATGCTCAGGTCGCGCCTAGACGGCACCCTACCAAGTGCCTAGACACCTGGCCTTCTCGTGCCCCCATCCTAGGCGAAGGCTCGTGGGCAAGGTATGGTACTTGTTCTCCTTCATGAAGAGACGTTCGTACGTCAAGGGGGACCTCTGGGCATCACGACCCAGGGGCCTAACTGGCCACGTAGCCCCTCATCCCTTGAGCCTAGTTATGATGATAACCCCGGTCCTCCGAAGGGCTCAATGGCGATCGAGGTATGCGCTGGGTTGGGCCCTGCCGATGCAGAACAAAAACGGGACCGCTTGAACGTCAAGGGGGACCCTTGGGCATCGCGACCCAAGGGCCTCACTAGCAATGTAGCCCCTCACCCCTTGAGTCTAGTTATGATGGTAACACTGGCGTCCGGAGGGCTTAGCAATGAGTCTAGTTACTACGGTGACCCCGGTCACCCAGAGGGCTCAACGACGGTCGAGGTATGCGCGGGGTTGGGCCCTGCCGACGCAGAGCACCTAAAGCAAACAAGTTTTTTCAAATTCAACCAAGTTCTTACGTTTAATGCCCCAGATGTAACACTTTGCCTATATGGAAATATATAAACTTTGGCTTCATCACTTCCGTTCTGGGTTCTTCTTTCTTTTCGGTTTCGTCCTTTTGTCGTGTGCATGTGTGCATTTCATCCATGTCATGTTGTCATGTGCATTGCATTGCATTTGTGTTGTCACTTGCATCCGGTCCGACTCGTCTCTTCCCGTTGTCCGTTTTGAGTTCCGACGCTCTCACACGTGCCCGTGGCATCCCCGAGTCCTTTTTTCGTGTTTGGGCATGTAACGTTTCCGGAATGGCGTGAGACTTGTCGTGCGATGTTGTTTTGGTATGTGTAGGCCGCCTGTCAAGTTTTGTCGCGTTTGGAGTTCGTTTGGTACTCCAACAGTTAACCTAGTGGGCTAAAAGTACCTCTTCTTTGAGGCCCAAGACCCCTCCACAACAGCCCACCAACCCAGCACAACCACTCCCATCATTTCGGTCGTCGAATTGTGATCGCGTGGCCAAAAACCGCTCCCCATTTGGAGTCTCCTAGCTCCTTGTGCCTATAAAAATGTCCCCCATGCCATTTTCGTCCAAAAAACCCTAGTTCTTCCTCCTCCCGCAGGGCCGGACGTGTCCGTCCCTGGCCGGACGTGTCCGCCGTGCCAGCCATCCGCATCCGCCGCCGCGCGGGCCCGCAGATGCATTCCCGGCCCCCCGGCCCGCTCACCTCCGCGCCTCCGTGCCACCGCATCGGCCCCGTCGGGCTCCGCCGCTCAGCCGCCTGACGCCGGTCGCCGGCCGCCGACCGCCGCCGCGCGCCTCGGGGATCTCCGCTGCCTCTTCCGCCGACGACCGCCGCCTCCCCGCCGCCACTCCCACGGGCCGTCCCGCCGGCCGCAGCCCCCCGCCATGCCTCGCCGGGCTCCTCCGGTGCCTCGCCGGCCGGAGCAGCCGCCGCCCCGCCGGTCCGCTCGCCGGCCGTCGCCGGATCGAGCCGCCCGATCCAGATTGAGGCAGATCCAGAACTGCCCGGGTTCGAAACCCTAACGGGTACGGATCCCGCGACCCGCAACCCGCGAACCCGCTCCACGGCCAACCCGTTGACCGCGACCCGCGTTGACCAGTGAGGTTGACCCTTGTTTTTTTACTAAGTCCCTTTTGCATTTTTGTTGTCTGATGCATTATTATGATGGCAATAACTTTTAGTGTGCTAGTCCGATTTGTGCATATAATATGTCAAAATGATCGTGGTGATGTGTACTATGTTTTGTTCCATTGTGTCATGCTTGTTTGAGTCCATCTAGATGTCTTAATCTTCATGACAAGAGTGCTACATGTTATAATCTGCTGCTACTAGTTATTTTCATGCCATGTTTGAGATGTGATAACTTGGTGCATGTTTATCCTAATGAAGCAAATGATATGTAAAAATGTTCATCATGAGATGCTCTACATGTTGGTTGCTATAGCATGCATGTTAGAGTTCATATTGCCATGTTTATCCCTGTTGCAAAAGTGCATGTGGCTGTTAGGTTTTGTAACTCGTTACGAGATGCCCAGTTGAGGAGCTCGTTGCTATTCATGTGTTTGTCCCCATGTGGCATGCTCATATGTTTTAGATTCCCCATCATGTGTTCTTTGCTGTGTGCAAACCATTTGCCATGTTGTGCTTTAAGATGACATAAACATGCTCACAAACATGCGATGATAATATTGTTGTTATGCTTTAAGTCTGGAATCTGTCATATCCTGGTGCTATGTTTGCTTGATGCCCTAGGCAAATCCATGATAGTTTTGGGGTGGTCATTGATATTTATTTGTTGTATATGTTGTTTTCTATCCATCCATGCCCTCACTTGCTCATTTGGGTTGCTGTAGCATATTTAATTCTTGCTCCCAAGTTGCTATAAAATATCACTGTCAGGTTTTTACTGTCATGATCAAAATGTTGTAGCTTGTTGTTATTGATCCATGCCTCCTATGGAGATGCTCCAATGGAGTTGTTTGCTGTAGGATATGTCTACTTCATGTCCATGCTTCTTGACCCCATGTTAGAGTGCTGTAGACTATATATTTCTTGCTCCAAAGTTGCTATGTGGCTATTAATTTCAGCTTTGCATTGTTTCTTGTTTCGGGTGTATCTTTTTGTCCGTTGCTCCGTTTAGAGCATGCCTTACATGAAACTTGTGTGATTTTGCATGTAGATTCATAATATCATCTTGTTAACATGTTTGGACTATGTTTGCTTGATGTTTGGGTGCATCTTGCACCGTTGCCATGCTTATCTTGTTTGATCATATCTTCTAGACCGTAGCTCCGTTTTAAACAAACTTTCTATGAAACTTGACTAGAATTTCGTGTAGATTTTCATGGTGCATGTTAACTTTCTGTTTAACAACTTTAACTTAAGGTTTGTTCAGTTCTGGACTAATTTCAAACTATGCTTATGAGGACTTACCGGATTTGTCTTAAGTAGTTTCCGGCCTCATTTAAACCTGTTGTTTCTTGTGTTGTTACTCTGTGCTTCCTACCTTGCCATGTTTTGCATCCTAAATAGACTTGTCTTGCATCCTACTTGCTTGAGTATATTGTCTTGTTCTTGTGTTGTTTCTCTGTGCTTCCTATGTTGTCACGTTGTGCATCCTAAGTGCATCTGCAGTGCTTCCTAAGTGCATCATACATGCATCCTGTAGATTGTGCATTGCACCTTGTTTGATTTCGTGCCTCGTGTGTTCTTGTGTTGAGTAGAGCCGGAAGCCGAGACCGAGTACGAGAATGAGGTTACTACCGAGGTTGAGAACGAGGAGTCGTTTTACGATCCCATCGACGACTCGACAGGCAAGATGACCTGACCCAGATATCATTACTATCTTTGCCTATTGCTAGAAGTCTCGCTCTTTAACTTATTGCCTCGATGCCCATGTTTTCCTATCAGCCTCCTATTGTAACCATGAATCTGTTTAACCACCCAACCTATGCGAACCTTCGTTTGGCTACGTAGGCTTCGCTCAGCCCCTCTTATAGCATTGCTAGTTAGTGGAGAAGATTTGAAGATTCTTGCTTCATGTTGAAGCTTGTTGGGATATCACACTATATAAACTCTTTAATGAAATCATCTATATATTGGTAATGGGTGGAAGGCTGAGCCTCTTGCTCGGTGATTTGTTCCACTCATGCCGCCCTAGGAACCGTTTAAACCGGTGTTATGTTCCTTGATTATGCGTTCCTCACACGGTTCGGGTTATGGGACCCCCTCGATAACCCGCTTAGAGCTAAACCTTTTCCAGTAAGGCCCAACATTGGTACTCCATTTGCCTAATAACTAAAACTTGCAAAGGGACTAGCTATCCCCTTTTTTATTAATCAACCCCCGGGCCAATGCTCCACAAGAGTGTTGGTCCGAACTGAGCAGACTGCGGGGTCTCCTTGGGGAAACCCGAGGTATTTGGTATTCACCTGTAGGATGCCTCATCCGGTCGTGGCCTGAGACTAGATACGCGCGGCTATTGTCAGGGTAACGGCACGCCGGGAGGTCTTGCTGGATTAGTTTTACCTATGTCGGTATATCTTGAGCACGGGATTCCGAGGATACTCGGGCCTTCCCACCTTGGAGTTGCGACTCAACAGATCGTGGGCTTGTCATTGGCCAAGTTGGGACACCCCTGCAGGGTTTTGAACTTTCAAAAGCCGTGCCCGCGGTTATGTGGCAGATGGGAATTTGTTAATATCCGGTTGTAGAAAACATGACACCATGTTCAGAACACACTACCAGCGTGAGTACCGTGACGGTCATTTTATGAAAGGGGTTCGGAGAGTGAACACGGTGGGGTTATGTTTGATGTGCTTAGATAGGATCACTTCGTGATCACTTTGATGCTCGTTCCACTTCTCTTCTCGCTCTTAATACGTAAGCTAGTGCTAGTGCAGCCGCAACCTTTTATCTTTCTTCAGCCTTGTTCCACACCCAAGGCTTAGATAGTTTTGCTACCCGGGAAAGGGATTGCTGAGTCCTCCGTGGCTCACAGATTCTACACCACACCAGATGCAGGTACCATGGTGAGCTACTCAGGTGACGGCATAGAGCTATACTGGGAGTACGATGAGGAATGTAGCCATTACAATGTGCACTATCCCGATGATCAGTAGTGGTTTCTACTAGGGGCGATTCGAACCTGTGGCTTTATGTATTTTGGTATCTTTCATCTGGATCTTCACCCGTAGTCGGGTTGTGATGTTATTTGGATGATGTTTGGCTATGTAATGAATTGTGTGATGTGGCGAGTGCAAGCCAACTATCTCCTTTTGCAATTTTATCCCTATTTTACATGAGATGTGCAAAGATACCGAACTTTAGATCATTCCAGAATGGGCTTATACCTTTAAGTCGTGCCTCGACACGTAGGAGGTATAGTCCCATCCTGGGCATTACAAGTTGGTATTCAGAGCCTTCTCCGACCTAGAAGCCCCCTCTGATTGATCGAATCGTTGATGATTGAGTCTAGGCACACACTTAAAATGTTTTGACTCCTATATATATATCGGAGAGTACGAATTCTTTTGCTCCTTATCTCCTTTCACTCTGGTGAGGACTCCTGACGATTACTCTTGTCTCTTCTACTCTCAAAAATTCACCAATTTTTTTAGGAATCTCGCGAGTATTGTTTGGATTGTTTCGATGTCTTTATGATGAGAATATTGTTCTCGATGTCTCCTGTCATTTAGGGGTTGTGGCAGTGTCCCGGGGAGTTGAGCTCCAAGGTGTTGTCGTCACAAATATATCGCATCAGTTCTGGAATACTTAAGACGACCGACATCGAAAACTCTCCTATGCGGTTAGTGGCAAGATAACCCCGACATCACCCAGTACTAGGGAGGTAGTTCGGTAGTATTGCCATAGCTTGTATAGTAGATGCGTTTCGAAGGTCCGAGGTAGACTGTTTCCGGAAATAACTGGTTATGTGTTGAAGGATGGATACAGCTAGATGTAGGATTAGAGTTGAGTGCACGATGCTTCCCCTGTATCCCCAACACCTGATTGCATAACTGGAAACTTTCGGAAAGTAATAGGTGGGTTCATCTAGTAGTTCATAGGCATTCTTCCAACGAATGCATGATATGGAGTTCGGGGTTCTACATTGAGTGAAGTAGTTTTATGGCCGTTGTTCCGATCGGGAGTTGCATCTTAAAGGGTCCTTGGCTATGCTGATCCGGGGATTGCAAAACCCTTTTGTAACATGTTCCATAAGCTTTCAGCACGAATATGTCGAACGAAGCTTCTATCTTGTATTTGTTCTATCTGCTCCTTGTTGTTTTTATTTACCTTTTGTTCTCCCAAGTGGCTTCTCGTGAAGATTGTTGTTATCATTAAACTATGGATTACATTTGTTCATTGTTGTTCCAATGTTCTTGTGAAGGCTATGTTGCAATTTTCTAGCCGTTGATTCAGCTTATATATTCTTTCAATCAATGGCTAATAGTTGTCATCTCATTCAGGATGGCTCCTAAAAAGGTTCCCAACGCTAACCCAAAGGGTGAAGAGGTTCCTAATCGTCCTCCTTCCCCTCCTGCTCCGTCTGAGGCCTGGAGAGCAATTATGCAAGCGACGAATCAGAACACCCAGATGCTTATGCAAATGATGTAGAACATTCAAGCAAATCAGGGTGCTCATGGGAACCAAGGCCAAGGCAATTTGTTCAACCAACCTCACTTTGCTACGCTCAACCAGTTCTTGAAAAATGAACCAAAGGCATTCAGTTACTGTGTGGACCCTCTAAATGCTTAAGACTGCATAACAGATATCAAGAAGCATTTCGAGTGCAGTAACGTCAGGCCCGAGGACTATGTGAAGTTTGCCGCCTTCCAACTCAAGGACCAAGCCGCTGATTGGTGGCAGCAGTACAAAGACTCCAGAGCAGGGCGTGTAATCTCCTGGGATGACTTCTGCAAGGACTTTCGTTCTCACCACATTCCAACAAGTGTCATCGAGGGTATGCGTGAGCAATTCCGCAACCTGAAGCAAGGCTCTATGTCTGTCTACCAATATAATGTCAAGTTCCAGAACCTTGCCCACTATGCCAAGCAAGACATCCCAGATGCCAAGAGCAAGATCTATCAGTTTCGCGGTGGTCTGAAGGATGAACTCCAACTAGCTCTCACCTTGTTTGAGCCTGATGAGTTTGATCAATTCTATAACATGGCACTTAAGCAAGAGGCAGACTAGCTCAAGATGGAAGCTTCCAAAAAGAGGATCAGAGACGCTGTTCACTCCTCCTCTTCTTCCCAAGTGGTCGCAAAGCAACAGAAGTTTTGGCTTCCACATCCTCAAGTGATCCTAGCTCCCTACAACAACAACAAGAATTCTGGTGGCCGTGCTTTCTCCCACCCACCCAACCCAAGCAGTCAGTCAAAGAATCATTTTCAAGCTTCCAAGTCAAGTGCTCCTTATTACAGTCCTCTCTCAGAAGTGGTTTGCAACAAGTGTGGCAAGAAGGGTCACTATGCAAACAAGTGTACTCAAAGGCGCCTTACGCCTCCTCCACCCGTTAGCATTGCTGTTGTCAAGCATGATCCGAAGGCAGCAAGATTGAATCTGATGAATGCAGCTCAAGCAGAGAATTCTTCAGATGTGATACTTGGTAACCTTCCAGTCAACCTTGAACCTGCTAAAGTGTTGTTTGATTCCGGTGCATCACATTCCTTCATGTCATTTCCATTTGCATCCAAGCACAATGTGGGCATAGTGGCCTTGCCAAAGATGTTGCAAATTATTTCTTCGGGCCAGTGCATGACTTCAAATTTGATGGCTCCGAATGTATCTATTCGCATGGGTGATTACCGCTTTCTGGCTTCTCCGGTTGTTCTCGGCAACTCCGACATTGATCTTATTCTTGGGATGGATTGGCTTTCCCAGCATGATGCTCACATTAATTGTGAAAATAAGGAAGTCAAGATTACTCATCCTAACGAAGACGTGATTATCTTCGCCTCTCGAGATAACACAATCAGGCTATTCTCTCTCAATGACAAGGGCGAGATTAATGCCATCTCTCAAATTCCGATGGTCAATGAATACGAAGATGTTTTCCCTGAAGAGCTTCCAGGCATGCCTCCTCATCGTCAAGTTGAATTTGTCATTGAACTTGAGCCTGGTTCTGAGCCAGCATGCCGGCGTCCGTACAAGGTCGCCCCTGCAGAGTTGAAGGAGTTGAAGAAACAGCTCGATGAGCAAGAGCGTATGGGTCTGATCAGGCCTAGCACTTCTCCTTGGGGCTGTGGTGTTTTATTTGTCAAGAAGAAGGATGGCACGGAGCGCCTTTGTGTTGATTACCGGCCATTGAACAAGAAGACAATAAAGAATAAGTATCCACTCCCCAACATCAATGAATTGTTTGAGCAACTCAAGGGAGCTAAAGTGTTCTCTAAGCTCGATCTCCGGATGGGTTATCACCAGATTCGCATTCATGAAGAAGATATCCACAAGACTGCCTTCAGAACGAGCTACGGTTCCTATGAATATACAGTCATGTCTTTTGGCCTCGCTAATGCTCCACCTACCTTCTCGAGAATGATGCACTACATTTTCAACCCCTACACCAATGAATTTGTGCTTGTGTATCTGGATAACATCTTGGTATTCTCCAAGAATGAAGAGGATCACGAAAAGCACCTCCGTCTGGTTCTCGACAGACTCTGTGAACATAAGTTCTATGCCAAGTTCTCCAAGTGCGAATTCTGGCTCGATAAGGTCTTGTATCTGGGCCATATCATCTCCGCTGACGGTATTGCGGTCAACCCCGAGAAAGTTGAAGCAATTGTTAACTGGGAACCTCCTCAGAACGTCAAGCAACTCCGAAGCTTCCTTGGTCTTGCTAGCTATTGCAGAAGGTTCGTTGAGAACTTCTCCAAGATTGCCAAGCCTCTCTCCAACTTGCTGCAGAAGAATGTCAAGTACAACTGGTCTCCGGATTGTGATGTGGCATTCAAAACTCTCAAAGAAAAGTTCATCTATGCTCCAGTTCTTACACCTCCAGATGAGTCCAAGCCCTACGAAGTATTCTGTGATGCTTCTCTTCAAGGACTTGGTGGTGTGCTAATGCAGGACAAGAATATTCTGGCATACACTTCTCGTCAATTGAAGCCAAGTGAGAAGAACTACCCCACAGATGATCTCGAGCTAGCAGCTGTGGTACATGCCTTGATCACGTGGAGACACATTCTGTTGGGCAGAAAAGTCGACATCTTCACCGATCACAAGAGCTTGAAGTACATCTTCACACAGCCGAACCTGAACCTTCGCCAGACTCGTTGGGTTGAGATGATCCAAGAGTATGATCCAAGCATCGAATACACACCTGGCAATGCCAATGTCATTGAAGATGCCTTGAGCAGAAAGGCATATTGCAACAACCTCCTTATCAAGCCGTTTCAGCCTGAGCTTTGTGAAGCATTCAGGAAGCTCAACCTTCAAGTTGTTCCGGTAGGCTTTCTTGCAAATCCTCAAGTTGCTCCTACCTTGGAAGATCAGATCCATGAGGCCCAACTCAGTGATGCTATGGTGCAGAAAGTGAAACATGGTATTGCAAACGCTACTCCCAAATACAAGTGCTATCGTGTTGATGAGAGAGATACCTTGTTCTTTGAGGATAGACTTGTGGTTCACAAGGGTGATCTCAGAAAGCTCATAATGAACGAAGCACATGACTCCCTCCTCTTGATTCATCCTGGAAGTTCCAAGATGTACCAAGACCTCAAGCAATCTTACTGGTAGACTCGCATGAAAAGGGAGATTGCCTAATTCGTGAATGAATGTGATGTCTGCAGAAGAGTGAAGGCAGAGCATCAACTTCCAGCCGGTCTTCTCCAACCTCTTCCAATTCCCGAGTGGAAATTCGACCACATTGAAATGGATTTCGTCACTGACTTTCCCAAGTCCAAGAAGGGGAATGATTCTATCTTTGTTGTCATTGACAAGTTAACCAAAGTAGCTCACTTCCTTCCAGTCAAAGAATCCATCAATGCAGCTCAACTGGCAGAGTTGTACACTTCTAGAATTGTGTCCTTACATGGCATTCCTCAAGTTATCTCCTCAGACCGTGGAAGTTTGTTCACATCCAAGTTCTGGGACTTCTTTGAGTCTGCCATGGGCACTAAGATCCGTTTCATCACTACGTTTCACCCTCAGGCTAGTGGTCAAGTCGAGAGAGTGAACCAGATCCTAGAAGACATGCTCAGAGCTTGTGTCATCTCTTTTGGCATGAAGTGGAAAGATTGTCTTCTGTTTGCCGAGTTCTCTTACAACAACAGTTTCCAAGCAAGTGCCGGCAAAGCTCCGTTTGAAATCCTCTATGGCAGAAAGTGCCGTACTCCTCTCAACTGGTCCGAGACTGGTGAACGTCAACTTCTTGGCAACAACTTGATCTCAGAAGTCGAAGAAATGTGCAAAGTCATACGTGAGAATCTCAAGGACGCTCAGTCGTGTCAGAAGAGCTACTATGACGGCAAGCATCGTGATTTGGCCTTCAACATTGGTGATCATGTCTATCTCCGTGTTTCTCCTATTAAAGGCACCCAAAGATTTGGTATCAAAGGCAAGCTTGCTCCTAGATACGTGGGCCCTTTCAAGATCCTTGGCAAAAGAGGCGATATAGCCTATCAACTTGAGCTCCCTTCCAACTTCGCTAATGTTCATGATGTGTTTCACGTGTCCCAACTCCGCAAGTGCTTCAAGGCTCCTGAACGCACTATTCCATTTGAGGAGATTGATCTTCAACAAGACTTGTCTTACCGAGAGCATCCCATTGCTATTCTCGAAGAAACCGAGCGCAAGACCCGCAACAAGTCAATCAAGTTCTTGAATGTCAAGTGGTCACACCATACCGACAAAGGAGCTACATGGGAACGAGAAGATCACCTTCGTTCCGAGTATCCTTCCTTCTTCCAGTCCCAGATCTCGGGACGAGATCTTTTCGTAGTAGAGGAGAGTTTGTAATGCCCCGGATGTAACACTTTCCCTATATGGCAATATATAAACTTTGGCTTCATCATTTCCATTCTGGGTTCTTCTTTCTTTTCAGTTTCGTCGTTTTGTCGTGTGCGTGTGTGCATTTCATCCATGTCATGTTGTCATGTGCATTGCATTGCATTTGTGTTGTCACATGCATCCGGTCCCACTCATCTCTTCCCGTTGTCCGTTTCGAGTTCCGACGCTCTCACACGTGCCCGTGGCATCCCCGAGTCCTTCTTTCGTGTTTGGGCGTGTAACGTTTCTGGAATGGCGTGAGACTTGTCGTGCGCTGTCGTTTTGGTATGTGTAGGCCGCCTGTCAAGTTTCCTCGCGTTTGGAGTTCGTTTGGTACTCCAACAGTTAACCTAGTGGGCTAAATGTACCTCTTCTTTGAGGCCCAAAACCCCCTCCACAACAGCACACCAACCCAGCACAACCACTCCCATCATCTCGGTCGTCGAATTGTGATTGCGTGGCCAAAAACCGCTCCCCATTTGAAGTCTCTTAGCTCCTTGTGCCTATAAAAACGTCCCCCATGCCATTTTCGTCCAAAAAACCCCATGCCATTTTTTTCCAAAACGTCCGCCGCAGCGCCGGACGTGTCCGTCCCTGGCCGGACATGTCCGCCGCGCCAACCATCCGCCTCCGCCGCCGCGCGGCCCCGCAGGCCCATTCCCGCCCACCCGGCCAGCTCACCTCCGCGCCTCCGCGCCCCTGCATCGGCCCCGTCGGGCTCCGCCGCTCCGCCGCCCGACGTCGGTCGCCGGCCGCCGACCGCCGCCGCGCGCCTCGGGGATCTCCGCCGCCTCTTCCGCCGATGGCCGCGGCCTCCCCGCCGCCGCTCCCGCGGGCTGTCCCGCCGGCCGCAGCCCGCCGCCGTGCCTCGCCGGGCTCCTCCGGTGCCTCGCCGGCCGGAGCAGCAGTCGCCCCGCCGGTCCGCTCGCCGGCCGCGGCCGGATCGAGTCGCCCGATCCAGATCGAGGCCGATCCAGAGCTACCCGGGTTCGAAACCCTAACGGGAACGGATCCCGCGACCCTCAACCCACGAACCCGCTCCACGCCCGACCCGTTGACCGCAACTCGCGTTGACCAGTGAGGTTGACCCTTCTTTTTTTACTAAGTCCCTTTTGCATTTTTGTTGTCTGATGCATTATTGTGATGGCAATAACTTTTAGTGTGCTAGTCCGATTTGTGCATATAATATGTCAAAATGATTATGGTGATGTCTACTACGTTCTGTTCCATTGTGTCATGCTTGTTTGAGTCCATCTAGATGTCTTAATCATCATGACAAAAGTGCTACATGTTATAATCTGCTGCTACTAGTTATTTTCATGCCATGTTTGAGATGTGATAACTTGGTGCATGTTTATCCAAATGAAGCAAATGATATGTCAAAATGTTCATCATGAGAAGCTCTACATGTTGGTTCCTGTAGCATGCATGTTAGAGTTCATATTGCCATGTTTTGTAACTCATTGCGAGATGCCTAGTTGAGGAGCTCGTTGCTATTGATATGTTTGTCCCCATGTGGCATGCTCATATGTTTTGGATTCCCCATCATGTCTTCTTTGCTGTGGTGCAAACCATTTTCCATGTTGTGCTTTAAGATGACTTAAAAATGCTCACAAACATGCCATGATAATATTGCTGATTTAACACTTAGGCAAATCCATGATAGTTTTTGGGTGGCCATTGATCATTATTTGTTGTATATGTTGTTGTATATCCATCCATGCCCTCACATGCTCATTTGGGTTGCTGTAGAATATTTAATTCTTGCTCCCAAGTTGCTATAAAATATTACTGTCAGGTTTTTACTGTCATGATCAAAATGTTGTAGCTTGTTGCTATTGATCCATGCCTCCTATGGAGATGCTCCAATGCAGTAATTTGCTGTAGGATATGTCTACTTCATGTCCATGCTTCTTGACCCCATGTTTGAGTGCTGTAGAGTATATATTTCTTCCTCCAAAGTTGCTATGTGGCTGTTAATTTCAGCTTTGCATTGTTTCTTGTTTCGGGTGTATCTTTTAGTCCGTTGCTCTGTTTGGACCGTGCCTTACATGAAACTTGTGTGATTTTGCATGTAGATTCATAATATCATCTTGTTAACATGTTTGGAGTATGTTTTCTTGATGTTTGGGTGCATCTTGCACCGTTGCCATGCTTATCTTGTTTTGATCATATCTTCTAGACCGTTGCTCCGTTTTAAAAAAACTTTATATGAAACTTGACTAGAATTTCGTGTAGATTGTCATGGTGCATGTTAACTTGCTGTTTAACAATTTAAATTAAGGTTTGTTCAGTTCTGGACTAATTTCAAACTATGCTTATGAGGACTTACCGGATCTGTCTTAAGTAGTTTCCGGCCTCATTTAAACCTGTTGTTTCTTGTGTTGTTTCGCTGTGCTTCCTACCTTGCCATGTTTTGCATCCTAAATAGACTTGTCTTGCATCCTACTTGCTTGAGTATATTGTCTTGTTCTTGTGCTGTTTCTCTGTGCTTCCTATGTTGTCACGTTGTGCATCCTAAGTGCATCTGCAGTGCTTCCTAAGTGCATCATACATGCATCCTCTTTGGTGCAACAAGACCGAAGACCGCAAGGACGATAAGGAGGATGTCACCATCGAGCCCACCACCGTGTCACCGCCTGATGCTTTTGCAGGCGAAGACTGCTTTTGTCAGGGTAGGAACGTCCTTGTGTTCCCGCTCAAAAATGGCCGTTGTGGAATCCCTTCTCGCCTAAACATTTCGGGGGAAGAGGACCGTGGCCGCCTATATAAGTAGCTAGGACCTCCACTGCAAAGGGAGACGATCGACTCACACACTTGACCACCACACAAGGAGCAATAACACTAGCCTCCTAACCCTCCTGAGCTCGCCTCCTGAGCTTAGAAACCCTTGTACCAGTTCATATTCTAGCTCGCCCAGAGCCAATCCACCAAAGCAGGAAGTAGGGTCTTACACCTCACGGTGGCCCGAACCTGGATAAACTCTTGTGTGTTTGTTCATTGTTTGCTTGAATCCTTCCACCGAATGAGAGCGAGGCGCTAGGTAGACGTGAGTGGGAGTGATCTTCGTTCACGCCCCTGTGTTCGAACTTAACGTGTTTTGCGGAGCCCTGAATCCAACAGCTACATCACCCAAACATGAAGACAAAAGGCATGGATGTGAAATAGACATGATACTTAACAAGCATGAACCTAGAGCACACCCAAAAATTTGCTGGAACACAATTAAACAAGAATGGGAAGATTCAATAAATTTACACATTTCTCAGACTTAGTGATAATTACAAGGCATGGCATAAATTGCAACATGTAAGCAGGTTTGGATGCTTGTGCAACTCAACCCAAAGCATACCATGGCATATGAATATAACCAACAGCAAGAAGACATACTTGAGAAGCTACTCATGGCAAGATCATTGTCATAGGGTGCATAGAACACTAGCTATTCACTTGACAAAACTGAACTTGTTGATAACATGCTGACACATACATTTTATAGCCACTTGAGAGCATGAAAACTACAAGCTACATCAAGCCATCATGCAAACAAAAGGCATGTCAATAATATACATAACATGCTCTTCAAGAATAACCATATGGCTACTTTGTACAACATACTAGAACATGTCCCAAACATCATGTCAAAAGTGCAAAAGTTTATCCAGACTTAGCAAGATCTGGGCAAGCTGACAGAAACATTTTTTAGCAACGTGAGGGCCTCATAAAAACAAGCTACAACATTGCATCATGGTAAACAAGAGCATGGATAGCTAGAGCATAACATATACATCAAGTAGCACCCACATGACAACTCTAACCATGCACAACAACAACGGTGCATCATGGGAACATGGCATAAAAATTAACAGATTCACACTTAGCAGAAATTTAACATCAAGATGACATGTTATCAAGCTTGTTGCACTCATTTCAAGACCTATCATAGAATGAAAATGAATCTCTAATGTAGAGCACATTCCAAAGAGCAAAACTCATGTTGACACCTAGCTCATATGACACATGCATTAATTTACACAAGCAAGAAAAACATCATCTCATAACAAGTTCAGAAACTTATCAGCCAAATGCACTTTTGCAACAGAGATAAACATGGTAATATGACACCTAACAAGAATTATAATGCAACCATCATGTAGAGCACTTCACACTGAATATCTGGACATATCATTTACCTCATTCGGACCAACATGGACAAAGTTACTTGCCCACGAACATGCCAACAAATAGACACAGACAACAAGTGCTGAAACAGTTTCATCACGAAGCACTCTTGTCACGAGGATTAAGCCAACTAGAAGATACCTATCATGCATGAAACTGATGCTCACATGTAGATCATTACGAGGCGAACATTTTGATATATCATATGCGCAAAACGGAGCACCGAGCACAAAGTTATCACATGATGAAGGAGGCAACAAAATTAAACGGATCTGGGACTTAGGCAAAAATATACCCTCCGAAAACTTAACCCGGGACGGAGGGATCCCGGGACGAGGGGATCCGGGGCGGGGAGGCGTTTTCTTGGCGGGACGGGTCGATCTGGTCCCGCCTGGATCAAATCTGGATCCGTCCGACCGGTGGCCGGACTTGCCGACGACGGCGGCCGGAGGCGTGACTAGCGGCAGAGCATAGCGCGGTGCTGGCCGGCAAGGTAGCGCGTCGGGCGTAGGCTTCGGTGGCGCGGTGTGAGGAGGCGGCGGGGCGGGTCGCAACGCTGGCGAGACAGCGGACCGACGGCGGCGGCCGCGGGCGCCGGACCAGCCATGTCGGCGGGAGGCGAGGGTTGTCCGCGTGAGGAGGTGCGTCGGGTGCGACGGCCCTGGCTCGCAGAGCCGGGCGGCGGCTGATCGGCCCAGGCGGCGGCGATGCGGGCTGGCGGCGGAGGTGATGTGGGCCGGGAGGGCCCGACCCGGGCCCCGGCTGGCCAGCGGCGCGCGCGGTGGAGGAGGGCGGTGGGTCGCCACATGGCGGATGGTGATTAGCCCGGGCGCGTCCGGCGGACGTGTCCAGCAGCGCGAGGAGGAGGTTGGACTAGGGTTTTGGCCGAAACATGGAGGGGATGGGCCCTTTTTATAGGTAGAGGGAGCTAGGAGTGTCCAAATGGGGTGCGGTTTTCGCCCACACGATCACGATCCGACGACCGAGAGGATGGACGGGGTTGTGCTAGGTTAGTGGGCTGTTGTGGAGGGGTGTTTGGCAGAAAGAAAGAGTAGCTTTTAGCCCACAAGGTTAACCGTTGGAGTATCAAATGACCTCCAAACGCAACGAAACTTCACAGGCGGTCTCCACGTACTAAAACAACAACGTACAATAAGTCTCACCTCATTCCGAGAACGTTTCATGGCCACATACGAAAGAAGGACTCGGAGGTGCCACGAGCACGTGTGTGAGTGTCGGAACTCGAAACAGACAACGGGAAGAGGCGAGCATGACCGGGTGCAAGTGACAACACGAATGCAATGCAATGCACATGATGACATGACATGGATTATATGCACACACGCACACGGAAAAAACGAAGAAACCCGAAATGAAGGAAGAGCCCAGAATGGAATTGATGAAGTCAACGTTGCATATATTGCCATAAATGGAATTGTTACATCCGGGGCATTACAAACTCTTCTCCACTACAAAAAGATCTCGTCCCGAGATCTAGGATTGAAAGAAAGTGGGATACTCGAAACGGAGAAGATCTTCTCGTTCCCATATAGCTTCTTCGTTGGTATGGTGTGACCACTTCACTTTCAAGAATTTGATGGACTTGTGGCGGGTCATGCGCTCAGTTTCTTCAAGGATAGCAACGGTGTGCTCACAATAAGACAAGTCTTGCTGAAGGTCAATCTCTTTGAAAGGAATGGTGCATTCAGGCATCTAGAAGCACTTGCAGAGTTGTGATTCGTGAAACACATCATGCACATTTGCAAAGTTGGAGGGAAGCTCGAGTTGGTAGGCTAGATCGCCTCTCTTGCCAAGAATCTTGAAAGGGCCCACGTATCTTGGAGCAAGATTGCCCTTGATACCGAACCTCTGAGTTCCCTTCATGGGAGAAACACGGAGATAGACATGATCTCCAATGTTGAAAGCCAAGTCACGATGCTTGCCGTCATAGTAACTCTTTTGACGCAATTGCACGGCCTTGAGATCCTCACGTATGATTTTGCACATTTCTTCGGCATCTGAGATCAAATCATTTCCAAGGAGTTGACGTTCACCACTCTCGGACCAGTTGAGAGGGGTACGACACTTCCTGCCATAGAAGATTTCAAATGGAGCTTTGCCTGCACTTGCTTGGAAGTTGTTCTTGTAGGAGAATCCGAAAAATGGAAGGCAATCTTCCCATTTCATACCGAAGGAGATGACACAAGCTCTGAGCATATCTTCAAGCTGACTGAAAAGAATCTCAGAACTTGGAAGTGAACAAGCTTCCACGGTCTGAGAAGATCACTTGAGGAATTCCATGCAAAGAGACAATTCTGGAGGTGTATAGCTTTGCCAGCTCAGCTGCGTTGATGGATTCTTTGACTGGAAGAAAATGAGCCACTTTAGTGAGCTTGTCAATCACCACAAAGATAGCATCATTTCCACTCTAGGACTTTGGAAAACTGGTGACAAAATCTATCTCAATGTGATCGAATTTCCACTCGGGAATAGGTAGAGGTTGAAGGAGTCCGTCTAGACGTTGATGCTCTGCCATCACTGTTCTGCAGACATCACATTCGTTCACAAATTGGGCAATCTCCCTTTTCATGTGAGTCGACCAATATGGTTGCTTGAGGTCATGGTACATCTTGCAGCTTCCTGGATGTATCGAGAGGAGTGAGTCGTGTGCTTCGTTCATTATGAGCTTCTTGAGATCACCTTTGGGAACCACAAGTCTGTCCTCAAAGAACAAAGTGTCTCTGTCGTCAATGCGATAGCACTTGTACCTGGGAGTACCCTTAGCAATACCATGTTTCACTTTCTGCACCATACCATCACTGAGTTGGGCCTCACGGATTTGATCTGCCAATGTAGGAGCAACTTGAAGGTTTGCAAGAAATCTTTGTGGAACAACTTGGAGGTTGAGCTTCCTGAATGATTCACAAAGTTCAGGTTGGAACGGTTTGAGAAGGAGACTGTTGCAATGCGCCTTTCTGCTCAAGGCATCTGCAATGACATTGTCCTTGCCAGGAGTATACTCAATGCTTGGATCGTATTCTTGAATCATTTCAACCCAATGAGTCTGGCGGAGGTTAAGGTTTGGCTAAGTGAAGATGTACTTCAAGCTCTTGTGATTGGTGAAGATGTCCACTTTTATGCCCAACAGAAGGTGTCTCCACCCGATCAAGGCATGAACAACTACTGCTAGCTCAAGATCATGTGTAGGGTAATTCTTCTCATTTGGTTTAAGTTGACGTGAAGTGTATGCCACAATCTTCTTGTCTTGCATGAGAATACAACCAAGACCTTGCAATGAAGCATCGCAAAAGACTTCATAAGGCTTGGACTCATCCGAAGGAGTAAGAACTGGAGCAGAAATGAGCTTCTCTTTGAGTGTCTTAAATGCCACATCACAATCAGAAGTCCACAAGTACTTGACATTCTTCTGCAACATGTTAGAAAGAGGCTTTGCAATCTTGGAGAAGTTCTCAACGAACCTTCTACAATAGCTAGAGAGACCAAGGAAACTTCGGAGTTGTTTGCAATTCTGTGGAAGTTCCCAGTTGACAATAGCTTCAACCTTCTCGGGGTTAACAGAAACGCCCTCGGCAGAGATAATATGGCTAAGATAGAGGACTTTATCACGCCAGAATTCACATTTGGAGAACTTTGCATAGAACCGGTGCACACGGATTCTGTCAACGACAAAACGGAGGTGCTTGGCATGGTCTTCTTTATTCTTGGAGAATACCAAGATATCATCGAGGTAGACGAGCACGAAGTCATTGGTGTAGTGGTTGAATATGAAGTGCATCATCCGGGAGAAAGTGGGTGGAGCATTAGCAAGCACGAAAGACATGACCGTGTATTCATACGAGCCATAGCTTGTCCTGAATGCGGTCTTGGGAATATCCTCTTCACGGATACGAATATGATGGTAACCCATCCAGAGATCGAGCTTCGAGAAAACCTTTGCCCCTTTGAGCTGCTCGAACAATTAATTGATATTGGGGAGCGGGTACTCATTCTTTATTCTCTTCTTGTTCAATGGCCGGTAATCAACGCAAAGGCGTTCCGTGCCATCCTTCTTCCTGACAAATAGAACACCACAGCCCCAAGGAGAAGTACTTGGTCTGATTAGACCCATAAGTTCTCGCTCATCGAGTTGTTTCTTCAGCTCCTTCAACTCTTTAGGAGAAAGCTTGTACGGACGCTGACATGCTGGCTCGGTACCGGGTTCAAAGTTCAATGAAACATTCAACTTGACGGTTGGGAGGCATGCCTCGAAGCTCTTCAGGGAATACATCCTCATATTCGCAAACCACAGGAATCTGAGAAATGGCATTAATATCACCCTTGTCATTAAGAGAGAATAGCCTAATTGTGTTATCTCGAGATGCGAAGATAATCATGTCTTCGGAAGGATGAGTTAGATTGACATCCTTGTTTGCACAATCAATAAGTGCATCATGCTTTAAGAGCCAATCCATCCCAAGAATAAGATCAATGTCCGAGTTACCGAGAATAACCGTGGAAACCAGAAAACTGTAATCACCCATATGAATAGATATGTTTGGAGCATACAAGCTAGAAGTCATGTGTTTGCCCGGAGAGATAATTTGTAACTCCCTTGGCAAAGCCACTGTGTCCACATTGTGCTTAGATGCAAATGTATATGACATGAAGGAATGTGATGCACGAGAATCAAACAAGACTTTAGCAGATTTAAGGTAACTGGAAGATTACCAATTATCACATCGGAAAAATTCTCTGCTTGAGCTACATTCATCAGGTTCACTCTTGCATGCTTGGGATTGTGCTTGAAAATAGCATTGCTAACAGGTGGAGGAGGCTGAAGGCGCCTTTGAGTACACTTGTTTGCATAGTGACCCTTCTGGCCACACTTGTTCCAAGTAACTTCTGAAAGAGGCCGATGATAAGGACCACTTGGTCTTGGAGCTTGGAACTGAGGGTTGGACTGGTTGCTCAGGTTGGGTGGGTGGGATAATCCACGACCACCTAAGTGCTTGTTGTTGCTTGGAGGACGGAGCACTGGAGGAGGCGGTAGCCAGAACTTCTGCTGCTTGGTAACCACTCGAGAGGAAGAGCAGGAGTGAATGACATCTCTTATCCTCTTTTTGGAAGCTTCACACTTGAATTGAGCCGCCTCTTGCTTGAGAGCCATATTGTCGAATTGATCAAATTCATCCAGCTCGAACAAGGTGAGAGCAAGTTGGATTTCATCTTTCAGACCACCTCGGAATGGGTATATCTTACTCTTGGCATCGGGGATGTCTTGCTTCGCATAACGGGTAAGATTCTCGAACTTGACACTGTATTGATAGACGTACATGGTGCCTTGCTTCAGGTTGCGGAATTGCTCAAGCATGCCTTCAATGACACTGGTTGGAATGTGATGAGAATGGAAATCTCTGCAGAAATCAGTCCACGAGATCTCATGACCACCTCTGGAGTCTTTGTACTATTGCCACCAATTCGCAGCTTGATCTTTGAGTTGGAAAGTGGCAAACTTGACATTATCCTCAGTTCTGACGTTACTGCATTCAAAGTGCTTCTTGATGTCTGTGATCCAATCTTCCGCATCTAGCGGGTCCACACAGTAACTGAAAGACTTTGGTTGGTTTGCCAGAAATTGGTTCAGTGTAGCAAAGTGAGGTTGATTGAATAGATTTCCTTGGCCTTGGTTCCCTTGATTGCCTGGATTTGCTTCAAAACTCTGCATCATTTGCATGAGCATCTGAGTGTTCTGTTTGGTTGCCTGCATAATCGCTCTCCATGCCTCAGACGGAGGAGGAGGGGAAGGAGGACGTTCAAGAGGACGCTCTTCTTCACCCTCTTGGTTTGGGTTGGGAACCTTCTTAGGAGCCATACTGAATATGATGACAACCGTTAGCCATTGATGCAAAAATAGGTAAGCTGAATCAACGGCCATGTATTTGCAACATAAAGTCTTCACAATGAACATTCAAACAAAATGAACGAATGAATTCCACAACTTAATGGTACAACAACCTTGTCGAGACTGAATGTTCGTGCTGAATGCCCCATGGCACGTGTTACAAAGGGTCTTGCAATCCCAGGATCAGCATAGCCAATGATCCTTTAAGATGCAACTCCCAATTGGAACAGTGCCCATGAAACCTCTTCACTAGATGTTGAACCCCAAACCTGATACCATGCACTCGTTGGAAGATTATCTATGAGCTACTTGAAATCCACCTATTAATTTCTGAAGCTTTTCGGTAATGCAATTTGGTGTTGGGGATACAGGGGAAGTACCGCACACTCAACTATAAACCTACTCCAGGTGTATCCATCCGTCAACACATAACCAGTCATCCTCGGAAATTGTTTACCTCAGACCTTCGAAACACATCCGATATACTAGCTGTGGCAATACTCCCGAACTATCTCCCCAGTATAGGGTGACGTCGGGGTTATCTCACCACCAGACATGCACAAAAGAGTTTTCGATGTCGGTCGCCTATGGTATTCTAAAACCGCTACAATACATTTGTGACGACAACACCTCACAACTCAACTCTCTGGGACACTTCCACAACCCCTAAATGACAGGAGGCATAGAGAACAATGTTCTCGTCACAAAGATAGAACAAACCAAACAATAACCTTCATGATCCTAAATTTTTTTTTTGTGAAATTTTGAGAGTAGAGGAGATAGAACAACGTCAGGAGTCCTCACCAGAGCGATGAAGGGATGAGGAGTAAAAGAAATCCTACTCTCTGAAATCCAGGACTCAAAACATTTTGTGTGTGTGCCTAGACTCAACCGTCAGCGATTCGATCAATCAGGGGGCTCCTAGGTAGGAGAAGGCTCTGAATACCAACATGTAATGCCCAGTATGCGACTATGCCTCCCACATGTCGAGGCACGACTTAAAGACATAAGCGCATACTAGAATGATCTCAAGTATGGTATCTTTGGACATCTAATGTAAAATTCAGGGATGAAACTGTAAAAGATAGTTGGCTTACACTCGCCACGTCACACAATGAATACAATAACATACATCATCCAATTAACACAGGGTCCGACAACGAACGAAATCCAAACGGGAAAGATACCATAAACACAAGCCCGGATCCTCCTAGTAAGAATCACTGCTGATCGTCAGGATACGAAACATAGTAACGTCCACGCTCTTCATCGAACTCCCAGTGAAGTTCTGAACCATCTCCTGCATCATTCTCAGTGGTACCTACATCTGGTGTGTGTTGAATGTGTGAGCCAGAAAGGACTCAGCAATCCCATTCCCGGGTATCAAAACTACCAAAACCTTATGTGTGGAAAGGCTATAAAAGGGTTGCAGCATGCACTAAGCACTAGCTTACGAGATTAGAGTGAGAAGAGAACAAGTGTCAGTCCCAAGATGCGATTCTATCCTGATCACGTGACACTTACGTGATTGGGGCACAACCGCATTTCGGGCGCTTAGCAAGATGGATATCATTGCATTGTACCATTACATACATACATGGGGGATACAACCATAGATACAAGTTACATGAATACAACAACAATACAAGGCATCCGAATACGGATGCAAACACGAAAAGCACAACGACATCCATCTGCTATCCCAGGCTGCCGACCCGGAACCTAACCCAAGACTGACGAAGAAGAAGAAGAAAGAACTCCAACACAAAGGACAACGCTCTCGCGTCATGTCATCGGAAAACTGCACCTACAACTGTTGTTGTAGTATCTGTGAGCCACGAGGACTCGGCAATCCCGTAACCATGGGTAACAAGACTAGCAAAGCTTAATGGGTAAACAGAGGTAAAGTGGGGACGTTGCAGCAACGACTAAGAAAAAGTATGGTGGCTAACTTACGAGTACCAGAATAAGATGAGCATCTACGCAAACGGTCGCTAACTAGTAATGATCGCTAAAGATCCCGAACTACCTGCAAGTCAAACATAACCCCACCGTGTTCTCTTCTCAATGTGAAAAGAGACAGTCACGGTTACTCACACAGTTGTGTGTTTTACTTGGGATCCTCTGTCAAGTTTTCTACAAACGGACATTAACAAATTCCAATATGCCACATAACCGCGGGCACGGCTTTCGGAAGATCATAACCCTGTAGGGGTGTCCCAACTTAGCCCATCACAAGCTCTCACGATCAGCAGAAGTAATAATAATATTACCCCTTATTTTATGGAAGGCCCGATCAGACTCGGAATTTGCGGTGCACAAGACATTTCGACAATGGTAAAACAAGTCCTGCAAAACCTCCCGGCGTGCCGACACCCATATAGTAACCGCGCGTATCCCGTCTCAGGCCACGTCCCGATAGGTGGGCCTACGGGAGCCAGATACCTCGAGTTTCCCCGTGGCGGCCCCACAGTCTCCCCGGTTGGGACCAGCACCATCAGCACTGGCCCCCCTGTTATATAGAAAGAATCCTCGGGGACGCGACCCCCTATGCAATTTAATTAATTAATTAAGTTGTTATTATGAGGCAAATTAAAACCCATGTTGGGCCTTGCTGGAGGAGTTTTATTCAAAGATGAACTGTCAAGGGATCCCCATATACCCAACCGTGTAAGGAACGCAAAATCAAGGAACATAACGCCGGTTTATCGGCTCCTAAAGTGGCATGAGTGGAACAAAACACCGAGCAAAGGGCCAAGCCTTCCACCCATGGCCAAGTATATATGTGTGTTAAGATATATAAGATATATTGTGATATTCCAACAACAAGTCCAACATGGAACGATCTTCATCGTCAACTCCAACTAGAAACGCTATAAGAGGGGCTGAGCAAGCGGGAAACATAGACAAACAACGGTTTTGTTGGGAAGGTTTCAAAGGTTAGAGGTTTCATGGCAACAACGAGAGGCTGACATCAAAAGATAGGTAGCGTGACATATAGCGAAGCATCGAGACATCTAGCATAGCAATGATAGTAAAGGTATCCAAGGTGATGGTCATCTTGCCTGAGATCCCGCAAGGAAGAAGAACGAATCCATAAAGTAGAAAAGAAGAAGCCTTGAAGCCGAACCACGTGTCGAAAGAATCCTCACGATCGCAACGGAACAAGCACTAACGAGAACAAGCACACAACAAGGTAAACACACAACACAAGAACAAGACATGAAGCTCAACCAAGGAGATGCAAGACAATTCTATATGATGCAAAACATGGCAAGGGATGAAGCACACAAGAACAACACAAACCAACAAGTTTAAATGAGGCCGGAATCAACATATAACAATTCCGGTAAGTCCTCATATGCACGTTTCGAAAAAGGTCCAGATCTGAACAAACCTTAAGTTAAAGTTGTTAAACAGCAAGTTAACATGCACCATGATGATCTACTTGAAATTCGAGACAAGTTTCATATAAAGTTTGTTTAATTCGGAGCTAAGGCCTAGAAGATATGAGCAAAACAAGACAAGCATGAAATACATGCAATATGCACCAAAACATCAAGCAATCACACTCCAAACATGTAAACAACATGATATTATGCTTCTACATGCAAAATCACACAAGTTTCATATAGAGCACGCTCAAAACGGAGCAACGGTTCAACACATACACATGAAACAAGATATAACAACAAGCTGTCCAAAAATAGCAAGATAGCACCTTTCGAGCAAGGTATATATATTCTACAGCACCCAAACATGATAACAAGAGGCATGGATGTGAAATAGACATTATACTTAACAAGGATGACTTAGAACACACCCAAAGACTTGCTGGAACACATTTAAACAAGCATGTCAAGTTGCAATATATTTATCCAGACTTGGTCAAAATCTGGGAAGGCAAAAACATCATCACGATGCTGCCTTCGGAGGCACAAAACAACAAGCATATCAACTCGACTAAGCATATGAAAATCACGGACATATAATAGACATAGCATACATCAAACAACTCCATTGGAGCATCTCCATAGGAGGCATGGATCAATAACAACAAGCTTCACCAAATTGATCATGCTGATAAATAGGCTGACATGTAAAATTTATAGCAACTTGAGAGTAAGTAATAAATAAGCTACAGCTGGCCATATATGCAAACTAAGGCATGGATGGATAGAGCATAACATGGACAACAAGAGATGATCATTGGGAACTCCAAAACAAGCATGGATTTGAGTGAGGCATCAAGCAAACATAGCATGATGTTTAACAGATTCCATACTTCGCAATTTTTTCACTAAGTATAAAACAACCACATTGGCATGGCATGTTTACAAGCTTGTTTAAGTCACGTCAAGGCATAACATGAAAAGTGCATTGCACCACAGCAAATACCATATGATTGTGCTTCTAAAACATATTGGCATGTGGCATGAAGACAAACACACCAATAGCAATGAGCAAGTAAAATCAGCATCTCATAACAAGTTTCATTACTTAACAGCCACATGCACTTTTGCAACAAAGATTAACATGGCAAGATGGCACCTAACATGAATGCTACAGAAACCATCATGTAGAGCACTTCACAATGAACATTTTGACATATCACACACTCCATTTGGACCAAAATGCACAAAGTTATCATCACCACAAGCATGCAACAAAATTACAGTTAACAACAGTTTTAAACATATAGCCCTTTTGCAACGATGATTAGGTCATCAAGACGATCTCAAACAAGCATACCACAGTGGAACAATATGAAGAGCATAACACAACGATCATTTTGATATATCATATGCATCATTTGGACCACCACACAAAAAGTTACAAGCAGACAAAGTATGCAACAAATTACAACTTCCAGGGACTTAGCCATTTTTCCAAACCCCCCAAAAAACAGAGCGGTCGCGATTTAACTAAGTAACGCACAGGCGGGGATAGAGGGGTGCTCACCTCGTGGGCCGAGGCCCAGGACATAGGCGGCATGGACGGGCCTGGCGGGCCCCGAGCGGGCCTGCTTCGGGCCTAGGCAGCGGGGCAGGAGAGAGAGAGGCGCAGGGCGACGTGGCTGAGGCACATGGCGGCTAGGGATTGGCCCGAGACGTTGGTTGACGCGGCGCAGGAGTGGCTGGCGGCGGGGGCGGAGCTGACGTGGCGGCACGCCATTGGGCGGGGTGAGGTGGAGGGGCGCTGGACGTGTCCGGCGCATGTTTGGGACCAACACCATCAGCACTTGCCCCCCTACTATGTTGAAAGAATCCTCGAGGGCGCGACCCCCTATGCAAATTTAATTAGTTAATTAAGTTGTTATTATGAGGTAAATTAAAACCAATGTTGGGCCTTGCTGGAGGAGTTTTATTCAAAGATGAAGTGTCAAGGGGTCCCCATATACCCAACCGTGTAAGGAACGCAAAATCAAGGAACATAACGCCGGTTTATCGACTCCTAAGGTGGCATGAGTGGAACAAAACACCAAGCAAAAGGCCAAGCCTTCCACCCATTGCCAAGTATATAGGTGTGTTAATAATAATAGTAGATATTGTGATATTCCAACAACAAGTTCCAACATGGAACGATCTTCATCTTCACCTCCAACTAACAACGCTATAAGAGGGGTTAAGCAAGCGGGTAACATAGCCAAACAACGGTTTTGCTGGGAAGGTGTCAAAGATTAGATGTTTCATGGCAACAAGGAGAGGCTAACAAATGATAGGTAGCGCGACATATAACGATAGCATTGAGACAACTAAGCATGGCAATGATAGTAAAGGTATCCAAGGTGATGGTCATCTTGCCTGAGATCCCGCAAGGAAGAAGACCGTATCCATGAAGAAGACGAAGAAGAAGCCTCGAAGACGAACCACGTGTAGACGAACGAATCCTCACGATCGCAACAGAACAAGCACTAACGAGAAGAAGCAAGCAACACGATAAACACCCCACACAAGACATGACAAGAAGCTCAACCAAGTATGATGCAAGACAAAATCTATATGACGCAAAGCATGGCAAGAGATGAAACATACAAGAACAACACAAGCCAACAAGTTTAAATGAGGCCGGAATCCACATATAACATTTCCGGTAAGTCCTCATATGCACATTTTGAAATTCGTCCACATCTGAACAAACCTTAAGTTAAAGTCATTAAATAGCAAGTTAACATGCACCATGATGATCTACACGAAATTCCAGTCAAGTTTCATATAAAGTTTGTTTAATTCGGAGCTACAGTTTAGAAGATATGAGCAAAACAAGACAAGCATGTCAAATGTGCAAGATGCACCCAAATATCAAGCAAACACACTCCAAACATGAACACAACATGATATTATGATTCTACATGCAAAATCACACAAGATTCATATAAGACACGCTCAAAACGGAGCAACGGGCTAAAAGATACGAGCAAAACAAGTTACAATGCAAAGCTGAAGTTAATAGCCACATAGCAACTTTGGAGCAAGGTAAATATATGCTACAACACCCAAACATGATAAAAAGAAGCATGGATGTGAAATAGACATGATACTTAACAAGCATGAACTTAGAACACACCCAAAAGCTTGCTGGAACACATATAAACAAGCATGGCAAGTTGCAATAAATTTATCCAGACTTAGTCAAAATATTGGAAGGCAAAAACATCATCACGATGCTGCCTTCGGAGGCACAAAACAACAAGCATATCAACTCTACTAAGAATATAAAGATCACGGACATGTAGTAGACATATCATACATCAAACAACTCCATTGGAGCAACTCCATAGGAGGCATGGATCAATAACAACAAGCTTCACCAAATTGATCATGCTGATAAAAACCTGACAGGTAAAATTTATATCAACTTGAGAGCAAGAAATAAACAAGCTACAGCAGACCATATATGCAAACAAGGGCATGAATGGATAGAGCATAACATGGACAACAAGACATGATCATTTTCCACTCCAAAAGAAGCATGGAGTTGAGTGGGGCATCAAGCAAACATGGCATCAGGTTTAACAGATTCCAGACTTGGCAGTTTTTTCCCTAAGTATAAAACAGCAACATTGGCATGGCATGTTTACAAGCTTGTTTATGTCACCTCAAGGGATATCATGAAAATTTGATTACACCACAGTAAAGACCATATGATTATGCTTCCAAAACATATAGACATGTGGTATGAAGACAAACACACCAATAGCAATGAGCAAGTCAAATTAGCATCTCATAACAAGTTTCAGCACTTAACAACCACACGCACTATTGCAATAGAGATTAAAATGTCAATATGGCACCTAACATGAATTCTACAACAACCAACATGTAGACCACTTCACAATGAACATTTTGACATATCATATGCTCCATTTGGATAAACATGCACAAAGTTATAAGAATCACAAGTATGCAACAAAATTTACAACTAACAGCAGTTTTAAACAAGTAGCACCCTTGCAACGATGATTATAGCATCAAGACGAAGTGAAACAAGCATGCCACAATGGAATAAAATGAAGAGCATATCGCCAGGATCACTTTGATATATTATTTGCATCATTTGGAAAAGCGCACAAAAAGTTACAGCCACCCAAAGAATGCATCAGAACAACTATTTTCTGGGACTTAGCCAAAATACCATGAGGAAAAACTGGACGGGGACGATCAGGATGAGAAGATCCGGGGCGGTTCGTCGTCTGGTTCGGTGGCTCCCGAGCGAAGAGTGGACGGGGCGATCCCGGCCGGAGCTTGAGGCCATGGCGGATCGCGCACGGCCGGACCGGAGCCGGCGAGGCGGGGATGGGGCAGAGAAGGCCAGATCTAGCGGCCCCCCCGGCCGGAGCTGGGCATGGACGAGGCCGAAGGAGGCGCCTCCGCAGTCGGCAGCGGCGGATCCCGCCAGGAAGACCAGGGGCGATGGGGAACTCCAAAGGACGAGGCGACGGGCGGGAGCCAGCGGCGGCGCGCGGCCGGCCGGCGAGGGTGCCTGGCACGGCGGCGGCGAAGCGCGCTGGCGCAGGAGGCGAAGGGCGGCGGGGCGGCTAGCGTCGGGAGCGGGCCGGGCCGGCCGGCTGCGGGCCCGCGGGCCGCGGCGGGAGTAGGAAGCCGGCGGGGTGACGTGGCACCGTCCCATTGGCTGTGGGCGGCGGGGCCGATGACGTGTCGTGCGCCGGTTGGCTTGGGTGAGGTGACTGCGGGGATGGACATGTCCGGCGGCGGAGCGGACATGTCCGGCGCGCGGTGGGAGCGGGGCTAGGGTTTTATCTGCGAGAATTTCGGGGGGAGACACATATTTATAGGTAGAGGGAGCTAGGAGGTCCAAATGAGGAGTGGTTTTCGGCCACGCGATCCTGATCCAACGACCGAGAGCATGGAGGTGGTTAGGATGGGCTTGGGGGCTGTTGGAAGGGGTGTTGGGCCAAAAAGGGGAAAGGTTTCCGACGGTTAATGCGGTTAACCGTTGGGCTATCAAACGAACTCCGAACGCGACGAAACTTGACAGGCGGTCTACGTATGCTATAATAAGTCCACACGCCAAGTTTCAACCCATTTCGAGAACATTTTCCGGCCACTCATAAAGTAAATAAACGTAGGTGCCGCGGGCGCGTGTGAGTTTGTCTGGGCTCACAATGGACAACGGAGAGGACGGGCGGACTCGGACGAATGCAAGTTTTGAAAACATGATGAAGCAATGCACATAATGACATGGCAACGATGCAACACGGAAGCATATGACATGGCAACGACGACGAATAACTGGCTGACACCTGGCGCACCGGTCTCGGGGTGTCACGGGGCGCGTGCGAGTGTCTCTCGGCTTAGAACGGACAACTGAAAGGATGAGGGGGTTCGGCCAGATGCAAGTATTGAAAACATGAGGATGAAATTCACATGATTACAAGGCAAAGATGCAACACGCAAGTAGATGACATGGCAACGACGACGAATAACTGGCTGACACCTGGCGCATCGGTCTCGGGGTGTCACAACACTCCCCTACTAACAAGAGATCTCATCCCGAGATCTTAGGAACGAGACGGAAGATAAAAAGGAAGAAGGTGAAACCAAAGAACCTTGAGAGGTTGAAACTTGGAAGAAAGAACACAACGAAGATGAACAAAGCTGCAAAGACTTCGTTAGACAAGAGGAACAAGAATAAGAGGAGAATCAAGGGGTTGAAAGACACGAAGCAAGAGCTGAAGGAACGAGAATGAATTCGAAACCACTCCGGTTAATAAGAGATAGAAAGGAATATCCACGAAGGAATTCGGGCAGCACTCCGGCTGAAACTGAAAGAAAATAGCACACCGGTTGAACATGAATGGAATTAGACAAGAACTTGAAAAGATGAAATGATACTCGACAAGAGGAACAACTCAATGCCTCCGGAAGAATTAAAAGAGTGAAATGAAAAGAACAGAGAAGAGAACAACAACTTTGAACACAACTGAATTTGAAAGAGCATCTTAAAGGAAAGGCTCGAACGGAGTTGTTGCGAAAATCCACAACAAAAGAATTATCTTGTTGTCCACTTATTTAAACATCTCAAGACATGAGGTGAATAATGCCGCAACCAAAATATTAATAAGCTGAGAGGAGCGAAGAATGCAAAACTCCACTTCAAAAGAATACGTCGAATTAATTGCACTCAAGAGGCAAGAATAAGAATAATTGAGCTGCTCCAGAAGAATTTGATGAACACTTGAAGAATGAATTAAATCATGAAGAACCGCTATGAAGAACTCCGGTAACAAAAGGTTGATGAGATAAAATTGAAGGATTACAAGAATAAGATTACAGCCTTTGCGATGATTTAGACGAGGGTCCGACGAGATAGCCGAGGAAACTTTGAACTCCGGGGAAGAAAAGATGAAAGCACTTGGGACTAGGATTTATTCATCAAGAATAAACTCCGTTTGAAGGAATTAATCAACTTGAAGAATAAGAATTATGTTATGCTTATCCTCCATCAATTAAATTGGTGAGAAGCAATGGATTCGCATATTACTTATTCGCGTTGAAAAAGATTAAAAAGGGATATATCGTGAACTTGCGGAAAACTTTCTGAAACACCGGTAGGATTGAAAGAACTATCGAATTGATATGATACACTGGAAAAGAACTCTTGAGCAAACCACCGTAAAAATTGAAACCTGGTGAAGAAAAAGAACGAACCATCATAAAAACTAAAATCGAGTGATGACAAAGAACAAGCTACCGGGAAGAATTAAAGTCAAGTGCGTCGGGAATAATAAGCACTTAGGCAATTTAGATGCGAAAGAACGAAGAGATCACAAACGGTTAAAGAATACTTGAATGAAGCACCGGACGAATGTGAGATGAACGAAGAGGCATCAATGAAGAATATTTGAAGGATGAAGTTTAAAACTACGAATGAAGAAATCTTCTGACTGATGGCCTTCGGAGGAACACAAAGAAAAGAATTCATGAAATACTCCGGATGGGTGAAAACAAGAAGTAAGGTCGAATCAACATGAAAGATTTGAAAGTGATCTTGAAGAAGGGCTATGACTGATGGAATCCATACTTATGTCACACTTGAAAGATTTTAGGAATACTCTAGAAAATTAGAAGAGTCAGGTAAGATCCTGCGAAAAGACCTGTTGGTTATGAGCCCACCGAAGAGAAAACACCGTTGTAAAGAATTGAAAGGTGATGATGCACCAGAATGCTTGAAAGACTCGAATGAGGTGACAACCTCGAATTAATTTGAAGGCAAACACGAATCTCATAAGATATTTTCGGAACACCGGAATGATTAATTAGCGAGAGGTGAACAAGCAAGGGGAAAACACCTAAGCCAAGAAAAGAATATGATGAACACCGAATACTAGAATTGAATCCACCGGAAAAGAAAGAGATGAAGAAGGACAAACGAGACAAGAAATCACCGGTTGAAATAACTGAGAAAAGAATGCAAATGATTCACACGTGTAAGATGCATACTCGATTACGGACTCCGGCTTCGAGAAGCAAAAGGGTGGGCGGGTGGGAAAAAGAAAGACAACTTCGGAAGGGCAAACAACATCGGTCGGAAAGAACCGCGGATAGAAACAAAAGACGAGGAGGTCAAATCGACTCGACGAGAGATGCACCAGATGAAAGAATTGACAACGCAACGAACGAAACTAACCGCGTGATCCTCAAAAAAATTGAAGGGGAAGAGGAGTAAATCAAAACACCTACGTGAAGATTCCTCATGAGAGCAACGAAGGGCTTGAGGAGTAAAAAGAATTCCTACTCTCCGATATAACTAGACTCATAAAAAGTTTTCTGCTAGACTCAACAACGGCCAAGCTACGATCAATCAAGGGGGCTCCTATGGTCGGTCGAGGCTCTGATACCAACTTGTCATGCCCAAGATGCGATTATATCCCGATCACGTGACACTTACGTGATTGGGGCACAACCGCATTTCGGGCGCTTAGCAAGATGGATATCATTACATCGTACAATTACATACATACATGGGGGATACAACAATACATACAAGTTACATGAATACAACAACAATACAAGGCATCCGACTACGGATGCAAACACGAAAAGCACAACGACATCCATCTGCTATCCCAGGATGCCGACCCGGAACCTAACCCAATACTGACGAAGAAGAAGAAGAAATAACTCCAACACAAAGGACATCGCTCTCGCGTCAAGTCAACGGAAACCTGCACCTGCAACTGTTGTTGTAGTATCTGTGAGCCACGAGGACTCAGCAATCCCATAACCATGGGTAACAAGACTAGCAAAGCTTAATGGGTAAGGAGAGGTAAAGTGGGGAGGTTGCAGCAGCGACTAAGCAAAAGTATGGTGGCTAACTTACGAGTACAAGAATAAGATGAGCATCTACGCAAACGGTCGCAAACTAGTAATGATCGCTAAATATCCTGAACTACCTGCGAGTCAAACATAACCCCACCGTGTTCTCTTCTGAAAGTGAAAAGAGACAGTCACAGTTACTCACATAGTTGTGTGTTTTACTTTGGATCCTCTGTCAAGTTTTCTACAACCGGACATTAACAAATCCCAATCTGCCACATAACCGCGGGCACGGCTTTCGAAAGATCATAACCTACAGGGGTGTCCCAACTTATCCCATCACAAGCTCTCACGATCAACAGAAGTAATAATAATATTACCCCTTATCTTAGGGAGGCCCGATCAGACTCGTAATTCCCGGTGCACAAGACATTTCGACAATGGTAAAACAAGTCCAGCAAGACCTCCCGGCGTGCCGACACCCTGATAGTAGCCGCGCGTATCTCGTCTCAGGCCACGTCTGGATAGGTTAGCTTACGGGAGCCAGATACCTCGAGTTTCCCCGTGGCGGCCCCGCAGTCTCCCCGGTTGGGACCAACACCATCAGCACTGGCCCCCCTGTTATGTAGAAAGAATCCTCAGGGACGCGAACCCCCTATGCAATTTAATTAATTAATTAAGTTGTTACTATGAGGCAAATTTAAACCCATGTTGGGCCTTGCTGGAGGAGTTTTATTCAAAGACGAACTGTCAAGGGGTGCCCATATACCTAAAGCGACATGAGTGGAACAAAACACCGAGCAAAAGGCCAAGCCTTCCACCCATGGCCAAGTATATATGTGTGTTAAGATATATACGATATATTGTGATATTCCAACAACAAGTTCCAACATGGAACGATCTTCATCTTCACCTACAACTAGCAACGCTATAAGAGGGGCTGAGCAAGCGGGTAACATAGCCAAACAACGGTTTTGTTGGGAAGGTGTCAAAGGTTAGAGGTTTCATGGCAACAAGGAGAGGCTGACATCAAAGTATAGGTAGCGCGACAAATAGCGAAGCATCGAGACATCTAGCATAGCAATGATAGTAAAGGTATCCAAGGTGATGGTCATCTTGCCTGAGATCCCGCAAGGAAGAAGAATGAATCCGTAAAGTAGACGAAGAATAAGCCTTGAAGACGAACCACGTGTAGTCGAACGAATCCTCACGATCGCAACGGAACAAGCACTAACGAGAAGAGCACCCAACAAGGTAAACACACAACACAAGAACAACACATGAATCTCTAGCAAGGAGATGCAATACAACTCTATATGATGCAAAACATGGCAAGGGATGAAGCACACAAGAACAACACAAACCAACAAGTTTAAATGAGGCCGGAATCAACATATAACAATTCCGGTAAGTCCTCATATGCACGTTTCGAAAAAGGTCCAGATCTGAACAAACCTTAAGTTAAAGTTGTTAAACAGCAAGTTAACATGCACCATGATGATCTACTCGAAATTCTAGACAAGTTTCATATAAATTTTGTTTAATTCGGAGCTACGGCCTAGAAGATATGAGCAAAACATGACAAGCATGGCATATATGCAAGATGCACCAAAACATCAAGCAATCACCCTCCAAACATGTAAACAACATGATATTATGCTTCTACATGCAAAGTCACACAAGTTTCATATAGAGCACGCTCAAAACGGACCAACGGTTCAACACATACACATGAAACAAGATATAAGAACAAGCTGTCCAAAAACAGCAAGATAACAACTTTGGAGCAAGGTATATATATGCTACAGCACCCAAACATGATAACAAGAGGCATGGATGTGAAATAGACATTATACATAACAAGGATAAACTTAGAACACACCCAAAAACTTGCTGGAACACATTTAAACAAGGATGGCAAGTTGCAATAAATTTATCCAGACTTAGTCAAAATCTGGGAAGGCAAAAACATCATCATGATGCTGCCTTCGGAGGCACAAAACAACAAGCATATCAACTCTATTAAGTGTATGAGGTTCATGGACATATAATAGACATAGCATACATCAAACAACTTCATTGGAGCATCTCCATAGGAGGCATGGATCAATAACAACAAGCTTCACCAAATTGATCATGCTGATAAACAGTCTGACAGGTAAAATTTATAGCAACTTGACAACAATAAATAAATAAGCTACAGTAGGCCATATATGCAAATTAAGGCATGGATGGATAGAGCATAACATGGACAACAAGAGATGATCATTGGGCACTGCAAAACAAGCATGGATTTGAGTGAGGCATCAAGCAAACATAGCATCAGGTTTAACAGATTCCAGACTTGTAGTTTCTTCACTAAGTATAACACAGCAACATTGGCATGGCATGTTTACAAGCTTGTTTAAGTCACCTCAAGGCATAACATGAAACGTGGATTGCACCATAGCAATGACCATATGAATGTGCTTCTAAAACATATTGGCATGTGGCATGAAGACAAACACACAGATAGCAATGAGCAAGTCAAATCAGCATCTCATAACAAGTTTCAGCACTTAACAGGCACATGCAATTTTGCAACAGAGATTAACATGGCAAGATGGCACCTAACATGAATGCAACAGAATCCATCATGGAGACCACTTTACAATGAACATTTGGACATATCACACACTCAATTTGGACCAACATGCACAAAGTTATCATCACCACAAACCTGCAACAAAATTACAGTTAACAACAATTTTAAACATATAGCCCTCTTGCAACAATTATTAGGTCATCAAGATGATCTCAAACAAGCATGCCATAGTGGAACAATATGAAGAGCATAGCACAACGATCATTTTGATATATCATATGCATCATTTGGACCACCACACAAAAAGTTACAAGCACACAAAGTATGCAACAAATTACAACTGCAGGGACTTGGCCATTTTTCCAAACCCCAAAAAAACAGAGCGGGCGCGATTTAACTATGTAACGCACATGCGGGGATAGAGGGGCGCTGACCTCGTGGGCCGAGGCCCAGGACGGAGGCGGCACGGACGGGCCTGGCGGGCCTCGAGCGGGCCTGCTCCGAGCCCAGGCAGCGGGGCAGGAGAGAGAGAGGCGCGGGGCGACGTGCCTGAGCCACATGGCGGCTCAGGATTGGCCCGAGGCGCTGGTTGAGGCGGCGTGGGAGTGGCTGGCGGCGGGGGTGGAGCTGACGTGGCGGCACGCCATTGGCCGGGGTGAGGTGGAGGGGCACGGGACATGTCCGGCGGCGGAACGCACATGTTCGGGGCGCGGTGGGAGCGGGGCTAGGGTTTTATCTGCGAAAAATGCGAGGGGAGACACATATATATAGGTAGAGGGAGCTAGGAGTGTCCAAATGAGGAGCGGTTTTCGGCCACGCGATCACGATCCAATGACCGAGAGCATGGAGGTGGTTGGGATGAGCTTGTGGGCTCTTGAGGTGGGCTGCTTGGCCAAAAGAGAAAAGGCTTCTAGCGGGTAACGCAGTTAACCATTGGGCTATCAAACAAACTCCGAACGCGACGAAACTTGACAGGCGGTCTACTTATGCTATAATAAGACCACATGCCAAGTTTCATCCCATTCCAAGAACATTTTCCGGCCACTCATAAAATAAATATTGGGAGGCGCCGCGGGCGCGTGCGAGTGTGTCTTGGCTCAGAACGCACAACGTAAAGGAGGAGGGGGTTCGGACGGATGCATGTTTTGAAAACATGAGGATGCAATGCACATGATTACATGGCAAAGATGCAACACGCAAGCAGATAACATGGCAACAACGACGAATAACTGGCTGACACCAGGCGCATCGGTCTCGGGGTGTCACAACAGGTGCCAACGATCGCCAAGTTGATCAAGAAGTGATCCTAGATACTCACGATCAAACATAACCCCACCATGTTCACTTCCCGAAGCCCTCCGGAAAGAGACCATCACGGTTACTCACACAGGTAGTGTATCCATATGGATAAGGTGTCAAGTTATCTACAACCGGATATTAACAAATTCCCATCTGCCACATAACCACGGGCACGGCTTTCAAAAGATCAAACCCTGCAAGGGTGTCCCAACTTAGCCCATCACAAGCTCACGATCCGCGGAGTCGCAACACGAAAGTGTGAAGACCCGAGTATCCTTGGAATCCCGTGCTCAAGATATTTCGACAAAGATAAAAGTAATCCAGCAAGACCTCCCGGCATGCCGACACCCTGATAGTAGCCATGCGTATCTCGTCTCAGGCCATGACCAGATGGGACATCCTACAGGTAATACCAGATACCTCGGGCTTCCCCAAGGCGGCCCTGCAGTCCGCTCAATTTGGACCAACACTCATGAGGAGCACTGGCCCGGGTTGTTAATTTAGAACTCGGGTTTGCAACGCCCTATGCAAGTTTTAGTTATTAGGTAAATGTAAAACCAAAGATGGGCCTTGCTGAAAAAGCTTTAAACAGAGCGAATTATCAAGGGGGGCCCATAAACCCCAACCGTGTTAGGAACGCAAAATCAAGGAACATATCACCGGTTTATCGGTTCCTAAGGTGGCATGATTGGAACAAAACACCAAGCAGAAGGCTTAGCCTTTCACCCATTACCAATATATAGGTGCATTAGTTTATAACAGGTATATATTGTGTTATCCCAATAACAAGTTCATCATGGAGCAGTCTTCAAATCTTCACCTGCAACTAACAACGCTATAAGAGGGGTTGAGCAATGCGTACTTAGCCAAACAACAGTTTGCTAGGAAGTCGGTTAGAGTGTTTCATGGTAACAATAGGAGGCTGACAAACATGGATGGGCATCGAGGCATGTCTAAAAGAACGAGACAACTAGCATAGGCAAAGATAGAGGTGATATCGGGGAACGGTCATCTTGCCTGGTAAGTCGTCGGTGGGATGGTAAGACGGCTCCTCGAACTCAGTCTCAACAAGATTTTCTAACTCGGTATTGGCTCCAGGCTCTACCCAACACAAGAGCACAACAACGACATAATATCAAACACGGTGCAATGCACAATCGACATGATGCAATACATGCCACGGGATGCAAGTATGATGTGCGTATGCATGAGAGTGCCCTCGAGCCTAAGAAGAAGATGGTGTAAATGGCTTCATCTTGGGAAACCAAGCAAGCCATTGGATAGATTGGAAGATTTCGGTCGAAATCGATATAAAGATCACCGGAAATGGATGCACAGTTTGCAAATGACAAGCAAAAAAATATGCATTGCAAAACTGCAGTTATTAGCACCATGGCATCTTTGGAGCAAGAAACAAGTATGCTACAACACCCAAACATGAAGACAAAAGGCATGGATGTGAAATAGACATGATACTTAACAAGCATGAACTTAGAGTACACCCAAAAACTTGCGGGAACACAATTAAACTAGCATGCCAAGATTCAATAAGTTTACAGATTTCTCAGACTTAGTGACAATTACAAGGCATGGCAGAAATTACAACAAGTAGGCATGTTTGCAAGCTTGTGCAACTCAACCCAAAGCATACCATGGCATGTGAATATAACCAACAGCAAGAAGACATACTTGAGAAGCTACTCATGGCAAGAACATTGTCATAGGATGCATAGAACACTAGCTATTCACATGACAAAACTGAACTTGTTCATAACATGCTGACAGCTAAATTTTATAGCCACTTGAGAGCATGAAAACAACAAGCTACAGCAAGCCATCATGCAAGGAAAAGGCATGGCAATAACTTACATAACATGCTCTTCAGAAATAACGACATGGCTACTTCTACAACATGCTAGAACATGTCCCAAACATCATGGCAAAAGTGCAAAAGTGTATCCACACTTAGCAAAATCTGGGCATGCCGACAGAAACATTTTATAGCAACTTGAGGGCCTCATAAAAACAAGCTACAACATGGCATCATGGAAAACAAGAGAATGGATAGCTAGAGCATAACATATACATCAAGTAACACCCACTGGACAACTCTAACCATGCACAGCAACGACGCTGGCACCATGGGAACATGGCATAAAAATTAATAGATTCACACTTAGCAGAAATTTAACATCAAGATGACATGATAACAAGCTTGTTGCACTCATTTCAAAACCTATCATGGCATGAAAATGGATCTATCATGTAGAGCACATTCCAAAGATCAAAACTCATGTTGACACCTAGCTCATATTACACATGGATTAATTTACACAAGCAAGACAAAACATCATCTCATAACAAGTTCAGAAACTTATCAGCCAAATGCACTATTGCAATAGAGATAAACATGGCAATATGACACCAAACATGAATGCTACAGCAACCATCATGTAGAGCACTTCACAATGTGGACATATCATTCACCATATTCGGACAAACATGCACAAAGTTATTAGCCATGAACATGCCAACAAATTTACATAGACAAAAAGTGCTGAAAGAGTTTCATCACGAAGCACTCTTGTCACGAGGATTAAGCCAACTAGAAGATCCCCTATCATGCATGAAACTGATGCTAACATGTAGAGCATGTATGCGCAAAACGGAGCACCGAGCACAAAGTTATCACATGATGAAGGAGGCAACAAAATTAAACGGATCTAGAACTTAGGAAAAAATATACCCTCTGAAAAGTCAACCCGGGACGATGGGATCCGGGACGGGGAGGCGTTTGATTGGCGGGACAGGTGGATCTGGTCCCGCCCGGGTCGCAACGGCGAGGTCGGCGGGAGGCGAGGGGTGCCGGCGTGAGGAGGCGCGTCGGGCGCGGCGGCGCTGGCTCGCAGAGCCGCGCGGCGGCGGATCGGATCAGGCGGCGGCGAAGCGGGCCGGCGGCGGAGGCGATGTGGGCCGGGGGGGCCGACCAGGGCCCCGGCGGGCCGGCGGCGCGCGTGGTGGAGGAGGGCGGCGGGTCGCCACGTGGCCGACGGTGATTCGCTTGGGCGCGTCCGGCGGACGTGTTCGGCGGCGCGAGGAGCAGGTTGGACTAGGGTTTCACCCGAAAAATGGAGGGGGTGGAGCCTTTTTATAGGTAGAGGGAGCTACGAGTGTCCAAATAGGGTGCGGTTTTCGCCCACACGATCACGATCAGACGACCGAGAAGATGGAGGGGTTGTTCTGGGTTTTGTGGGCTATTGTGGAGGGGTGTTGGTACAAAAGGAAGAGGAGCTTTTAGCCCACGAGGTTAGCCGTTGGAGTATCAAATGACCTCCAAACGCGACGAAACTTGACAGGAGGTCTCCACGTACTAAAACAACAATGTACGACAAGTCTCGCCTCATTCCAAGAATGTTTCACGACCACATATGAAAGAAGGACTCGGAGGTGCCACGGGCACGTGTGTGAGTGTCGGAACTCGAAACGGACAATGTGAAGAGGCGAGCATGACCGGGTGCAAGTGACAACACGAATACAATGTAATGCACATGAGGACATGACATGGATGATATGCACACACGCACACGGCAAAAACGAAGAAAACCGAAATGAAGGAAAAGCCCATAATGGAATTGATAAAGTCAAAGTTGCATATATTGCCATAAATGGAATTGTTACATCCGGGGCATTACAAGGACCCCGCTGCCACGCGAGGGTAGGACAAAAGATATCATGCAAGTTCTTTCCGTAAACACGTATAACTATTTACGGAATACATGCCTACATTGATAAACAGTATAACGCAGCTACCTACGAGCCTGCACAACGTTTTGAGCTTCTCAGCCGTCAGATCGCTCAAATGTACATTCTAGATTCAACTCTATCGTCCAGGTCATTTCGCGTGCGATACAGGCACCGTTTCATGGGCCGTTACTCCACCGAACGAGCTTCTGATTCTCTCCATAATCGGGTCGTCAGAGGCCCAGTTATTCCAATTCGAGAACAGGCTAGGTCATCGGGTTCCAGCCTATTCCGTGAACGAACAGCTCCACTGCTCCTCTTCTCCTTCCTCCATGATGCGCCGCCATTCCTTCCTCCGCGTTGCGCCGCCACTGTCGGCGATCTTCTGTTGCGCGTATGCATCCACGTAGATTCCCTCCACCCACCATGTACTCTTCCTCTATAGGGCCCTTCTTTACTGTTTTTATTTCGTGTCTTGTAGCGTACGTCCATGGCGGCTGCGGCGGCCGCCAGTGCCGTCGGCATCCATCACAGGTTGTTTTGTTCCGGCAGTTCAAAATACTCGTTTTGGATAAATCC
>LR738712.1:224484493-224500272 GCA_902687465.1 Secale cereale
CCCCCTTCTTCTTCAAGCAAAAAGCTGAAGCTCTTGCCTCTGCCCGCCGCCGCCGCGCTCTCATTGCTTTCGATTCCTCACATCTTCCCTAGCCGCGATGGCACCCAAGACCGGTAAAGGCAAGGGAGCGGCCGAGGATGCGGGGGAGAAGGAGTTATCGGAGAGCGAGTTGGCGGTGCTTCGGACGTAGCTCGCCTACTTCCCCCCGATGGTCGACGCGGTCAAACTTAGGGACTACTTCAGGCCTTTGTGCGGGAGTCACACGACGGGGCATCCGGCCACGCGCATTGTCCCCGCCAATTTTGCCCAGGCCTGCCCGAATCGGTACCCCTTCTTTGTCGACTACTTCTCCTACGCCCTCTGTCCCCCTTTCTCTGATTTTTTAAATGTTGTTATGCACAGCTACGGCTTCCATCTTCTTGATTTTATGCCGAATGCCGTGGCGTTTATGGCTTTCTTCGCCCACCTCTGCGAGGGTTTCGCCGGGATGGTTCCCAGTACGGCGCTCTTCCGCCACTATTTTTATCCTCGCATCTAGGCGGGGGACGCCGTCTCTGGCTGTGTCATCTGGATTCCATGGACCCAGGAGAAGGGTACATATCCGGAGGGTGCGCGGAAGGAGAGGTGGGAGTATTGGAGGAGTCGGTGGTTATGGATTGAGGAGGATGATCCACCGGAGTTCTGTCGGGTTCGTCAGAGCCCGCCGGTCCGCCGCAGGGACAGGGCGGATGTCATCATCAACGACAAGAAGCTCTCGACTGCTGCCACCAGGATCCACCGTGTCACTAAGGCCGGGCCACCCTTGAGATGATCAGGGCTGATTTCATCCGCCGCCGAATCGCGCCACTGCACAACAAGGGGATGCTGGCTTGGCTTTTCAGGAACGAGGTTGACATCATGAGGCTCCGCCCTGGTCTGAAGCACAACTTCACGGTGATGGGGCATGCCCATCTTTGCCAGAGGCTCTGCCAGCTTGTCGTGGACTGGGACAGCAGGGCTGAGAGGACCCACAAGGCCGCAAAGGCCGGCAAGGACGTCAAGGGGCCTCTATTTGGGTTAACGGCGGGAGTGGTCCCGCTGAGCAAAAACTCTCGCCAGTCTGGCATTATTTCCATGATGCCGGACTTCAATGCGCATGGCCTTGACCCGGCCTGGGCCGAGCCGCCAGCGGATCAAGTACAAGAGTTTTTTGACACCTTATCGGAGGGCTATGTTCGCGAAGACCCGATGATCATCCGCGACACCACCAAGGAGGAGCTGGATTATATTGCCGCCAGGGAGGCGGAGGCGGCGTTTTCCCTGGAGGCCGGAAGCGCCGGCCAAATGGAGGATGAGGCCGGTGCGGCCGCTGAGGAGGAGGAGCTCGCCGGATGGGCGAAGTCTGCTGGGGAGGCCAGCAGCACCGGCGGTGACGTCGACGCTCCTCTTATTGAAGATGTGGACGAGGAGTCGACCGAAGAAGAGGTCGAGGACGTCGACCCTCCGGCCATGGGATGTGGCGCGTCCTGCGGCAGGCCAGCTCTATTGAGCCGGTCTGGCCCGGCAGTATCATGCAGCGGCAGTAGTCCCAGGAGCAACTCGTGCGTGAGACGAGGGCGATGAAGGCCCGGCAGTGAAGAATGCGGGGAAGACTGCGGTGGCGAAGAGGACGATGACTGCTTCCTCTTCGTCCAAGCGTGGCCGGAACCCATCTCCTTCTCCCTCTCCCGCAGATGTCACCATGGAGGCTTACTTCGATCTTGGGTCTCTCAGCCCAAGGAGGAAGAGGAAGCTAGTGGAGGGGGGGGGAGGCGGAGAACGATTATGTATTTTGCTCAACACATTATCTCCTGACTCCACCTCTATATTATCTTTCTTTGATTCGATGTTGTCTTTGCAGGGACATGGATACGCTGGCCCAGAGGGCAGTGAAGAGGGCCAGGGCCTTGACGGGCGACAAGCCCCCGACGGTTACTTTGGGTAAACCATTGTTGGTGGAGAGCAGCCGGGACAACAGCCCCCGGCGTAGCCCCCAGCGTAAGTTCATTACTCACTCCTCCACAGATGAACATTGGGGTGTGAATCCTTGATGCTGACCCTGCGGGGTTTGCAGGAGTGGAATGGCAGCAGGAGGGCCCGCTAAGGGCCACCCCTAACACGCAGCCCCCCTCAACTACGCCGCCCCGAGGGGCGTCCCCGGCAAGGGCATCGACCACCGAGCCCATGCCTATGGAGGAGGAGGAGATGAACATGGGCGCCGGTGACTCTCCTCCGGCAACGACTGTTGGCGGGGAGGGCACCACTTTTCCCCAGCTTGGTAAGGGTAAATTGTTTGTTTCCTGCCCTTGTTCTTTCTTCTTCAAGTTCAGCCTTGACCCTGGCTTTGCCTCACCTTTCATCCTAGTGTTTGATCCTCCCACGACAGACCATGTGGATGTCGACTCCATCATCGAGGAGGTCGTCAAGGACACTGGGTCCGAGGCCGATAGGATCGCTGCCGAGGAGGCCGCCAAGACCACTGCTGAGGAAGCCTCCAAGGGACCCGCTGGAGGGACCGGCGAGGCCAACACCAAGGAGGCCGACAAGGGGGCCCACCAGAGGAACCGGCGAGGGCACTGCCGAGGATTCCGGCAACGCCGCTGCTGAGGAGGCCAGAAAGGCTGCTGCCGAGGAGGTTGTGGCTGATGACCAACCTCCCTCCTCTGCTGCCTCTGGCTCGGCCCGATACTTGAAGGTGGGCGACGACCTATTCGTCCACCTCCCAGGGACGGCAAGCACCAGGGCACCTACTGAGGCGGAGGTGGTCGACGACGAGGCGCTCGCCTCTGCCAGGCTTGAGGTTGTTTACGAACCGAGCGTCCGTGGTGACGGTTCTCGAGAATAGCAAATCCTTCGGGCCATGGGTGCTGACTTTCAGAAGCTCCAAGTGCTTCACTGTGCCCGCCTGGATAAGGCAAAGTCCAGGTTAATAAGGCAAAGGTAGACTTCCACGAGCGTGTTGCCCAGATGCAAACTTGGTTCGTCGAGGCCCGGGATGAGTTGAGGGCTACCCAGGATCAGCTAGACGAGCACATCTGAGAGCTTATCCTGGAGCAGTCCGATTTTGAGAAGGCCCAGGAGGAGGCAAAGGAGCAAGCCGCCAAGGATGAGGTCGACCCCAACCAGCGCCAAGCTCAACTGGATTCCCAGGAGGAAGACCTCGTCGCTCGTGAGGGGGCACTTGCCGCTGCACTCCGCGGCAAGGATGAGGAGATCGAAAAGCTCGTCGTGCAGCGGACCTAGGAACTAGAGCAGAGGAACAAAGAGGCACTCAATGCTCAAGCTCTGGCTCATGCTAGGAAGATGATGGAGCTGGAGGTGGAGCGGGATGGCCTGAATAATAGATTCTGAGGCTGGCAAAGGAGAAATATACGATCAACGCCGCCTTGACGGAGGCACAGGCCGCAGTCCTTGACAAGGATGAGCAGCTCTCCACGGCCCATGACTCCATTAAAGACCTGAAGCTGAAGCTGGAGGGTCTCGAGGGGACGCTTTCGGAGGCCATGGCTCGGGAGGAGATCCTGGACAAGGATTTGGAGGAGGAGAGGCAGCTGTGGAAGAACGACACTGCTAACCACGGGATTACGTGAAGGGTGAAAACCTTTGGATCAGCCGCTTCGTCGACGTCGCAGAGAGGCTCGCCACGCAGTTGGCGGCCATGGGCATGCTAAACTTCAGGTATTTCCCGGAGGTGAACCTCAGCGTCAACGCCAACCTGACCTTGTTCTTCGAGCGCGTCCTCGACACCTTAGAAAAGCTCCGCTCTAACCGAGCGGTTTATCTAGCCACTGAGTCCCGGAGGCTCTGCCAGGGTGCCTTGACCAAGGTTCTCACAAATGTGGCATATTGGAACCCCGGCCTCAACTCCGACGCCGCACTGGAGAGCTTGCCGAAGGATGTAGACCTCATGATGCTCAAGGAGTGTATCAAGCCCATCACCAACTGCGTCAGTGGAGTTCGGAGGATAGAAGGCCAGCGTCGGGATTAGGCGCCCTGTTTCTCATCGCCGCTGCAGGTGCACAACCAGAACAATTTTTATCTTTAGTTAGAACCGGAACAACAATTGATGTAATATTACTTTACAGTATTTTGAAGTGATGCACGCTATTTTCTTGTTCGATCCCTCTTTGTATGTCCACCCTACGCTTATTTGGATAGGCTTGCCGACGTGCAAACCCAACCCGTAGTGCTTTGAGGACAGATCCTCAATAGCTTGCCAGGTGTGCTTGCTGCCAGGCATACCACCTTACCGTTCTCAGCACGGCCGTTCGAACTGTTTAGCAGACTCGAAATAGGACAAAAGCGTTGCTAGTAACGGAAAGGCTACCCTGCCATTCTCGACACGGCCGCTCGAACTATTGAGCGGACTCGAAACAGGACGAAGGCATTGCCAATAGTGGAAGGGCTCCATTGCATACACGTTTATCATACAAAGAGCAATATCTCCAATGAGAATAACCTTATGTAAAGCGGAATTACTCAAAGTTTTGCATGACTTATCTTTTCCGTTGTTGCATGGGCGTCCAATGCACTCGCTGATGATGCCACACGCTTGGTCATCTTCTTCATTGGAAACCATGGCGATGAAGAATTTCTAAACTAACCGCTAGACTGGATTTTCACAACTGCCTCCCCTACCTAGCGTGCCATTGATGTCGGGGACGACACATATGGGATCACTGGAATCCCTTCTACGGTTGACGGGCGCGGGGTTGTGCAAAGAGCGGGTATTGGAGTCAGCACAAGGATCATTTACCCAGGTTTGGGCCACGAAGATGCGTAATACCCTAGTCCTGCTTTAATGTGTATTTGAGTGTTCTTGAGCTCTTGAACTAGCTGCGGTGCATGCCTAGTCCAAAAGATCTGAATACTTCTCCAGTATGCCTCGAACCTCCTTTTATAGTCAAAAGGGGTTGCCAAAGTGGCACACATGGGGTGGAAAGGTATACAGTGTAGAAGTTTATCCCCTGCCATTACGGAACAAGACACATTAAATGCGCTACTTAAGTGTCCACTTGCTTTACCGGGGATGGCAATGAAGCCCGTCCCGTCCGTCGCCGCTTCGTCTGGCTGCGACGCGCGTCCTGGCCAACGAGGCATGCAGCACCATGTAGGTTGGCAGGCAGCTGAGGTGGCGTGGTGGTAGGCTCTTCACGAAGATCTGCATGCCACCATGATAACCCACAAATGTAGGGGATCAGTTGTAGCCTCTTTTGATAAGTAAGAGTGTCGAACCCACAAGGAGCTAAAGGCAGAATAAATATTTCCTAAAGTTCTATCGACCACCGATACAACTCTACGCATGCTTGACGTTTACTTTACCTAGAACAAGTATGAAACTAGAAGTACTTTGGAGTTTTTGTGGGATAGATTTGCAAGAATATAAAGAGCACGTAAATAAAACTAGGGGCAGTTAAGATAAAGAAACAATAAAGTTAATGATAGCGAGTGTGGAAAAGTGGTGGTAGGAGTTGCGAACTTGCTACTAAGCAATTGACAACGTTACTAGACCGATAACAAATTTTATGTGGGAGAGTCCACATCTAGCATGTCATCCCTTACTTGGAATTCTATGCACTTATGATTGGAACTATTAGCAAGCATCCACAACTACTAACATTCATCAAGGTAAAACCGTACCATACCATTACGATATATTGGTCCCCTTCAATCCTGTATGCATCAATTTCTACGCTAGGTTGAAGCTTCTGTCACTCTTGCCTTCCAATACGTAGTCCTATCAACATACAACTAACCCTATGGTGTGATCCACGCGCGCGCTCATATGATGGGCACCAAAGGACAGTAACATAACCACAAGCAATTTAAATCAATCATAGCAATTCACTAATCACCGATAGGACATCGATAATCTACTCAGACATCATAGGATGGCAACACATCATTGGATAATAATATGAAGTATAAAGCACCATGTTCAAGTAGAGGGTACAGCGGGTTGCAGGAGAGTGGACCGCTGTAGATAGATGGGGGAAGGTGATGGAGATGTTGGTGAAGATGACGGAGGTGTTGGTGTAGATCGCCGGAACACAATGATGGACCCGGTGGCACTCCGGTGCCACCGGAAGAGAGGGGGAGAGAGCCCCGCTCCTTCTTCTTCTTCCTTGACCTTATCCCTAGGTGGGAGAACGGTTTCACCTCTAGTCCATGGCCTCGATGGCTGTCTCTCTGTCTCTCTCCGTTTCTACATTCCCAGATTCTGGCCATTCACCGTTTCTTAAATTCCCGGAGATCCGTAATCCCGATTTGGCTGATTTTTTGACACAATTTTTATCAAGATATTAGCTTTCTTGCGGCAAAAGAAGGGCATCAACCGTCTTACGGTGCGGCCATGAGGTCCCAGGGCACGCCTGCCCTGGTGGGCGCGCCCCCCTACCTCGTGGCCCACTTGGGCATCGTCTCGTGTTGCTTCCGCTTCCCAAAATTCACATATATTTCAAAAAAACTCCGTCCGTTTTTATTCCGTTTGGACTCCGTTTGATATGGATATTCTGCGAAACAAAAAACATGCAACAAATAGGAACTGGCTCTAGGCACTGGATCGGTATGTTAGTCCCAAAAAATAGTATAAAAAGTTGCCGAAAGTATATGAAAGTTGTAGAATATTGGCATGGAACAATCAAAAATTATAGATACGATGAAGACGTACCAGCATCCCCAAGCTTAATTCCTGCTCATCCGCGAGTAGGTAAATGATAAGAAAGATAATTTTTTATGTGGAATGCTACCTAGCATAATCTTGATCATGTAATCTAACCATGGCATTAATATTAAGACACGAGTGATTCAAAGCACTAGTCTATCATTTGACATAGAAGAATTTAATACTCATGCATCCCAAGAAACAATCAAGTCTTTCAAAATATCAATGCTAAAGAACGTTATCTCTACAAAATCATATAGTCTTTTATGCTTCCCTTTTCTTAACACAAGGTACCCCTCATGCCCATCCCGGTGTCAGCCAAGCAATTATTTTCAAACTTTACTTTTTTGAACCATTTCAATTCTTCACGCAATACATGTGTGTGAGCCATGGATATAGCTCTATGGGTGGAATAGAAGGTGGTAGTAGACAAACGTAGGGAGAAAGTCTCACATCGACTAGGTGTATCAATGGGCTATGGAGATGCCCATCAATTGATATCAATGTGAGTGAGTAGGGATTGCCAGGTAACAGATGCACTAGAGCTATAAGTGTATGAAAGCTCAAAAGAAAACTAGTGGGTGTGCATCAACTTGCTTGCTTATGAAGACCTAGGGCATTTGAGGAATCCCGTCATTGGAATATACAAGCCAAGTTCTATAATGAAAATTCCCACTAGTATATGGATGTGACAACATAGGAGACTCTCTATCATGATGATCATGGTGCTACTTTGACGCACAAGTGTGGAAATAATATAGTAGCATTGTCCTTTTTTCTTTATTTTTTTGGGCCTTCCTTTTTTTTATTTCGCCTTTTTTTGCCTTTTTTTCTTTTGGCCTTTCTATTTTTTTTCCTTTTTTTAAGGGACAATGCTCTAATAATTGTGGTCATCACACTTCTATTTACTTACAGCTCGATATTACAACTTTATACTAGAAGAGAAATATGACTCTATATGAATGCCTCCGGTGGTGTACCGGGATGTGCAATGATCTAGCGTAGCAATGACATCCAAAAACGGACAAGCCAGGGAAACATCATGCTAGCTATCTTACGATCATGCAAGGCAATATGACAATGATGGTGCGTGTCATAATAAATGGAACGGTGGAGTTACATGGCAATATATTTTGGCATAATTCTTTCTTATTTTCCTGAAGAAGACGAAAAGGGATAAACTGGGTCTTAGGTTTCTTTCCTTTATCAGGGAGGCTTGACTTTTTGAATTCCACGTGCATATCCCCAGCAAAAGGGATAAACTGGGTCTTAGGTTTCTTCCTTTAGTCTTCTTCCTCCTCCATGGTAAAACTATAATGTTCCACATCCTCATAGACCTTTGGATTTACAATATAGTCAGCAACATAGCTCTCACCCTTGTAGTCTTGAGATGACATATTTTCAAATCTGCAAGAAAACCACAAGAAAGAAGAATAGAGGATTTCTCCACGATACGGTGGTCAATAGGTCCAGGAGATAAATAAAGATCTTTTATCTTGGGAAACAAGAAAATGGGAGAAAAACGGAATCCGGAAGGTACCCGAGGTGGGCACAACCCACCTGGGCGCGCTTGGCAGGCGCGCCCAGGTGCGCCCTGGTGTCTTGTGCCCACTAGGGGTGTCTTCCTGTTTGCTTATTCTTTTCCTAATTTGTCTAATATTCCAAAACTGACACAAAATATTTTTACGAAGTTTTTAGAGTCCGTTTACTTACTCTATCCTGTACCTCCTTTATTTCACAATTCTGGAGTGCTCCGGAAGGTTTCTTTTATATGTTTCTCCGGCATCATGGTTAGAATAATGTTGCTTTCAATATTAATAGGCATACCTGAGATGTAATGTTTGATTCTATGACCATTGACCACCTTCGGGTTTGTACCTCTAGCATTATTTATTTTGATGGCTTCAGAATGATAAACATCTTTGATAACATAAGGTCCTTCGCATTTAGAGAGAAGTATTCCTACAAAGAATCTAAAATGAGAGTTGTACAACAAAACATATTCAGCCACTTTGAATTCCCGCTTTTAAATTATTTTATCATGCCACATCTTAACTTTTTATTTGAAAAGCTTGGCATTTTCATAGGCTTGGGTTTTCCATTCATCTAGAGAGCTAATATCAAATAACCTCTTTTCACCGGCAAGTTTGAAATCATAATTGAATCATTTAATTGCCCAGTATGCTTTATGTTCTAACTTAAGAGCTAAATGAGAAGCCTATCCATAAACCATTTTATAAGGGGACATACCCATATGATTTTTATAAGTTGTTCTGTAGGCCCAAAGTGCATCATCCAATTTCTTGGACCAATTGTTTCGACACTACTAAGAAAAGGGCTATAGATAGGATTGTTACTAATGGCGCACCAGACATGCGGTGCGCCATTAGTATATACTAATGGCACGCCATTAGTGTCCAAATACTAATGGCGCACGACATCCACGGTGCGCCATTAGTAATAATTTTTTTTCATTTTATTTTTAAAACTACTAATGGCGCACCAGTGGATAGTGCGCCATTAGTAGTTAAACTACTAATGGCGCACCACATCCACGGTGCGCCACTAGTAATTTTTTTTCAAATTTTGTTTTTATTTTTTTTAATTTTATTTTCAAAACTAGTAATGGCGCACCGTGGGAGTGGTGCGCCATTAGTAGTTAAACTTACTAATGGCGCACCACATCCACGGTGCGCCATTAGTAGTTAAACTTACTAATTTTTTTAAAAAAAATTCAAAACTAGTAATGGCGCACCGTGGGAGTTGTGCACCATTACTAGTTCCACTCCCACGGGGCGCCATTACTAACTTGGTCATTACTGCACCCCCCCCGGTGGACCGCCTTTTCTAGTTCAGAAAAAAATTAAAAAAAATTATGGAAATGTCAAAAAAATAATGGAAAATAATTTTCCCATGTGATATGTGGTCTACTTGTTGGGAAAATTTACAAAAATGAATTTTGACTTTATTTGCAAAATATCTCGGGAATTTAGTAAAACGGGCATAACTTTTGCATACGAACTCGGATTAAAAAGTTTTTTATATGAAAAATCATCTACTCGAAAAGTTACATCCGCATTTAACATGGGGAACCCCGTTAAACATTTTCAAAATCCCCAAAAACCTAACAGAAAAAAAGTTACGGGGCTTTTAAGATCTAGAGGCAAAAAAATTCAAAAAATTTAAAACTTACTATTGGCGCACCGTTTGCTAGGTGCGCCACTAGTAATAGAAAAAAATTATAAAATTTTTGAATTTTTTTTTGTTTTTTCCCAAAATATGATACGTAATATGACAGGGAAGTTTGAAATATATTTTCAAAATTTCATCATACTCATGAACATTATCAAACTCCTAGACATCAAGAAGGGTTAATAGGATTGATATGATAGATATATCAACAAGTGCGTGCGAAGTGAGCTGGTGTTGGGGTTGGATAGAACTACAAAGTTACGCATGCTCGGGCTGGAGTAGTGTGTGGATGGGTGACGTTATGGGAAGTTTGACCACAGAGTGCGATTTGACTTGAGATAAAATAAATTGACCCCCATATTAAGCCATGATGACCTGAGACTAAGAAAAAAAATTAAAAATTCTGAAAAAAAAAATCCGAAATTTTTTTTTTGATATTTTTTTACTAATGGCGCACTTCTATGTAGTGCGCCATTAGTACACTGAAGCACCTGGGTATATATGGCCCCCTGGGAGGCATACTAATGGCGCACCGTGCCCTATACTAAAGGCGCCCCACTAATGGCATGGTACTAATGGCGCACCTGTAGTGCGCCATTAATGGCCAAAACTGGTGCACCATTAGTAGTCCTTTTCCTAGTAGTGCGAGGCCTATTGATACTCTTTGTAATATTAATTTTATTTCTCTATTGATAAGTTCAACTTGACCACTAGACTGAGGATGATAGGGGGGATGAAATTCTATGGTTTACATCATACTTGGAAATCATTTTACCGAAAGCACCATGAATAAAGTGTGAACCACCGTTAGTCATTAAATATCTATGGACTCCAAACCTTGGGAAAATAACTTCCTTAAGTATTTTAATAGAGGTGTTGCAATCAGCACTACTAGTTGGAACGGCTTCTACCCACTTAGTAACATTATCAAGAACAACCAGAATATGAGTATACCCATTACAGGAAGGAAAAGGTCCCATATAATCAAATCCCAAAACGTCAAATGGTTCAACAACAAGTGAATAATTCATAGGCATTTATTGATGCTTACCGATGTTACCTATTCTTTGACACTCATCACAACATAGAAAAAACTCACAATCATGCTTGAAGAGATTAGGCCAATAAAAACTAGATTGCAATACCTTGTGAGCCGTTATGTCTCCCGCATGGTGTCCTCCATAAACTTCGGAGTGACATTTCCGTAGGATTTGTTCCTGTTCATGCTCATGTACACAACGTCTAATAATACCATCTACTCCTTCTTTATAAAGATGTGGTTCTTCTCAGAAGTAATGTCTTAAATCATAGAAGAATTTTTTCTGTTGTTGGCAAGTGAAGCTAGGAGGTATGTTTGTAGAAACAATATAATTAGCATAGTTAGCATACCAAGATGTCATATTTGAAAATTTTATTGCAGCCAATTGCTCATCAGGAAAACTATCATCAATAGGTAGTGGGTCATCAAGAATACTTTCCAACCTAGACAAGTTATCGGTTACGGGGTTCTCGGCTAATTTTCTATCAGTAATATGTAAATCAAGTTCTTGTAGCAAAAGAACCCACGTAATGATTCTAGGTTTAGCATATTTCTTTTCCATAAGATATTTAATAGCAGCATGACCAGTGTGAACAATTACTTTTCAGTCCACAATATAGGATCTCAATTTATCACAAGCAAACACAACTGCTAAAAAATCTTTTTCAGTAGTAGCATAATTTCTTGTGTTTTTTTCATCTGTGCCCCTGGTTCCTTAGATCTACTCATCCATCCCCACGCTCTTAACTTTTGCTCAGTATTCCCCAGTCCCTTGGCTGAAACCCTTAGAACAGGTTATAACAGACGTCGCCGTCAGGTCAGTGCTTTGATCATTAACTCTGACGAGTGCGGCCGCGTTCGGGGTGTAGCTGTTCGACGGTTGGGCCGTGGTTTCGTTGGGCCGTCCCTTGCATTAAACGCCTGCGTGCACCGCCACGACAGAATCCTGCTATGCATGCACCCAACAAGCTTGCCTGCATGCGTCGATGCGCCGAGCGAGGCTACATGCGCCGACCGAGCCTACATGTGCTGATGCGTGCCGCCCCGATGCAGTGTCCGAGCCGCTTTCATGCACGCCAGCCATGACGGATGCAGCAACGGTCGCTTCCGCTGGTTCCTCTCTTCTCGCACACTTGTCTCTTCGATTTAGAACCCGTTTTGCTACGAAAAATAAATTGAAAAAATATGTTGTGGCTGCATGCACTAGCTAGGTGGCTACATAATTATGGCTTGTTTAAGAAAAGAAGGGTTCGTTGTGGCTGCATGCACTAGGTTGTTACTAACAAAGCGAGCTCTCTAAGAAAACAATCAACATACATGTAGATAGGGCTATCAAGCCCATAGCACGATCACATAGTTGAAACTAGGAGGACCATCATAATAGAATAGATACAAAACTGAATAATAGAACTTAATAAAAGGGCCAACAAGCCCATAGCATCTCTCACATAGTTCAATGGGATTACAACTTAACATAACATATATTCAAAAAATAGATAGAGGGTTTAGAACCCTAGCCGCCACCTTCTCCACCTCGCTCCTTCTCCGGTTCCCTTCACTGCTCCTCCGGAGCGTTGTCGATGGGGTACGAAAGAGTGTGCATGTGAGACGGGGTGTGGAAGATGTTGGTGTACTGCGCACTACAAAAAATTACACTTCCATGATGATACGTGTTTGTCACAGTAGGTCACGTTTTCTGTGATGCATATACATCCAAGACAATTTTATGACAGAATCAAGATAGTCATACCTGTGTTGTCGTAGAAGTGTACCATGACATTACCAAAATTATCATCACGGAAGTGTCCACTTCCATGATGACAAATCGCGCATCACAGAAGTGCTTTCGTCAAGGGTGACCGACATGTGGCATCCACTGTAAAGGACCGCTGTTAAGCTATCAGGTCCGGTTTTGGATCCGATAACCCGTTAACAGCCCCGACCAATGGGGATTTTCCACGTGTAAAATCATCATTGGCTGGAGGGAACACGTGTCGGCTCGCCGTTGGAACAGATGTCATCCACTCATTGGACCCATAGCGCCAATGATATGTCAACACGTGGCACGGCCCAACAGAGGCCCATTTCTGTGAAAAGGCCGGCCCGTTTGGCTTGGGCAAAAGATGGCGGGCCGGCCCACGGCAAGCCTGTTAACGGCATTTTCGCATATAGCCCATTTATAGCCCGCTAACCCAGGGCCCATTTATGGCCTATCCGAATTAGACCCAGTAGCATCATCTACTCATTGGACCCAAATCGCCTATCATATGTCGACACGTGGCATGGCCCAACAGAGGCCCATTCCTGTGAAAAGGCCAGTCCGTTTGACCTGGTCAAAAGGTAGCGGGCCGGCTCATGGCAAGCCTGTTAACGACCTGTTCGCGTATAGACCATTTACAGCCCGCTAAACCAGGGCCCATTTACGGCCTATCCGAATTAGACCTAGTAGCGTCATCTGGGCCGTCCAATATAATTCCAGCCCGTTTTAACTTCCGACCCATGTATGGCCCATGATGTCTTTTGGCCCATATGCGGCCCTTAGTAACAGTCGCCCATTAACGGCCCGTGGTAAAACTGGCCTGTAATGAACAATGTATCACTTTATACACATTAACGACCCATTATTTTGTTGGGCCGTTTGCAGCCCATGTTATCTTTCGGCCTTCTCAGGGACCATTTATTCTCAAGCTCATTTCCAGCATTCGTTTATTTCGGCATGTTACTGTCATTTTCTGCTCGTGGGCCAAATTCAGCCCGTGGTTACAGTCGGCCCATTTGTGGCTCGTTAGTACGTTGGGCCATTTTCATAGTATCATCAAATACGGCCTATTAACGGCCCGTTATGGTCAGCCCATAAAACATAGGATTTCCAATCTAACCCGTTTACGGCCCCTTATACGGCCCATAGATGAGACGGCCAGTAGAAGGCCCATGGATCGTACGGGACTTACAAGGCCCATTGAACCGACGGTGGGAGGGGTATATGGGGCTGCAGAAGCAGATCCGGCGAGGTGGACGCCGCTGGCAGTGAATGGGCTCTGGTACGCCGGTTGATGAGCAGTCTAGGGTTTTGAGACGGGAGGGGAGAAAGGCCGATGAAGTACGGACGGCGTGATGTGAGATGCTCTGGTGCTGTGGAGTTAGTCGTTTTTGCGGGAGGGGGAGAGGAAATGGGGGTCCTGTGTAGTGGGGGGGGGGGAACCGAAAGTTACCAAAGTAGCCCCGACCTATCATGTAGAGGAGGGCGGCATTGTAACTGTTGGTCTCTGTGCACCAAGGACAAAAGGGGAATTTCGCATGCTAAAGACTAAGGTGGCGGAAATTTTAGAGGGAGGCGGGAGATTTTGCCGCCCGCGGGATCGTTCGTATCCAGTTTCAACTTATTTTGGACCGTGCTAGCGGGAAGGTCATGCGAGAATGTGTACACGGGGCACGCGTCAGCAGTTAATAATTGGTGTGAAGTCCACTCCAGAAAAAAGATAATAACTCGGGATGATGCGCCTATAACTTGGACGTTCACACGTGCGCGGCCAATCGTACTGGTGTAGTGGCGCGTTCACAAAAAAAGGGATCAAACGCTCAGCCTATAAATTTCTCGTGTAAATAGATAATTTAGTGCAATTGGTTATTTACTTTAAACATAATGCATTGACGTGTTAGTGTAGAGGTGCACAAAAAGAAATGGATATTGTAGTCCGCTACTTAAAAAGTGTTACCTCATGTGATTACATAGCCTCCATTTCATAAAATGCGTACCCGTTGAATTCATATATGAATATTACATATATTAGTTCATATTAGAACCTTAAATCATACAAGACTAATGATTTTGAATGCAAGTGTAACAATGGTGCATGTACATGATAGCTACATTGGTTGTTTGAAGAAACATCACTATAACTTTGGCATGCACAACTGAAAAGGTTTATTTAAATATAAAAAAATTGATATGTGAGTGTCCAATCTTTATACCGTTGAATCGATATTGTACCTTTGGCCACGATACAAAGTAGATATTAATTTATGTTCAAGCGATGCACGTCCACGATCGCTAGATAGTGATACGTGAATGAATTGTGGAATCTCTCTCACACGCATACATATCTCGTTCCCCGTGGGCATCAGAAACACACACGCGCACTTCGTGTATTTCTGTCCCTCCGTCAAGCTTAGTATTTGTTTTGCTACCCCGTCCTACAAGTCTCTCACACAGAAACACACACGTTCTCTCTGTCAGACACGCCCACCCCTTTAATTCCGCCCACCCAGAGCCACTATTGTCTCAAAGTATAATAATGTCTCTCATACATATGCCTAAGGTTAACTCGAGTTCCGGAAGCATTTGAATATATACAGTGGGATTCCAACAGAGCACCTTTTGTTTTGAGATTTCGCTCTCTCTCTCTCTCTCCCTCTCTCTCTCTCTCTCTCTCTCTCTCTCACGCGCGCGCGCACACACATTGTTTCTCACTTCATTTTTTCCGGCACTTGCATGCACACAATTTTGTTTATCCTCGTGATGCTTTAAGTATGCATCACACAAATGCTATCCACCTATCCCTTAATATAGCTAGATATGGGTCACACAAACTCCTTCTCCCTACTAGCAAGATGCTCATGTGTTGCACCGAACATCAAGATGCATTTGTATGAGTAGTTTATCTTGTGGGAGAAAAGGATGAACGAGGGAATGCCTATTTGCAAATGCGGAGAGGGGTGTCGGTATCTTTTTGCAAAATTGTTACGGTTTCCTTCCTATCCGTCGGGTATAAATCAGATGACCTATATTGCAGGATGGCAGGAACACCATCATTACCAACTCTGTTTTTATAAGAGTAGGGATATGTAAGTGGCACTGCCCCCCCC
>LR738712.1:224527078-224552820 GCA_902687465.1 Secale cereale
CTTGAAAGCAACCACGTCCCTCCCTCACCTCATCAAAACATCCTAAGAATATATATATATATACTCCTATAAAACACTTAGTTGGTGATGGTGATGTGTCTTCCATTCGTTGTTTCTGACCATTAGATTCTGCATCTAACGGCTATGAGGTAAGTTGTGGCATTTTTGCAACAATAGCCCACTTCTCTGCTCCAATTTGTAGAAAACCCCTTATTATCTTGAAAGCAACCACATCCCTCCCTCACCTCATCAAAACAACCTAAGAATATATATATACTCCTATAAAAGACTCAGTTGGTGATGGAGGTGTGTCTGCCATTCGTTGTTTCTGACCATTAGATTCTGCATCTAACGGCTATCAGGTAAGTTGTGGCATTTTTGCAACAATAACCCACTTCTCTACTTAAATTTGTTGAAAACCCCTTATTATCTTGAATGCAACCACATCCCTCCCTCACCTCATCAAAACAGCATGAGAAATACATATATACTCCTATAAAAGACTCAGTTGGTGATGGTGGTGTGTCTGCCATCCGTCGTTTCTGACCATTAGATCTGCATCTAATGGTTGTGAGGTAAGTTCTGGCTATTTTGCAACAATAGCCCACTTCTCTGCTCCAATTTGTAGAAAACCCCTTATTATCTTGAAAGCAACCACATCCCTCCCTCACCTCATCAAAACAGCGTGAGAAATATATATACTCCTATAAAAGACTTAGTTGGTGATGGTGGTGTGTCTGCCATCCATCGTTTCTGACCATCAGATCTGCATCTAACGGCTGTGAGGTAAGTTGTGGCATTTTTGCAACAATAGCCCACTTCTCTGTTCCAATTTGTTGAAAACCCCTTATTATCTTGAAAGCAACCACATCCCTCCCTCACCTCATCAAAACAGCCCGAGAAATATTTATATACTCCTATAAAAGACTCAGTTGGTGATGGTGGTGTGTCTGCCATCCGTCGTTTCTGACTATTAGATCTGCACCTAATGGCTGTGAGGTAAGTTGTGGCATTTTTAAAACAATAGCCCACTTCTTTACTCCAAATTGCAGAGAACCCCTTATTATCTTGAAAGCAACCATATCCCTCCCTCACCTCATCAAAAAAGCCTGAGAAATATATTTTGAGTGAAAAGTACTCCCTCTGTTCCTAAATATTTTTCTTTCTAGAGATTTCAATAAGTGACTAAATACGGAGCAAAATGAGTGAATCTACACTTCAATATATGTCAATATATTCTGTATGTGATAGTCCATTCGAAATCTCTAAAAAGTCAAATATTTAGGAATGGAGGGAGTAATATATTAGGAGTATATCAAAACAAGTGTGATTTCTTTCAAGTTTGTGAACAAGTACTACTATTCTACTACTTTGGATCCGTCGCAACGCACGGGCACATTGCTAGTAAAAGGAAAAGGCCTGCCACGTTCGCGTCACACTCCCCCCCCCCACACACACATGCCCGGGAATCGGGAGTACTCCACGGACCGTCCGACATGACACATAGCTTAGGGAAGGTGTCTTGCCTAGCATTTTCACTTTTATGTGGGACCGCCGTTGAGCAAACTGACTATAGGCAAACCGCACCCCGCCCGCCACCGGGTTGGATAACAGAAACGAGGGGCAGATCTAGATGTAGCACGGAAGCCAAGAAATTTGGTGTCAAATGGGGCTCGTTGATAGAGTAGGAGCATTCCGTACTACTCTACTCCTACTAGTACCAATATACAATTAGTAATACCACTATACAACTAGTAGGTACGTGCACGGCACATCATCGTAGGAAAAAAACGGGAATATCTTGTTTTGGGTGATTTATCTTTTTTTCTGTCAACATAGTATGAATGACATGATGTGGGGGGCACCCATAAAGCTTATGTGGCTTGGTTGCATGGCTACGAAAGGTTAGAGAAAAATAAATAGATAATGTGTTTAGAGTGCACTCCACTAAACAGATATACTTTGGATCCATTGCAAGGGGCCGACACATCTATATCTATACCCCCTCTATAGTGTGTGAATAACTTCGAAAGTTGGTCGTTGAATGAAGCCAATCCAACGGTACAAAGATGGCAAATCCAAGCACTACTAGCCGTTGGATATCATTTATACATTCCACCAGATTCTGCCACATGTAGAAGCTAGAAGACTCCACATGTAGAAGCATAATGCACAAACCACTAGAATTTCATGCGTGCAATGCACGTATACCTTACTGGTACGTACTAGTTGGTACTAGTAAGAAACAAATTCCGGGTTTGGCAAGAGCTCGTACTGTGGAGCACCGCAAGGCCTACCGCAGGAGTTACATTCCCCTCTCGGGGACCACGGGATCGAACTTCACTGGCTTAGTGCCCGGCCTATGAGTCAATGACATGCGGACCTTAAATGCGGCTGGCCCACATGTCATTCTCATGGTGGTGGTGTGGTTCGCGACTCACTAGTTCGAGATGAACTGGTCGGTGGTGGCGTGGCCGTGGCGAGGGTGCCACAGCTGGGCGTCGGGGCGTTACGAGGCATAGATGGCCACACCGGCGGGTACTACCTGTAGTACAGAAGTACTCCAGCTGAGGATTGATGCCCGGGACGAAATGTGTCATAGCCGCTGGATGAAAATTCGATGCCGCGGGACGTGTGGTGTCATGGGTTCGTGCGGCTTCGTGGGAATCGCATGTGGCAGTGGTACAAACTTGATGCTCGCCGCATTTAAGGTGGCCCACATGTCATGCACACAAAGGAAGAGGGGCGGTGTTGCCGAGAGGGGTGAGGCGCACGTTGGGGGACGTGGTGTCGTGGGTTGGAGCGGCGTCCTGGGAATCGCGAGTGGCAGTGGATGAAACATGATGGTCGCAGTAGTTGAACTTCCATGGACAAGCTGTCATGTCTACGGAGACATGCATTGCATACCGATCACTGGATGGAGTAGTAGAGAAAGCTAGGTGGATAAATAGTTCCTTATAGTCAAGCGGACCCATGCTACTACTTGTTCCAAAGACATGCACACCATCGAAATAGTCCATCTATATCAATATACATAGAGTGGGAATATATTTTTACAAGAGAGGAAATAGTTCATCCATCCATAATGCGCTGCTGCAGGTGCAACATCTTCTTCTTCTTCCTCTTCTTCTTCTTCTTCTTCTTCTTCTTCTCATTTTCTGTGGGAGATGGCTTCGCAACAAGCTCTCTGGACCTTGCAGCTAACTCGAAACTCACACATGCATCGAGGGCAGCATATTTTATCTGCTCGTACGCCAAGGGATAATTCTCCCATCCAGACGACCTTAATGCCAGCGTCTCGTCACACTTCTAAAGATTTGTTCCTAGCACAAAATTTGCTACTTCGAATAGGCATGGTGTCGGTTTATCACTATCTTCTACAGGAATTTTTATTCAGGTTTGTAGGTCAGCGATGCTATTCAAATCATGGTTGTACGGCTCCAACTTCTATTTGTCCCCTGCGATGGCTGTCCCATAGAAGTATATGTCCTCCCGAGACAAGAAATCATGAAGCTCACCTGGTATGGAGGGCGCGTGTATGATGTGGTACACCAAAACATCATCTTCGAGGCATAGCTGAAGGACGGCGGCGCGTTGGATCTTCCTAGTGGCACGCTCCATGTACTCTGCGTTGAGACCGATGACATTCATCTCCACCTTTTGGAGGGAGTTGGATACATTGTTGATCCACTTCCGAACAACCCTTGGGTGGTTGGTGACTGTGGCAACTATGCTCAACGAGCCTACGACGAGGACATGTTGGACGCTAAAAACCTGCATCTCGATCTCTTTCGCCATTTGGAACCGCTGGAACGGAGGGCTAGGGTTTGGAGAAGTAGGATTAGATGGCTAGTATAACTGAAGAAGATGATTATTTATAGGGGCTTCGGAATTACTACAGGAGGATGTGTGAACAGGTTAAAACAATTTGAATGTAGTGTGGTTTGGATGCAAATGAATATCACGGAGTAGTGAAGAAGCCGAGGAAAATCGGTTCTCGATGGAGAAGTAAATGGTAGAAGTGGCCTGCAGGTAGTTGATTAGACGGCTAGGTAGACTAAATGAAAAGTCTACGCGGGTAGGCTGAGGAGTGGGGCCTGTCCCTGTACATGCCCATCCTTCCAGTGTTACATCTGCCACTGGCTAGTTGAGGTCACTTTATGGTCAAAATACTGTAATTCATCCGGTCCTCACAGTGAAGTGACAAGACCCTGCGCCTGAGGTGACACCAGTCCAGGCGGCATGTCCGAGTTACCAAAGTCAGCCTCAACTTGTGCACTGTGCCGTCACTGTCACCGCCGCTGTATAGCATGCCTCGCCTTGTCTCCCTCTCCCCTAGCACCACTCCATCTCCATCTCCGTCTCGCCGGAGATCCTGAGGTCACTCTTCATTATCTCATTGTGCCCCCGCATACCCTCACCTCGCTCGCCTCCCCCAGTACCACTATTCCCTCACTAGGCGCTCCAACACCGACAGCCTTCTCCCACGTAAATCAAGCCCCCCAAAACCCCACCTTCAAAACTCCACCATGGCCAAACGCGAACCCCGCAGGATCCATATGAGTCGCGATTGGAGAAATTTCCCCAGTGACATCCTCAACCTCTGTTTTTCGTGTATGGATATGTTGAGCGCCCTCTGGTTTGCTGCATGCTCGAGGGGCATGCACACGGCCATCATCGAAGCGAGGCCAAAGCTTTTCAAGACACCCTGCTTACTGCTATCTGGTCTTGCGAGATTGGCTCACAATGATACGGAGGTGTACGTGATGACCCTCGACTTCAATCCAATATCCATTAGCAGAAACTTCTTTGCAGATATGTAGTGGGTCGCCGTACATCATTTTCCTAGACTTTGATCCGATCACCATCGCCCGAAACTTCTTGGTAGGTATGTACTGGGTCGGCATTAACTCCTACTGGATGGCTGCCTTCAGAGAAGACGGTAATAAGTTGGTGCTCGTGAACTTCCAGACCTCCCATGAATTATCCTTCCTCCGTTGGATTATATAGAGTTTTACCATCGCGGTCCTAGTCATCTAGATTAGCACGTCAGTTGGACGGACCTTGTTTTGCAGAAGATTGTAATCTGCCAAGTGCCCACACGACATGCGAATTACGTAGACTTCAAGCTAATTTCCTTGTTCGACCGCAGACTCGCCTATCTTTACGCTGGTGCCTTCTGTAGCCGGAGACAACTCAGCTCGCAGTGGATCATCGTCAAAGCTGATACACACTTCTGTGATGCTATTGAACACAATGGCATCATCTACGTGATCGACAAAGCAGATGGCACAACGTATTGCTGGGACGGCGCGTGTATGTTCTTTCCGTCTCATGTTAATAATGACGCCATGACACTGTTTGTACTTTTTGTGATGATTGGCATATCCCTGTTTGAGAAGAATTTGAGTAGAACTATGGCAATGTATTAGAGACGTCGTAAATATGCTATATTTGGAATGAGTTAATTTATGCGATTGTCATCATGTCATTACAGCCAATTTGTACCCCTGAATAATCAAACGGTTAGGAATATATGGATATTCTCCTTATTTTACAGTAATCTACATACTACTACTAAATATGAGTGTGTATAAATGGCCATGTTAGTTTCCTCATTTTCATGATGTAGAAACATGCACCACATTGTTGGTTTCATCTAACCATACATTAGGGAAGTAAATGTGCATATGGAGAACTCTATATTTGGAAGTAGTGAAATCCTGTAATGCTTACCATGTCTACCTACCTATATTCGCCCTTCAACAATCATTGGCTAGAATAATATCCTCTCAAAAAAAATTCCCACAGAACGCGAGTATATAACAATGCATGGTTTGTTAGTTACCTTGAAGAATTTGTTTGTGAGGACAGAACATGATTCCATAACGTGCATCACATGGTAGTTTCGTGTGAAGAATCGATTGCGAGATAACATGAGTATAACCATGCATGGCACTTCTATATTTTCGAACCCAGTAAACATTTCCCTGTATTTTCCTCCCAGTTCCAACAGGGACATATCAATGTTGTTTCTTGCATTATCCTACTCATACTCTGCACAATGCTGATCTTAAATTAACAATGCCTATTCTTTTTGATATGATGCAATGTCCTTACAGTTACTGCCCATTGTAATCACACCACCTTTGCCAAAAACAGGGAAGCACAACTAGTTCCTCGCTCGATCAAACGACGGAAAAAGACTGATGATCATTCGGACACATGAGCCGGAAAATTTATATTGCAAAACCCCCACTGTATACAAGCACCATGAAATACGTGAGTATCTAGACAGTGGCTATTATGTCCATGAGCAGGATACCAGCTTGTTGGGTCCTTCAGGATTTTTTACTTGGAGGCGGGTAAACAGCCTTGATTCACACTCTCTGTTTCTCGGACTCAATTATCCGATTAACAAGGAGATCACCGTTGGCAAGGACCTTGATGGCAGTGAGGCTCTGTTTGCTATGGAAAACGGTGTCTACACGGCGAACCCTAGGAGTTCGGGAGCAAAATCCCCTGATTGTCAATGATACAGCCTGCAGCCAAAAGAAGGTGAGAATTACGAAGGCATCCGGATTAACCTTGATCCTTGGATGTCTCAATTACGACATGCAGTGATGTGGTTCAAGCCTTCGGGTTGATAGGTAATTGGGCTGTTGCGTCGAAAGGGTGTAGTACTGGTGTCTCTAGATCATTAGTCGCTGAAGCGGTGCTGCAAGTTATGATGGTGTTGGATCATCTCTTCGAATGATTTTGTTGTCTTTTGTTGCTTGTTCTAGATGGGTAGTTCTTTCTTTTGTTATGCATATTCCTTGTCATTTGGTCATCCTCGTCTATGTCACTCTTACTATGTAACAGTTGGCTCTGTTTAGAATGTCATTCTCGTCTGGATCACGAGAGTGTGAGCGCTGCAGATGGGTGCGTTTTGGTGGTGTAGCAAGACTTCTTATGAATTATCATGTCTTGTTGTTTATGTCAGTAGTAGTCACAAGTCAGTGTTTGAATGTTGTATATATCGTTGTTTCGAACTGTTTATTGTTTCGAACTACTGGTGGGCTAAATTAGGGCATCACCATTTTCCAGTGTTGAGAGTGTATCTCCTTTTTTCAAGTTATATAATTTGAGCTTAGTGTCTTTTCGATGATGTACACTTGTTTGGGCTAGTGAGGTGTCGTTGAATATGGGCCGAGTAGTAACGCAATGCCAAATAGGTCCATTATGACTCTCAGGCCGAGCTCTCAAAGGATCCTCAGAAAAAAGGCCAGGTTCTCAAAAAAAGATTAAATAAGGACTCTTAGGCCGACATGTGGGCGCCACCGGTGCTTTCGTGCGCTTGCGCGCAGAGAGCATATTGGCACGTGTTCGAAATTCAAGCTACCTTTTCATCCCCAATCTCCCGCCCCTCCCCCACCTCTGGAATCTGGATTCCTACTCTAGTTCCCCCAAATCACCCTCCTATACTCCCTGTACTCAAGCTCACTATCATGTCGCCGGTCAAAGCGGATCTCCGAGATGGAGATCCTGAGGTCCGTCCTGAATTCGGTCGCTGCGTGCTGTCGCTCAACAGTGGCATGGCGGCGCTTGACGACCAGTTTGCCGGCAAAGTGCTGATGGTAACAATCAACGGCGACCGGCCTCCTGTCTCGCCAGACGACCTTGTCAAAGCTCTTGGCATTGCGCACGACATCCAAATAAGTGATTTAATCGTCGAAGTCTGTTCGCCACCGGCTGATTTCTTTGTTAGGTTCCAGACAACTTTCGATTGCAATCGTGTGTTTGAGTCTTCCCGGCGTTTGTTCTGCGATGGCGCGCTGGTGAGCTTTGATCGGTGGCACCCAGGTCGGGCTCGGTGCCTGATACGTCTCCAATGTATCTATAATTTTTGATTGTTCCATGCTATTATATTATCCTTCTAGGATGTTTTATGGGCTTTATTATACACTTTTATATTATTTTTGGGACTAACCTATTAACCTAGAACCCAGTGCCAGTTTCTGTTTTTCTCCTGTTTTAGGGTTTTACAGAAAAGGAATATCAAACGGAGCCCAATTGACCTGAAAGTCAACGGAGGCTGTTTTTGGACCTAAAGAAGCCCAAGAAGTGCCGGAGGGGGACGAGAAGACCCACGGGCTGCCCACGAGGGTGGGGGCGCATGCCCTCCTCACCCCTCGTGGACAGCCCGTAGGCCCCCTTTGCTTGGCCCCGACTCCAACACCTCCTATATATACTGAAACCTCCAGAAAATAACCTAGATCGGGAGTTCCACCGTAGAAAGCCTCTGTAGCCACCGAAAAGCAATCTAGACACCGTTCCGGCACCCTACCGGAGGGGGGAACCCTCACCGGTGGCAATCTTCATGATCCCGGCGCTCTCCATGACGAGGAGGGAGTAGTCCACCCTCGGGGCTGAGGGTATGTACCAGTAGCTATGTGTTTGATCTCTCTCTCTCTCGTGTTCTTGATATGGCACGATCTTGATGTATCGCGAGCTTTGCTATTATAGTTGGATCTTATGATGCTTCTCCCCCTCTACTCTCTTGTAATGGATTGATTTTTCCCTTTGAAGTTATCTTATCGGATTGAGTCTTTAAGGATTTGAGAACACTTGATGTATGTCTTACACGTGCTTATTTGCGGTGACAATGGGATATCGCGTGATTCACTTGATGTATGTTTTGGTGATCACTTGCGGGTTCCCTGACTTTGGGAATCTATGCATAGGGGTTGGCACATGTTTTCGTCTTGACTCTCCGGTAGAAACTTTGGTGTACTCTTTGAAGTTATTTGTGTTGGTTGAATACATGAATCTGAGATTGTGTGATGCATATCGTATATTCATGCCCAAGGATACTTGAGGTGACTACGGAGTATCTAGGTGACATTAGGGTTTTCGTTGATTTGTGTCTTAAGTGGTTATTCTAGTACGAACTCTATGATTGATTGAATGTTACTACGGACTCTTGAATAGATCGATCGGAAAGAATAACTTTGATGTGGTTTTGTACCCTACCATAATCTCTTCGTTTGTTCTCCGCTATTTGTTACTTTGGAGTGTCTCTTTGTTGCATGTTGAGGGCTAGTAATATGATCCAATTATGTTATTATTGTTGAGAGAACTTGCACTAGTGAAAGTATGAACCCTAGGCTTTGTTTCCTATCATTGCAACACCGTTTATGCTCACTTTTACCACTTGCTACCTTGCTGTTTTTATATTTTCAGTTTACAAAAACCTGTATCTACCATCCATATTGCACTTGTATCACCATCTCTTCGCCGAACTAGTGCACCTATAGAATTTACCATTGTATTGGGTGTGTTGGTGTCACAGCCCTAGAATTCTGCTTTGTAACTAGTTGCATTAGTGAGTGGCACCCATGCACCATGTTTAATTTCCATTTAAATTTGATGTGGGGAAAGTGGAAAGCCTCAGAGATCTTTTCAAAAAATAATCAACATTAAAAATTGCTTCAAATAAACCCAAGAAAATGTTCCTGTTAAGCTATAAAAATATTGGAAAGAGTTAAAATTCAAACCAATATTTTTGGAGTCTCAGGGATATATATCTTGGGCCTTTGGATTTAAATCAGTAAGTATTTGACTTTTGGATAATATTCATTTATATAGAATATATTTTAAAAGGCCTTGAAATTATTTATGTGCCTTTGGAAAAGTCCAGAATGGCAACATACAAGTTTTCAGAAGGTTTTGCCCTGCTTTGATTTACTTCTAAATTTGAATGAGTGGCAAAATGTTCAAACAAAAGAAAACAACACAGAAAATAAAACAGAGCAGAGGCTTACCTGTAACTTACCAGTGCGGCCCAGGAGCTGGCCCAGCCCACCACCGCAGCACCCCTCTATCGTCTTCCCCGCGCATACTGGCGTTGTGCGTGGCGCGCGCACGGCCGAACGGCGGCCACCTCCTGCATCGACGTCTCTCAGCCTCACCCGACCCTTCAAGTGCGCCGTTGGAACGCCTCGACCCCCCCTCTGCCTCTCCCCTCACTCTGGAGCTTTCTCCCTCTCCTCCAGCTCCCTTATCCAAGCTCGCCCGCGAGAGCCAGAGCGCACTGCCGTCCGAAGCTGCGGCCACCGTCCACCCCGTGCCTCCCCGGTGTGTCCAGCAGAAGCGCCTCGTCGCCCTCTTCGTCTGCACCGAGCTATGCAAGTCGGGATGCAGCACACCGTCGCCATCGGTGCCGTTTCCCTCGCCACGGCCACCGGACGCCGCTTGTCGATTCGCCGCCTCCGACGCGTCCCCGAGCGCACTGACCCTCCCAATAGAATCGTGGTGAGCCTCCGGGTCGTTTCCCCCTTCTTCCCTGCTCGCGTTCGACCTCTAGGCCATAGCTCCGTCGCGGCCAAACTCCGGCCGCCGCTGAACCTGTCACCGCCGTGGCCTCAGCCACCTCTGTCCGTTTTTGAGCATGTCATCGCACTCACCGTGCTCCCAGGAGCCGAGCGCACGCACCATCTCCTCCCCTAGCGCACCACAACCCCAAACCCATACCCCACCATGCGCCGGCCGCCGCCTTGAGCTTGATTCCAGTGAGCTTCGGCCACCCCAGCTCCTCCCGCTTGCCCTACCAGCTGCGCGCGAGCCACAGCTACGCGTAGGACCAAACGGCGGTCATTTTGGTCGCCGTGGGACGAAACCCGAACCCTCCGCCGCGTCTGTCGCCGCCGGCGTTTTTGATCTCTTTGACCAGTGGGTTGACCACCCCGGGTCACTGACGTATGGGCCCCACGCCCTTAGTCAACCCCTGACTCGCTAACAATTGGGGCCCGCCCTGTTAATTAACTTAGGTTAATACTAATCGTTTGGTTAGTTAGTTAGTCACTGACGTGTGGGCCCCGTCTTGTCTAAAATTAGTTTATAATTTTGTTAGTGCTAATTAACCCTGTTAATTAGCAGAGCCACTGACGTGTGGGTCCGAGCCATCAGGTTTGACCTGGGCTGGCGCCTTTGACTTGCTGACGTAGTGATGATGTCACTATGATGTCATAAATGCTTTTCTAGAATTTTAAATAAATCAGAAATGATTTATTTATTTAAGAAAATAGCCAAAAGTTCTAAAAATCACAGAAAATAAACTATAACTCAGATGAAAACAATTTATATATGAAAATTGATCAGAAAAATCCAAGGAATTTGTTTATGGCATTTTCATGCATGTTTGAATAACTTACAGCAACTGTTTAGGACAAATCAAATGAATGGCATTTAAATAACCACATGTGGAGTTTGAATTTGAACCCTATGTTCAAACCAACTTCATTTAATTGTGTTGCTAGTTGCATTAGCTCAAATCACAGCATAATGCCATGTCATGATCATCCATCATATTGTGCATTGCATTGATTGTGTTCTTTCTCTGTTTGTTGGTTTTGTCCCCTCTCAGTAGACGACGTTCCGACGATGAGTTCGATGACACCGATGAAGAACTATTAATATCTTCAGAAGTGCCAGGCAAGCAAACCCCCATTGAGCATCCCGATACAATCCCACTCTCTCGCTCCTGCTCTGTTTTACTGCATTAGGACAACAACGTTTTGAACTGCTTTTTGCTGCGGTAGCTAAACCCTTTTCCTCTGCATGACCTGTCATTGCCACAGTAAATAGTTGAAACCCACTAGTATGAGTAGGAGTTGTTTGAGCCATGTTGTGCCTACTCATTCATGCTTTCTGGTTATGCCTGCTATTGCTTAGAGTCGTGTCAGGTCTGATTCATCGGGGATGAATTGGAATGTGGTGAACTTGTCCTACTGTGTGTGAGCTAAGTGTGTGAACACGATTTGGTAAAGGTAGCGGTGAGAGGCCATGTAGGAGTACATGGTGGGTTGTCTCACTGGAACCGTCCTTAAGAACTGAGTTCGGTGTAAGTTGTCCATTGACTAGTTACTACCACACATTGGGTTCCGGTAACTCGACCCCTCTCGACTTATTAATCAACTAGATCTCTGTCCAGGAGTTGCAACTAGTTTCTGGTGTTGTAGGTAGTGTTAGTAGTCTACCAAGTGGCACACGGTACATGTGGGCTTGGGGCAGACTAGGCACCGTGGCACGGTGTACCAAGCATAGATCCATCCGTCGAGGTGGGCTTGGGAACCCTGCGCACATCATTTGGGGCCGTGAGCGACACCCCGGCCGGATCTCCCCACGGATGGAACCCGAATAGGCGATAAACCTGGACGAGAGACTTGTGTGGTTAGTCAGGTCATGGCCGACACCCTCGCCAGGCCTCTGCTTGAAGGTTGCCGAGATACATGACGTGTACATGGCGGTAAGTGGCGAGAGCGTGTGTGAAGAAGTACACCCCTGCAGGGTTAACATGATCTATTCGAATAGCCGGGTCCACGGTTATGGACTTCTTGGATGCTTACGTGGTACATAGACAAGTGAAAGTGGATACTCTAAAATGCTCAAGAAAAGTGTGAGTTCTATGGATGGCCTTCTCATAGGTAGACGGGAATGGATCCATAGTGGTGTATTGATTGTTGAATATGTGGACTCGTGTGCGCCACCTCAACAGAGTTACTTGCAGTCATAGTTCAGGATAGCCACTGAGTCAAAGCTAGCTTGCTGCAGTCAAACTCCACCACCCCTTTGTTGATACTGATGCATATGTAGTTAGTTCTGTTGTAAGTCTTGCTGAGTACCTTTGTAGTCATGTTTGCTTAATTTATGTTTTTGCAGAGAGACTTCAGTCTCGCTAGTGATTCCGCGTGGACTTCGACGTTTAGCTTGTTACCTCAGCTACGGTCTTGTACCCTTGGGAGGGTCTTGTAGATAGTCAGGCTTCTCAGCCTTTTTCATTTGTAGTTGTCTGTACTCAGACATGTTATGCTTCCGTTGCCTGTATGCTCTGTATGTTGGGTCATGTGACCTCTGATTGTAATAAATGCTATGATGGCTCTTCTGGGCCTTTATCTATATGAGTTCTTGAGTTATGTTGTGATGCCATGTTGTACAACACATACTTGCATGTTATGCGTACGTGTAATGTGTATTGCTATGTGTGGGATCCGACACCTAGTTGTTTACCTTTGGTAGCCTATCTTACAGGGAAATGTCTCCTAGTGCTTCCACTAAGCCTTGGTAGCTTGCTACTGCTCCGGAACACTTAGGCTGGCCGGCATGTGTCCTTCTTCGTTCCTGTGTCTGTCCCTTAGGGGAAATGTCACGCGTTGTTCCTTTAAGTCCTTGTAGCTTGCTACGACTTGGGTTCATACGTTGATGACCGACACGTTCGTTGCTGGGTCATGTATGCATGTCTCTGTAATTTAGTGCCACTTTTGGTTTGTAACTGGTCATGTCGGCCCGGGCTCTCTGTCATATGGATGCTAGCGACACTATCATATACGTGTGCCAAAATGCGCAAACTGTCCCGGGCCAGGTAAGGTGGGACCCGTGGGGATACCGTGCGTGAGGCCGCAAAGTGATATGAGGTGTTACAAGCTAGACCTGTGTGACTTAGGATCGGGGTCCCGACAGCTTTAGTATCAGAGCCTGACTGCCTGTAGGATTAGTAAGCCAAACTGGTCGAAGTTGTGTCTAGAAACTCTTTAGTTATATAAGGGAATTGATTGTGGAAGGGAACGTAAGGCTCTTTTACTCCTTTACCTTATGACCTTCTGATCTGAGTCACTTTCTTGTATTCTACGGGGATTAAGAACTAGGCTTTCTCTTTTGTCTGTCAGGATCACGTTAATTGTGGATTCAACCCTCAGTTTAGTTTCTACTACTTCTGTGTGTTCAACTGTTGTTCTCAGAACCTTGACATTATGATGTTGAGTGGTTATGCTATCTTTGTGCATGAGTCTCAAAAGTATTTTCGAGCATTTACTGCCGTTATGTTGTCCGAGTCATCCCAGGTCTCTAAACAATCTGATGCGTTTGCAAATTATTCCTACATGTTTTTGATGTCCTTTTAGGCCAGATTAACCACACTAGTCAGTGTGTGGAGGTACTCTATTACCTCGACACATATGTTGGATTTATTATTATGACCCTAGGTGTCTAGAGTATCACCCAGTAATCTAGCAATGCCTTATATTCTCAGTGTGATGATTCTGACCAATATTCTCAAAAGCATCCCGTGATGCCATTTAGTTAGTAGGTAATCCATTCATGGGTTCCTGAACCCTAGATTCATTCTACTTACTTCATGTTGATAGTATTTGCTCGTTCCTTTAGGATATTAGTAACCTTGTGATAGTCCTCGAGGTCCGTGGTGAATCGTTCTTCCAATACCATGAACCATTATGGCAGAAGTTCTTCTGAACCAAAAGATCACAACCAGAGTGCTCTTGATGAGTTCACCCTTCCACATTGTGACTCTGCCAATTCTATCTTTCTGCATGGGTTATCCGGGTGAAATAGGTTGAACTCGTTCGACATGCTAATCTATGCAACCACAACTCAGAAAGTTATATGTTCCTTGAGTTGTCCCTCTTTAGTTGTATTATGACCCTCGTCTATCAGATGATAGTCAGGAGTAGTTGTGCACTCGTGTTCATCGATGCCTTTTACCCTTGTGGTCCGTCAAGCCATTCTATTCCGGAATGACTAGGAGAAACAAACTCCAGTACCTTATCCATATTCAGGATTGGGACGAAGAAGTTGTACTTCGCAGATGAGGAATGTTAATCCAGCTTCTAAGCTGTTCTATCCTGGAGTATTACCGTCCTTATGTCAAGAATGTCATGGGGATTGCACCACCTCCTATAAACTCTTGATACAGTGATACTTCTCACCATCATCGTTCATTCCTCGGTCTCCGTGTTGTTGTAACCGGAATACTGACAAGTGAATCGTGATGTGTAAAATCAATACTCCTAGCAACTTCGTTGCTTGGTAGCAAATGGACAATAATCGCATTCTTAGTGTGTTGGTTACCAAATCACCATTCTAAGATTGATCGTGCTACCTAGTCCACTTTCTTGGTGCACTCCTTGATTGATGAGTTAGGATTTTGTTGAGTCCTCGCTCATTTGATCATATCGTCTTGCCCTGAAAAGCAAGATTGTTTCCGGACTTAGCAACATATCGGTGGTTCGTGATTTTCGGAATAACTTCTCGGAAGTATTACCAGGTTGTCACCTGACCGTTATGTTGAGTTCGTGATCAAGCTGGTTTCTCTCTAAACGACCCTTTCTCCAAGAATCTGTGTTGGATACCCTGAACTAGTTGGTTAAGCTAAACAACAACTTTGAGAGTTGGAAGATAAGAGCTTGCCTGACTTAGTTCCTTCTAAGGGATATCTTTTGTGTGTGTGTTGAAGAAAGATGATATCTTGATCGGTTGATCCTTGTGATCAATTGTTGGATCTATTGTCTTGTCCAAAACTTTGATTTGAGTATGGGCTATCATCAAATCAAATCAGAACCAACGATGTTCATAATGTTTACTTACGCGGGGTTGATCCCTCGAGCATACACCATTATATCCCCTTGGTCTGATCAACACTATCACTTGTTCACATAATTATGGAATTCCGCCTCCATGGAAACCTGGATGAATTGTTGTTGAGCCCATCGACAACATCCTTATCCTTTCCATGATTTTGTTGGACATTAAGCTAGTGTTGGAAACTTTGTAAGCAATGCCTTCATGTTCCGTCATGAATCTTATGCTTGGATGGAAGAAGTGACTTCCTCTAATTCATGAGCATTTGATGAAAGTGGCCACCGTGAATTCGAGAAAGTTGTTTTGCTTCCTGTGGAATCATCCCAAGTCAGTCATGCATACGTGCGAAGTATTATGTGGTTTGGAGACTTTGATGTCATTAATAATGGTTCCCAACCTGAACTCGGTAGTGTTTCTTTGTAAGCCTACCATGTGGTCATGTTTGTCTTGGACAACGTGTTCACAGGTTTGTAGCAGAACCAACTCATGTTTTGGAGCTTACTACCGTAGTCCACTTCCCGAGAATCTCGCAACGTCGTCTCGTTGTTTGGGTTGCAAACTTTCATTTTTCTTCCTAGACTTGATGAGTCTGGAATATCCTGACACCAACCAGAACTGAATCTCAGGCAGATGTGATGGTTGGAGTATTTTTCCAAGAACTATAATAATGGTATCTCGATAACCGGTAAAGTGGATGTCGTGGCCAACACTCCCAGCCGGAAGACCTATTGCTGTAGTATCTTGATTGAACAAGTTGGCCACCTCCCCATAAGGATTTCGTAGGATTTACTTCCTAGTTGTTCCTTACGGATTCTTGTGCTTCCGAAGTCCGACCTTTACTTGATGTTCAAGATACCAAACATATCTATGAATGGCTTACGCTAACATATCAAGGAGAACATTAGAAGCGGAGTGCTAAATGTCTCTCGGTCGATCTTCCAGATTTTGCCCCTTGACTCCGCTAAGGTGAAATCTGAGAAAGTGTTATCTTCCTTGCATCTGCATCGTCCACCACCATTCATCATGGTAGTATGTTGTGTTGCCAGGATCCTTGACACAGATATTGGTAAAACCTTGATGGACACGGGAATTCTCAAGTTCTTGAGAGCACGCACAAGCTCTAGGTGTTATCACCGACACTAACCGGGATTGCTCCCAGTGTTCTTGGTTATGCTATAACCCCTCGAGAGTATATTTACTCTCTACTGTTGGGATTCACCCCAGTTACCAGAATCTTTCCCAGCATTTGCATTTTGTTCCCAGATTGCAGCGCCAATGTGCCATTTCACCATGGGTCCCATCAATTCCCGATGATAACCAAAATCATCCCTTGTGTTGTCTTCAACAAGGTAGTCCACATCATCCATTCCGGCCCGAGCATGTCATTCTTTCGGACTCCGTCAAACGATCGATTGTGATTTGCCTCCGGCTAGTATAGAGAGTTTCAATGATCTCTATATCAAAAGTAATTCTTTTTGCCACTTAAGGGAATAACTCTACGAGTCACCTTCTCTAAGGTGCCCCATCTGGTGACCTCGATCACCATCTTCTTAGGTGTGGAATTATTGCCTACCAAGTGAACCTTCATCATTTGTTTCACTCCATCCTCTTAGATGGGTGTTCCGTGTCTCAGCTCAAGAGATGCTTCAATGTCTCACTCCATGAGTTGATCTTGAGTTCCTAGATCTCCGGGAAGATCGATTTCTACAGAGTATGTCTCCGTTATCATCTAGTTGGATGAAGATCTCAAAGCAAGGATGACAAGATCAATATGATGCAATAAATCAATATCTCCAAGAAGGAAATTTGGATCCTGAAGATTGTGCTAGCTTGTGTCCCCTCTGATTTCTTCGCCTACGCTTGTATCTCGGGACGAGATTCTTGTTTTAGTGGGGGTGAGTTGTCACAGCTCTAGAATTCTGCTTTGTAACTAGTTGCATTAGTGAGTGGCACCCATGCACCATGTTTAATTTCCATTTAAATTTGAAGTGGGGAAAGTGGAAAGCCTCAGAGATCTTTTCTATAAATAATCAACATTAAAAATTGCTTCAAATAAACCCAAGAAAATGTTCCTATTAAGCTATAAAAATATTGGAAAGAGTTAAAATCCAAACCAATATTTTTGGAGTCTCAGGGATATATATCTTGGGCCTTTGGATTTAAATCAATAAGTATTTGACTTTTGGAGAATATTCATTTATATAGAATATATTTCAAAAGGCCCTGAAATTACTTATGTGCCTTTGGAAAAGTCCAGAATGGCAACATAAAAGTTTTCAGAAGGTTTTGCCCTGCTTTGATTTACTTTTAAATTTGAATGAGTGGCAAAATGTTTAAACAAAAGAAAACAACACAGAAAATAAAACAGAGCAGAGGCTTACCTGTAGCTTACCAGTGCGGGCCAGGAGCTGGCCCAGCCCACCACCGCAGCACCCCTCTGTCGTCTTCCCCGCGCCTACTGGCGCTGTGCGTGGCGTGCGCACGGCCGAGCGGCGGCCACCTCCTGCTTCGATGTGTCCCAGCCTCCCCCGACCATTCCAGTGCGCCGTTGGAACGCCTCGACCCCCCTCTACCTCTCCCCTCACTCTGGAGCTCTCTCCCTCTCCTCCATCTCCCTTATCCAAGCTCGCCCGCGAGAGCCAGAGCGCACCGCCGGCCGAAGCTGCGGCCACCGTCCACCCCGTGCCTCCCCGGTGTGTCCAGCAGAAGCGCCTCGTCGCCCTCTTCGTCTACACCGAGCTACGCAAGTCGGGAAGCAGCACACCGTCGCCATCGTCGCCGTTTCCCTCGCCACGGCCACCGGACGCCGCTCGTCGATTCGCCGCCTCCGACGCGTCCCCGAGTGCACTGACCCTCCCAACAGACTTGTGTTGAGCCTCCGGGTCGTTTCCCCCTTTTTCCCTGGTCGCGTTCGACCTCTAGGCCATAGCTCCGTCGCGGCCAAACTCCGGCCGCCGCTGAACCTGTCACCGCCGTGGCCCCAGCCGCCTCTGTCCGTTTTTGAGCATCTCATCGCACTCACCGTGCTCCCAGGAGCCGAGCGCACGCACCATCTCCTCCCCTAGCGCACCACAACCCCAAACCCGTACCCCACCGTGCGCCGGCCGCCGCCTTGAGCTTGATTCTGGAGAGCTCCGGCCACCCCAGCTCCTCCCGCTTGCCCTACCAGCTGCGCGCGAGCCCCAGCTACGCGTAGGACCAAACGGCGGTCGTTTTGGTCGCCGTGGGACGAAACCCGAACCCTCCGCCGCTTCTGTCGCCGCGGGCGACAAGCCGCCGGCGTTTTTGACCTCTTTGACCGGTGGGTTGACCACCCCGGGTCACTGACGTATGGGCCCCACGCCCTTAGTCAACCCCTGACTCGCTGACAATTGGGGCCCGCCCTGTTAATTAACTTAGGTTAATACTAATCATTTGGTTAGTTAGTTAGTCACTGACGTGTGGGCCCCATCTTGTCTAAAATTAGTTTATAATTTAGTTAGTGCTAATTAACCCTGTTAATTAGCAGAGCCACTGACGTGTGGGTCCCAGCCGTCAGGTTTGACCTGGGCTGGCGCCTTTGACTTGTTGACGTAGTGATGATGTCACTATGATGTCTTAAATGCTTTTCTGGAATTTTAAATAAATCAGAAATGATTTATTAATTTCAGAAAATAGCCAAATCTTCTAAAAATCACATAAAATAATCTATAACTCAGATGAAAATAATTTATATATGAAAATTGATCAGAAAAATCCTAGGAATCTGTTTATGGCATTTTCATGCATGTTTGAATAACTTACAGCCACTGTTTAGGACAAATCAAATGAATGGCATTTAAATAACCACATGTGGAGTTCGAATTTGAACCCTGGGTTCAAACCAACTTCATTTAATTGTGTTGCTAGTTGCATCAGCTCAAATCACAACATAATGCCATGTAATGATCATGCATCATATTGTGCATTGCATTGATTATGTTCTTTCTCTGTTTGGCGGTTTTGTCCCCTCTCAGTAGACGACGTTCCGACGATGAGTTCGATGACACCGATGAAGAACTATTAATATCTTCAGAAGTGCCAAGCAAGCAAACCCCCATTGAGCATCCCGATACAATCCCACTCTCTCGCTCCTGCTCTCTTTTACTGCATTAGGACAACAACGTTTTGAACTGCTTTTTGCTGCGGTAGCTGAACCCTTTTCCTCTACATGACCTGTCATTGCCACAGTAAATAGTTGAAACCCACTAGTATGAGTAGGAGTTGTTTGAGCCATGTTGTGCCTACTCATTCATGCTTTGTGGTTATGTCTGCTATTGCTTAGAGTCGTGTCAGGTCTGATTCATCGAGGATGAATTGGAATGTGGTGAACTTTTCCTACTGTGTGTGAGCTAAGTGTGTGAACTTGATTTGGTAAAGGTAGCGGTGAGAAGCCATGTAGGAGTACATGGTGGGTTTTCTCACTGGAACCGTCCTTAAGAACTGAGTTCTATGTAAGTTGTCCAATGACTAGTTACTACCACACATTGGGTTTCTGGTGTTGTAGGTAGTGTTAGTAGTCTACCAAGTGGCACTGTACATGTGGGCTTGGGGCAGACTAGGCACCGTGGCACGGTGTACCAAGCGTAGATCCATTCGTCGAGGTGGGCTTGGGAACCCTGCGCACATCATTTGGGGCCGTGAGCGACACCCCGGCCGGATCTCCCCACGGATGGAACCTGAATAGGCGATAAACCTGGACGAGAGACTTGTGTGGTTAGTCAGGTCGTGGCCGACACCCTCGCCAGGCCTCCGCTTGAAGTTTGCCGAGATACATGACGTGTACATGGCGGTAAGTGGCGAGAGCGTGTGTGAAGAAGTACACCCCTGCAGGGTTAACATGATCTAATCGAATAGCCGGGTCCGCGGTTATGGACTTCTTGGATGCTTACGTGGTACATAGACAAGTGAAAGTGGATACTCTAAAATGCTCAAGACAAGTGTGAGTGCTATGGATGGCCTTCTCGTAGGTAGACGGGAATGGATCCATAGTGGTGTATTGATTGGTGAATACGTGGACTCGTGTGCGCCACATCAACAGAGTTACTTGCAGTCATAGTTCAGGATAGCCACCGAGTCAAAGCTGGCTTGCTGCAGTCAAACTCCACCACCCCTTTGTTGATACTGATGCATATGTAGTTAGTTCTGATGTAAGTCTTGCTGAGTACCTTTGTACTCATGTTTGCTTAATTTATGTTTTTGCAGAGAGACTTCAGTCTCGCTAGTGGTTCCGCGTGGACTTCGACGTTTAGCTTGTTACCTCAGCTACGGTCTTGTACACTTGGGATGGTCTTGTAGATAGTCAAGCTTCTCAGCCTTTTTCATTTGTAGTTGTCTGTACTCAGACATGTTATGCTTCCGTTGCCTGTATGATCTGTATGTTGGGTCATGTGACCTCTGATTGTAATAAATGCTATGATGGTTCTTCTGGGCCTTTATCTATACGAGTTGTTGAGTTATGTTGTGATGCCATGTTGTACAACACATACTTGCATGTTATGCGTACGTGTAATGTGTATTGCTATGTGTGGGATCCGACACCTAGTTGTTTACCTTTGGTAGCCTATCTTACAGGGAAATGTCTCCTAGTGCTTCCACTGAGCCTTGATAGCTTGCTACTGCTCCGGAACACTTAGGCTGGCCGGCATGTGTCCTTCTTCGTTCCTGTGTCTGTCCCTTAGGGGAAATGTCACGTGTTGTTCCTTTAAGTCCTTGTAGCTTGCTACGACTTGGGTTCATACGTTGATGACCGACACGTTCGTTGCTGAGTCATGTATGCCTGTCTCTGTAATTTAGTGCCACTTTTGGTTTATAACTGGTCATGTCGGCCCGGGTTCTCTGTCATATGGATGCTAGCGACACTATCATATACGTGTGCCAAAATGCGCAAACGGTCCCGGGCCAGGTAAGGTGGCACCCGTGGGGATACCGTGCGTGAGGCCGCAAAGTGATATGAGTTGTTACAGGCTAGACCTGTGTGACTTAGGATCGGGGTCCCGACAGTTGGGGACAGAAGAGACTCTTTGTTATTTGGTTGCAGGGTTGTTTGAGAGAGACCATCTTCATCCTACGCCTCCCACAGATTGATAAACCTTAGGTCATCCACTTGAGGGAAATTTGCTACTGTCCTACAAACCTCTGCACTTGGAGGCCCAACAACGTCTACAAGGAGAAGGTTGCGTAGTAGACATCAAGCTCTTTTCTAGCGTCGTTGCCGGGGAGGTTAGTGCTTCAAGGTATATCTTTAGATCTTGCAATCAAATCGTTTAGTTTCTTGTTTTATCACTAGTTTCGTTTATAAAAGAAAACGACAAAAAAATGGATTAAGGTTACCTCATATGCTTCATCTTTTTAATATCTTTCGTGAAAATGATGGTAAGGAAAATTGTGCTCAAGTACTAGAAGAAGAATTACATAGAATGCTTGGCATAAAATATGTGCATGATGAGCATGATTGCAATGTTGTTAGTATGAATTCTTTGAATACCCATGATGCTAATGATATGCAAAGCCACAAGCTTGGGGATGCTATGTTTGATGAAGATGATATGTTTAGTCACCCAAGTCTTGATGATCAAATTTATTATGATGAAAGCATGCCTCCTATTTATGACGATTATATTGATGAAAGTGGATTTGGAGAGGTCATGACCTTATTTAGTGATGAATCCGCTATTTCGGAAGAGGTTCCAATTGATTATGAGAACAAAGTTGCTATATATGATGATTATTGTGATGGCTTGTATGCTATTAAGAATAATGATATACATGAAACTTGTCATCACGATTTTAGTTTTCAATTGGATTATACTTCACATGATAGTTATTTTGTTGAATTTGATGCTCCCACTACTATGAATGAGAAGCATTTTGCTTATGTGGAAAGTAGTAAAATTTCTATGCAAGTCGATCATGAAAAGAATACTTTATGTGCTGGTTATATGGTTGAATTTATTCATGATGCTTCTGAAAATTATTATGAGAGAGGGTCATATGCTTGTAGGAATTGCAATAATATCAAGTTTCCTCTCTTTGTGCTTAAAATTTTGAAGTTGTGCTTGTTTTCCCTTCCTATGCTAGTTGATTATCGTTCCCATAAGTTGTTTGTTCAAAAAATCCCTATGCATAGGAACTGCGTTAGGCTTAAATGTGCTAGTCATATTCTTCATGATGCTCCCATTATGTTTCAATTCATATCTTTTATGCGAGCATCATTGAAATCATCATGCCTAGCTAGGGGCGTTAAACGATAGCGCTTGTTGGGAGGCAACCCAACTTTATTTTATTTTCTTTGATTTTGCTTCCGTTTAGGAATAAATATTGCATATAGCTTATGTTTAGATGTGGTTTTAAGTTTTAATTAGTGTTTGTGCCAAGTTGAACCGTTGGGAAGACTTGTGTGAAGTCTATATGATCATGCTGTGAAAAACAGAATCGTTCGTGCTCGCTAGAATGGTCACCAGATTTTACTGGAGCGTGCTACTTAGTTCATTCTTTTTGAAGATGATTAATAGACAAATTCCTCACGTTTACCAATTTAGTTTGAATTTTTTGGAGTTACAGAAGTATGCGAAACCTGTAGATTACTATAGACTATTCTGTTTTTGACAGATTCTGTTTTTCGTGTGTTGTTTGCTTATTTCAATGCATCTATGAGTAGTATTGGGAAGTATGAACCATACAGAAGTTGGAATACAGTAGGTTTAACACCAATATAAACAAATAATGAATTCATTGCTGTACCTTTGAGTAGTGGTTTGCTTTCTTATACTATCGGAGCTCACGAGATTTTTTTCTAAGTTTTGTGTTGTGAAGTTTTCAAGTTTTGAGTATTGCTTTGATGGACTATGGAACAAAGAGTGGTAAGAGCCTAAGCTTGGGGATGCCCATGGAACCCCAAGGTAAAATTCAAGGACAACCAAAAGCCTAAGCTTGTGGATGCCCTGGGAAGGCATCCCCTCTTTCGTCTTCATCCATCGGTAACTATACTCGGAGCTATAGTTTTATTCACCAAATGATATGTGTTTTACTTGGAGCGTCTTGTATAATTTTAGTCTTTTCTTGTTAGTTTGCCAAAATTATCCTTGCTGGACACACCTATTTGAGAGAGTTAAATATGGCCTAGGAATTGATAGAACACTCTATGTGCTTCACTTATATCTTTTGAGTTAAACAGTTTTTGCTCTATTGCTTCACTTATATCTTTTAGAGCACGGTGGTGATTATATTTTGTAGAAATTGTTGATCTCTCATGCTTCGCTTATATACTTTTGAGAGTATATTAAAACAGCATGGTAATGTGCTTTGGCTATAAAACTAGCCTTCACATGATAGACATCCAAGATCAATGTAGTAAAAAACTTTCACACTAAGTGCATTGAATATGAAGAGAAGTTGGATGCTTGATAATTGTTTTGAGATATGAGGATAGTGATATTAGAGTCATGCTACTGGAGTTATTATGAAATTGAGAAATACCTATGTTAAAGTTAGTGATTCCTGTAGCATGCACGTATGGTGAACCGCTATGTGACGAAGTTAGAGCATGAGGTATTTGTAGAGTGTCATCCGTTGTGTGGAGGTCGGGGGCGCGCGATGGTTAACTCCTACCAACATCCCCCCTAGGAGCATTCATTGATTGCTTTGTTTTGATGACTCGTAAATTTTTGCAATAAGTATATGAGTTCTTTATGACTAATGTTGAGTCCATGGACTATACGCACTCTCACCCTTCCACCATTGCTACCCTCTCTGGTACCGCGCAACTTTCGCCGGTACCATACACCCACTATATACCTTCCTCAAAACAGCCACCATATATCTTCCTCAAAACAGCCACCATACCTACCTATCATGGCATTTCCATAGCCATTCTGAGATATATTGCCATGCAACTTTCCACCGTTCCGTTCACATGACATGCTTCATATTGTCATATTGCCATGCGTGATCATGTAGTTGACATCATATTTGTGGCAAAGCCACCATGCATAATTTTTCATACATGTCACTCTTGATTCATTGCACATCCGGGTACACCGCTGGAGGCATTCATGTAGAGTCATACTTTGTTCTAGTATCGAGTTGTGAATCAATAAAAGTGTGATGATCATCATTATTAGAGCATTGTCCCATGTGAGGAACGGCTAAATAAAGAAAGCCCCACCAAAGAAATAAAAAATATTGAAAGGCCAAAAAAAAAGGACCCAAAAAAAAGGAAAAGGGACAATGCTACTATCTTTGTCCACACTTGTGAATCAAAGTAGCACCATGTTCTTCATGACAAAGAGTCTCATGTTTAGTCACTTTCATTTACTAGTGGAAATTTTCATTATAGAACTTGGCTTGTATGTTCCAACGATGGGCTTCCTCAAATGCCCTAGGTATTCGTGAGCAAGCAAGTTGGATGCACACCCACTAGTTTCTTTCGTTGAGCTTTCATACATATTTGGCTCTAGTGCATCCGTTGCATGGCAATCCCTACTCACCCACATTGATATCTATTGATGGGCATCTCCATAGCCCGTTGATACGCCTAGTCGATGTGAGATTATCTTCCTCCTTTTTGTCTTCTCCACAACCACCTCCCTATTCCACATAGTGCTATGTCCATGGCTCAGCCTCATTTATTGTGTGAAAGTTGAAAGGTTTGAAAGAATAGAGTATGAAAACTAGTGCTTGGCTGAAACCGGGATTGTGAATGATATGAATATCATGTGTGATGAAGAGGGGGCATAGCTAGACTATATGATTTTGTAGGGATAACTTTCTTTAGCCATAGTATTTTGAGAAGACATGATTGCTTTGTTAGTATGCTTGAAGTATTATTATTTCTTATGTCAATATAGACTTTTGTCTTGAATCTTTCAGATCTGAACATTCATGCCACAATTAAGAGAATTACATTGAAAATTATGTTGGTTAGCATTCCACATCAAATATTCTGTTTTTATCATTTACCTCATCGAGGACGAGCAGGAATTAAGCTTGGGGATGCTGATACGTCTCCAACATATCTATAATTTTTTATTGTTCCATGCTATTATATTATCCTTCTAGGATGTTTTATGGGCTTTATTATACAATTTTATATTATTTTTGGGACTAACCTATTAACCCAGAGCCCAGTGCCAGTTTCTGTTTTCTCCTATTTTAGGATTTAGAGAAGATGAATATCAAACAGAGCCCAATTGACCTGAAAATCAACGGAGGCTGTTTTTGGACCTAAAGAAGCCCAGGATGTGCCGGAGGGGGACGAGAGGACCCACGAGGGTGGGGGGCGCGTGCCCCCCCAGGGCGCATGCCCCCCC
>LR738712.1:224560532-224612977 GCA_902687465.1 Secale cereale
AATGCTCACTTTTCATTTAGAGGCAGCATCGATCGGCTTCAGCTAGCAGCAGTAGCAAAGGAATCACTCGATCGTGTTCAGTTACAAGCCATCGATCGATCGCTCGGGTTCAGTAACGCGTAGCCTGCAGTGCAATCGCTCGGGTTCAGTTAGAGCTCAACGCCTCGCTCGTGTTCAGTTAGAGCCCAACGCCTCGCCCCCACGCGTGTGCGTGTACGAGAGAAACGTGCATCGCTCGGCCTCGACCACCCACCGTAACCAGGAACACCCCGATATTTTCCTCGCCCTCGCTTCTACCACGGTTTATTCCATCATGGACGGCCCAAAGAATGTCATGCAGCTGCATCTCCGGCCCGCCCAGGAAGAAAATCCCATTTTCTGTCATGATTTTTTGTCATAGAAGTAGGACCCCACCACATCTATGATGATACCGTGTTTTGTCACAATTATTGTCATAGAAGTGTCATAAGTATGATAGAAAAAAGTTTCGTTCGGACCAAAATGTCACGGATGTGTCTTTTTTTTGTAGTGCCGAGAACATGTTGTGTGTGGTGAAAGTGAGGAACTCCCGGCCATACCAAAACATCCGGCCGAGGAGGTAGAAGGCGTCGAATGTGTTGGTGCACGGGCAAGGAGAGCAACCACCACCCCGTTTGGGATGACCTCCTCGACACGGAACATCCTTGGAGATCCCCGCGGGAGCTGGTGGTAGCAGGACGCGAGAAAGAACTCGGTGAAGTTCCTTGCGGTCCTCCACCTTAATATTGCCCACATGCATAGTGTGCGCTCAACGTACACGCGAGGAGGGTAGAGCCTCTCTGGCACGGTGGGTGGGAAGTTGTCGGTTGGACCGGTGTACTGCATGGCTGAGGATGTGCTAGAAGAAGGAGAAGTGGTCGAAGAGCAAGAAGGGAAGATGGGAGGGAGGATGGGAGGTGGATGAGGGCTGGAAGAGGCAGAGGGTGGCTTAAATAGCCGTAGTACTACGTGTTATTTGGCTGTGGCAATAACGGGGTCAAATGTGAAGTTACCCGTTTTCAAACCCACCGCAACATTGGGAGTGTACACACATGGGAAACGATTGTTTGAAAAAGAAGAGGGAATCCGTGGTCATATATATTATAGGAAAGAGACAAATTTTGAATAGTTTGAGGCCATTTTGCATGATAAAAATAAAATTTTCCCTTAAAAATTGGTCATTTTTTATGCAATGTCAATTGATTTCAAACGATGCAAAAATACAGAGCCAACACCTTCACAAAAAATAGAGCAAACGATGCAGAAATTAAGAGCCAGCATGTTCACAAAAAAGAGCAAACGATGCAAAAAAATGACGCAAATCGACGGCCCAACAAAAGCTTGGTTTCCTTTTGGGCCCGATAACAACATTTTTTATCACGGAGTTAGTGGTGGGCAAGCAGCCTAGCTCAACGAATAGGATCGCCTCTCGCGGATCGCCCCACGATCCAACGATGCAGAGCCGTCGTTGTGATCTAATGGCGCGGAGCCTGCAGAAAGCCAACCCACCTAGTTCCTTCTAGAAGGCCGGATCTAAGGGTTGTCGCTTGGCGCGAGGATATGATCGGACGGCTGAAGTTGGGAGCTAGGGTTAGGCGAAACCCCGTGGGGTTTAGAGGGGTTTTGAGCTGGTCAACAGGGTTTCGAAGGCTTTGACTATGCATATCTAATTTAAAAAATATTCGAAAAAATATAATACCTTCGCCATTCGTCGTTTTATAGGACATACTAACGAGGAAAAATACTAAATTTTTTCTATGGTCATTTTCATGAAAAAAACCATAGCTGGCACGATCGAGTTCAAATGAGGAAAAAAATCCATCATTTTAAGCCTTGGAGCTTATTTGGAGCACATTTCTCAAATTCAAATTTCTTTGACCTTCTCTAAATCACCTCAAATTTTGCACACATGATCTCCTACACAAACATAGATAGTTGATAATACATCTTCATTAAAATGTAGTTTTTTGCTCTGTTATTGGAATATTTGATAAAAGGGAACCCTTGATAAAATGATGGATTGCAGCATATTTGCAGCATATGTGTGATCATTGCAGCACCTGAACTTTCAAAAACTGAAACAAATCATAGCATATAAGTTTAAAAACACAAAATATCCAACATAGATAGCCACATGCATATAAAATCAAACCACCAAAAGTTAACCCACATCTGGGGCCCCACAAATATAGTTCACCAACATAGTTCAACACAACCTAAAGTACTTAAAACACATCATAACATAACATCAAGGAAGGGGAGACAGGACTTTGGCTAGGGCAGCATGCTGCCCCAAGATCTTGTAGTCCTCACTGTGGATTGCCACATCTTCTGCATGAGCTAGAAGGTGAGCGAAGTGGCCGGACTTTGGCTTTGTCTTGGTGGTGCAGTTGGGGCATCGCCAAGTTTTGGTCCTACTCTTGTAGTAGTAACCCATGCCCTAGACCCTGATCTTCTCCTCTTCCTTCTCTTTGAAGGAGGTGAAGTTGCAGTGGTCCACATCCACATCTTCCCCAGAGACATACTGCACACACGAATGAATTAAATTAGTACATTATAGATTCATGGGAATACACCATGTCAACGAACTAAATGAACAATCTAAATTTCAAGTAGGCTTACCTCATACTCTTGGTCATCACCATACCCTGGATCTTACGGGTCGTCGAAAGTATAGTCTATCTTCCTCTTCTTCCCCCAACCATTATCCTCTTGAATATACAATTACATCGATCACTAGTAAATACATAGGGCTAATATACGGTGATCCTATTTGCATTTTCCATTGTCATGCACACACATTGAACAACAGAGCTAATTTAACTACATATTGAAATTTAGATATGCACACTTGATCATAGGGCTAATATACTATGATCCTATTTGCATTTTCCATTGTCATGCACACACATTGAACAACAGAGCTAATATAACTACATATTGTGAACATACTGTGAACAATAGATATAATATAACTTAAATCAAATAACTTCTTAATCAATCTAATAAGCCCAATTCTGTTCACAACATCTAGCATTTTTTCAATGAATCTAATAAGCATAAAAAACAAAGCATGACAGCATTAAAAACCCCAATCTGTGAGCACTAAATACAAATCTAATAAGCAGCATATCATTAAAAACCCCAATGTGTTCACAACATCTAGCATTTTCGCAACGAATTTATCCAAGTTTAAAAACAAATCTAAAAACACCAATCATTGCAGCACCTAAAATCATAGTTCACAACATCTAGCTAGCATTTATCCAACAAACCCTTGTCAAAAAAACCCCATCCCCCCAACCCATACAAAAAAACCTGGCCCATCCATCAAACCAACTAATCTAACCATATGAACTACCATATGAATCTACAATCTAACAAATGCAACTAAATTTACAAGCTAATATCCTAAAGCAAAGCAAGTGCAAATACCTCCTGCTCCTCGCCGGGTTGCGCATGGGGGCATCGAGATGGACTGCGCCCCTCGTCGCCATCACCTTCTGCGCTGAGGCGGATCCCGCCACCTCCTTCCCCACATCTGCAGTGGTTGCGAGTTTCCCCGCACCACCATGGACGCCGCCGACATCCGCGGTCACTGCACCCTGCTGCTTCACCAGTTCTCCGACCGCTGCACTGGCGTCACCACGAGCTTTGTCCATCGGATAGATGGAGGCGATGAAGGTGAGGAAGAGAATGCAGTGGGGGAGAGCCAGACGGTGCGGTGGAGGCAGTGGAGGAGAGCGAGACGACGCTGGTGGGGGAGAGGAAGAAGATGCGGTAGGGATGGGGATTTGGGGGAAATGGTCGGGGCGATGGAGGTGGTTGCTCTTCTTTATATGATAGGACGTTTCAAGCATGTCCATGGACATGTGCTACCCCACGACCGTGCTCTTGCATGCGCCCATGTATACACGGCCCCACTCGTCAGAGTTAACGGTCAAATGCATAGACCCGACGGCAACGTCCATTATAACCTGTTCTGAGGGTTTCATGCAAGGGAGTGGGTAAAAGTGAGCAAAAGTTAATAGAGTGGGGATGAATGAGTAGAGCTAAGGAACCAGGGGCACAGAAATTAAAATCCCTAATTTATTTGTGCAATGTCTAGAGTTTTACTTGCATAGTGAATAACATTTAGTTTCTTATCAACTCTTTATCCTAGAACAGCACCAACAGCATAGTCACTAGCATCACACATGATTTCAAAAGGCAAGTTCCAATCAGGTAATTGAATAATAGGTGAAGAAATTAAGGCTTTCTTGAGTGTTTCAAAGGCTTCTACAGAATCATCATCGAAAACAAATGGAATATCCTTTTGCAAAAGATTTGTAAAAGGCCTAGACAATTTATAGAAGTCTTTGATAAATCTTTTATAGAAACCATCATGGCCAAGAAAACTAGGAATAACTTTAATATCTATAAGACATGGATTGCATCAACCTTAGCTTTGTCCACCTCAATACCTCTTCCAGAAATTTTATGGCCCAAAACAATACCTTCGTTAACCATCAAGTGGCACTTCTACCAATTCAAGACAAGATTAGTTTGCTCACATCTCTGTAAAACTCGATCAAGATTGCTTAATCGATCATCAAAAGACTTCCCATAGACGGAAAAGTCATCCATGAAAACCTCAACAATCTTTTTCGAAAAAATCAGAAAATATAGTAGTCCTACATCTTTGAAATGTAGCAGGTGCATTGCGTAAACCCAAAGGCGTACGTCTATAAGCATAGGTTCCAAAAGGACAAGTAAAAGTGCTATTTTCTAGATCAGGTTGTGAGACATGTAATTGAGAGAAACCAGAACATCCATCAAGAAAGCAAAAGTGTGTGTGCTTACATAATCTCCCTAGCATTTGATCAATAGAAGGCAGAGCATAATGATCCTTTCTAGTTGCTTTGTTTAATTTTCTGAAATCAATCACCATTCTATAGACTATGACAATTATTTGTGGAATAAGTTCATTTTTATCATTAGGAACAACGGTAGTACCTCCCTTCTTCGGGACACAATGAACATGACTTACCCATCTACTATAAGCTATGTGAGAGATTATACCTGCTTCCAGAAGTTTGATTATTTATGTTCTTACCACTTCTTTCATATTCGGAATTAAGCGACGTGGGTGATCAGCAACTGGTTTAGCATCAGGTTCCATATTAATCTTGTGTTCACATAGCGTGGGACTAATGCCCTTAAGATCATCAAGAGTATATCCAATAGCAGCTCGGTGCTTCCTAAAAATTTTCAATAATCTTTCTTCTTCATGTTCTGAAAGGTTAGCACTAATAATAACAGGATATATCTTCTTCTCATCAAGATAAGCATATTTCAAAGTGTCAGACAGTTGCTTTAATTCAAACACATGATCACCTTTAAGTGGAGGAGGGCCTCCTAGAGTTTCAATAGCTAAGTTGTGCTTAAGCAGAGGTTGTTTTTCAAAGAAAATTCTATCTATTTCGTTCCTTCCATGCATATGCAAGTCATTTTCATGGTCTAGTAGATATTGATCTAAAGGGTCAGTAGGAGGTACAACAATAGAAGCAAGACCAATTATTTCATCTTTACAAGGCAATTCTTTTTATGAGGTTTTCTACTAAACTTGAAAATTTAATCTCATGAGACTCATCACCGAAGCTAACACCGACAGTTTGTTTAGTACAGTCTATAGTAGCATTGACGGTGTTCAAGAAAGGTGTACCAAATATTATGGGACAAAAGTCATCTTGTGGGGAACCAATGACTATGAAATTTATAGCATATTTTGTTTTCCCACGAAATACCTCAACATCTCTAACAATCCCAAGTGGAGTGATGCTATCTCTATTGGCAAGGTTAATAGTGACATCTGTGTCTTCTATTTAAGTGGGTGCTATGTCATTCATAATTTCTTGATTGGAGTACAAGGAATAGCACTTACGCTAGCACCTATATCACATAAGCCATGATAACAATGATCTCCTAGTTTAACAGAGACAACAGGCATGCCTACAATAGGTCTATATTTGTCTTTTGTATCGGGTTTAGGAATTCTTGCTGCTTCACCGATGAAGTAAAGAACATGCCAATCAACATTATCGAAAAAGTGATCCTTCACCATAGCAACTCTAGGTTCTACTTTGATTTCCTCAGGGGTTTTAGGTTCTTTAATATTACTTCTATGGACCATAGTTGAAACCTTAGCATGCTCCATTATCTTAACATGAAAAGGTGGTTTCTCAATATAAGCAGTAGGAACAACTGGATCAATGTTGTCAATGATAGTTTCTTGTTTAGCAACTACTGGTTCTTTGATTTCTTCTTTAATAGGGTGGTGATACTTAAATCACTTCTCTATAGGGAGATCAACATGAGTAGCAAAATATTCACAAAAAGAGGCTACTATCTCAGAGTCAAGTCCATACTTAGTGCTAAACTTTTGAAAATCATAGGTATTCATAAAAGATTTAACACAATCAAACTTAAACTTAATACGTGACTCTTTACCTTCGTCGAGTTCCCAATCTTAAGAGTTGCGTTTAATTATTTCTAAGAGATCCTACCTGAACTCAATAGTCTTCTTCATAAAAGAACCGGCACAAGAAGTAGCAAGCATGGATTGATCATTATGAGAAAGTCGAGAATAGAAGTTCTGAATAATAGTTTCTCTAGAGAGCTCATGATTGGGGCATGAGTATAACATTGACTTAAGCCTCCACCAATCTAGAGTGATACTTTCTCCTTCACGAGGCCGAAAATTATATATATATTTCTTATTACGATGAACTAGATGCATAGGATAATTTTTTTGGTGGAATTTCAGTTTCAAGCGATTCCAATTCCAAGATCCAATATCATCGCATAGCCTATACCATGCCAGTGTTGTTCCCTTCAAAGATAAAGGGAAAACATTCTTCTTAGTTTCATATCCAGGTAATCCTGCAAGCTTAAATAATCCACAAATTTCATCCACATATATCAAATGCATATCAGGATGTTCAGTTCCATCTCCTGCAAAAGGATTAGCTAGCGGTTGTTCTATCATACCCGAAGGAATTTCATATTCAACATTTTCAGTATGTGCAGCAAGTTGAGGGGCAACTAATTGTTCTTCCACTCGAGGTGAAGATACCCCGAACAAACCCCTCAAAGGAGTGTTCCCATAGTGACAAGTGACAGTAAATTTTAGCACGTAACAATAATTTTTCCTTGCCAATTTCCACTTACCAAGAGCGCTTCACTCCCCGACAACGTCGCCGGAAAAGACTCTTGATGACCCACAAGTTTGGGGGATCAATCGTAGTCCTTTTTATTAGTAAGAGTGTCAAACCCAACGAGGAGTAGAACGAAATGACAAGTGGTTTTCAGCAAGGTAATGTCTGCAAGCACTGAAATTGTCGGTAACAGACAGTTTGATAGCAATATAATTTGTAATGAGCAAGTAACAGTAACGGTAAACAGAATGCAACAAGGTAGCCCAATCCTTTTGTGGCAAAGGACATGCCAAAACGGTTTCTTATAATCAGCAAAGTGTTCTTGAGGGCACATGGGATTTTCATCTAGTCACTTTCACCATACTGGTTTCATTTGTGTTTGTTACTTCGACCATTTGATATGTGGGTGGACCAATACTTAGGTGATGTTCTTACTTGAACAAACCTCCTGCATATGATTAACCCCCTCGCAAGCATCCACAACTACAACAAAAGTATTCAGATAAAATCTAACCATAGCATTAAATATTTGGGTCCAAATTTAACCCTTACGAAGTAGCGCATAAACAAGGGTTTAAGCTTCTGTCACTCTAGCAACCCATCATCTAATAACTACTCCAATGCATACCCTTAGGCCCAAATATGGTGGGAAGTGTCATGTAGTTGACGTTCACATGACGCCACTAAGGGAATCCGAACATACATATCTTCGGAATATCTAACATATATCAAGCTAATATGATTACTTGCAACATGATTTCTCCCATGACCTCAAGAACTAAAGTAACTAATCACAAGTGATTAAAATGCTCAAGATTAGAGGGGTATTAAATAGCATAATGGATCTGAACATATAATCTTTGTCACAACCCTAGATTATTGCTTGTAATTAGTTGCACTTGAGTGCATCATGCATCATGTCTAAATTTTTCATTAAACTGGAAATGGAGATGTTCAAACCCTAGCACCAAATGTTTTCAACTAGGTTCAAGAAAAAAATCATTTCCAATGACCCAAAATGCCTTCATCAATGTTTGATAATTTTGGCAAGGCTTTGAGACCAAACCAAAAATAGTGAACTTTTTTGTGGAATATTTTGGGCACTGAATTAAATCATACCTTATTTGCATTTGGGCATTTTAATTTTATATATTATTTTAAATGTCGAAATATTCATGAACTGAAATGTTGGCTGTTGGAAATAATCCAAACAGTGGCCACAATCAGTCTCATGATTTTTGAAAATGCTTTGGCATTTTTAATAAAGCCAAAACTATTTAAGAAAATAGAAAACAGAAAGAATTAGAAAAGAGAGAGAGAGAAGGACGTACCTGGCCTTACCTGCGTGGCCCAGCTAGATGGCCCAGCCCACCAGGGGCAAGGGCGTCTTCAACCTTCTGCCAGGAGGACAGGCAGGTGCGTGGCGACAACACGCACGCCTGCCTCCACCTCCTGCCTGCCGCGAGCCACGTCGACGCCGCGGATGACCACCCCACTGCTGTCTGGATCAAGCTGACATCTCACTCGCCCCCTTGCTCCCTCCCTCGTCTCTCCAGAGCGATGGCCGACGCGCCCGTGAGTACGCCGCCGGCATAGCTTCCTCCACCGCCACCCCCTTGCCTCTTTGACGCGCCCCCGAGCTTCGCCGGGCCTCCCTCATCCTCTCCGTCGGCCCATGCGATCGCCGGAGCACTACAGCGTCGTCCTCGACCTCTTCTTCCTCCTTCGGCCGCCGAGATTGCCGGCAACCGTATGCCGTCCCTGATGCCTCCCCGAGCATGCTGAGCTCCACCTCGACTCTTCTATGAGCACCTCGTCGTTTCCCCTCTCCTCTCTTCCTCGTTTGCGTGCCATAGCCACACTAACCACCAGACCCGAGAGCTCACCCCGCCGTGGTTCTTCACCGCCGCGGCCAGGGCCACCCTAGCTCGCGCTTCAGCGCATCACCATGTTCGCTGAACTCCCAAGAGCACGCAACACCCACCAGCTCCTCCCCTAGTGCATCGTAGCCTCGTTACCATCAACGTCCGGGCTCTGGTCGCATTTACGTCGTCGCCGTCGTTGCTCGGGTCCTCATCGACGTGAATTGATGGCCCCATTGGATGTGCACGAGCACGAGCTCCCTGTAGAACCACTCTGCGTGTCGAATGGGCGTCGGAACAACCGTTCCGGCGTGCCTCCACCGTCGGTTGAGGTCGCCGCCGGCCAAACTCCGGCGGGCTGACGTGGCACTTAGTTAGGGACTAATCACCATTATATAAACTCCCACAGCCACTGACTACAAGCATCACTTCGTGGTCAAACCCAGTCCGCGCTGGTTTTGATCGGGTTTAGACCATGTGACACTGACAAGTGGGTCCCATTGGTCAGGATTTACCTGGACCGGTCAGTTGACCTGCTGACCTCAGCCTGACGCAGTGCTGACGCAGTAAAGCCTTTTTGGAATTAAAATAAATCAGAAAAGGTTTAGAAATTCTAGAAAATGCTTTAAACTTCTAAAAATCTTATAAAATCAACCGTAGCTCAGATGAAAATAATTTATATATGAAAAATTATCAGAAAAATATGAGGATTCTGTTTATGGTGTTTTCGTGCATGTTTGAAAAAGTTAAACCTGTTGATCAGGTCAAATCAATTAAATGGTATTTAAATAACCACCTGTGAAGTTTGAATTTGAATCTTGGATTCAAACCAACTTCATTTAAATTGTTGCTAGTTGCATTAGCTCAAACCACAACATATTTCCATGTCATGATCATGCATCATATTGTTGCATTGCATTGATTGTGTTCCTTCTCTGTTGCCAGTGTTTGTCCCCTGTCAGTAGACGACGTTCCGACGATATGAGATCGATGACACAGATGAAGAGCTTCACTATATTCAGAAGTGCCAGGCAAGCAGAATCCCCTTGTTCAATCTGATACAATCCCACTCTCTCGCTCCTGCTCTCTTTTTCTGCATTAGGACGACAACGTTTCAACGGTTACCTACTGCGATGGTTGAACCCCTTTCCTCTGCATGACCTGTCATTGCCACAGTTAATAGTTGAAACCGACTAGCATGAGTAGGAGTTATTTGAGCCATGATGTGCCTACTCATTCATCTTTGCTTGTCATGCCTGCTATTGCTTAGAGTTTTGTCAGGTCTGATTCATCGGGGATGAATTTGAGTGTGGTCATCATGTCCTACTGTTGGGAGCTAAGTGTGTGAACACGTTTTGGTAAAGGTAGAAGTGAGAGGCCATGTAGGAGTACATGTTGGGTTGTCTCACTGGAACCGTCCTTAAGAACCAAGTTCTGTGTAAGTTGTCCAATGACTAGCTACTACCACACATTGGGTTCTGGTAACTCGACCCCTCTCGACTTATTAATCTACTCGATCTCTGTCCAGGAGTTGCAACTTGTTTCTGGTGTTTATAGGTAGTGTTAGTAGTCTACCAAGTGGCACCCGGTATAGGTGGGCATGGTATAGACTAGGCACCGTGGCCGGGTGTACCAAGCTTCGCCCGTTTGGTTGGCTTGGGAACCCTGTACACATCGTTTGGGGCTATGATCAACACCCCGGTCGGATCTCCTTGCGGATGGAACCCGAATAGGCGATAAACCTGGACTAGATTCTTGTGTGGTTAGTCAGGTCATGGCCGACACCCTCGCCATGCTTCCGCTTGAAGGTTGCCGAGATACACGACGTGTACATGGCGGTAAGTGGCGAGAGAGTGTGTGAAGAAGTACACCCCTACAGGGTTAACAAGATCTATTCGAATAGCCGGGTCCGTGGTTATGGACTTCTTGGATGCTTACGTGGTACATAGACAACTTGAAGTGGATACTCTAAAATGCTCAAGACAAGTGTGACTGCTATGGATGGCCTTCTCGTAGGGAGACGGGAGCGGATCCATAGTGGTATATTGATTGGTGAATATGTGGACTCGTGTGCGCCACCTCAAAAGAGTTACTTGCAGTCGTAGTTCAGGATAGCCACTGAGTCAAAGCTGGCTTGCTGCTGTCAAACTCCACCACCCTTTGTTGATATTGATGCATATGTAGTTAGTTCTGATGTAAGTCTTGCTGAGTACCTTTGTACTCACGTTTGCTTAATTTATGTTTTTGCAGAGAGACTTCAGTCTCACTAGTAGTTCCGCGTGGACTTCGACGTTTAGCTTGTTACCTCAGCTACGATCTTGTGCCCTTGGAAGGGTCTTGTAGATAGTCAGGCTTCTCAGCCTTTTTCATTTGTAGTTGTCTGTACTCAGACATGTTATGCTTCCGTTGCCTGTATGCTCTGTATGTTGGGTCATGTGACCCCTGTTTGTAAAAAATGCTATGATGGCTCTTCTGGGCCTTATCTATATGAGTTGTTGAGTTATGTTGTGATGCCATGTTGTACATCACATACTTACATGTTATGCGTACGTGTAATGTGTATTGCTATGTGTGGGATCCGACACCTAGTTGTTTAGCCTTGGTAGCCTATCTTATGGGGAAATGCCTCCTAGTGGTTCCACTGAGACTTGGTAGCTTGCTACTGCTCTGGAACACTTAGGCTGGTGTGGGGACCCCGACTCAAAAGTTGTGATCACCGAATGCACGTGTATAGTGATCCCAGAGATCAATGCTCACTGAACATACAGAAGCTGAATAACAAGAGTCTTACATCCATACATACCGTATTACACAAATTGTGACCATTATGGTCAAGTCTTGAGTATATCATCGCAGCGGAAATCTTCAATAAAAACTTGGACCCATGCCATCTGCCTTAACCCTACATGCATTCTGGCTAGGAAGCGTCCTAGCTCGCATGTTCATCACCAAGAAATCTTCATCATATCCTGTTCTCTCATGCCTGGCCAATAAAATAACCAGTGGCAAGCCAATGAGTACTTTGAATGTACTCGCAAGCAACCCAAGTCTGATGACAGAATAATTATGCAAGGCTCTACTACTAAATTGACAGTTTTTGCAGAAAGCTAGTTTTTCTTGTGCAAGTATGATCAACATAAAACAAGGGCATGCATGCGTCTGCAACAAGTATCATGAGGTTACAGACATCAACATCGAGGAAGAGTTATGAACAACTCTTGCTCAAGCTCATCGTGACTTTCTCACAAATCACGTCAATAGATTTACCCAAACCGTATTGTTTTCCAGAAACTTAAGGACATAGTCTAAGTAGCACCACCTAACTGTCCTTGACCGTGGACATGGCTATTCGAATAGTTTGACAATCTGCAGAGGTTGCACACTTTAATCACAAGAACCGGGGAACTTCCGTGTCATCCACGACCTGCGATACCTCAAATACCCGGGGTAAGCACCCGATCACTATCTTTCCCTAGACGACACTAACACATAGTCCACTCGATTGGTAACAGCCCCATGCCAAACATTTCACATCTTAAAAATTGTGGAGCCTCGCTCCCATATTCATCTTATACCACAATCATGGGGTACCAACGGTGTGTCCGGTGCCCTGTAAAGACAGTCATGGCCGCCTATCCAAGCATGACCCCGTCCCGAGAGTGACCTTGTGTCACCCCCGTCACTAGTAATGCGGGCACCATGCTAGTATCGGCCTAGGTAATCAATAATGCCCTTTCCCATATAAGGGTAGAGTGGTTGCACATGTTTGGTTGGGACGGTCGACAAATCTTAAATCTAATCCGTCTCTGTAAACAACACCTCCATCAAGCCTCGGTACACTACTTCTCCACCAAGTAGTGCCCTAGTTCCTCATCATCTCCCAGGGGCATTAGTGGCACCCACTGGGTTATTTGCAAGTATGTCAAACCACACTTGTTTCTTTCCATGCATAACCCTGAACTATTTTTCGTAGCCATCTACTATAGCATACATCTATCTACTCCCACCCACATAACCCTCATAGGAAGGTAGGGTCATGCTTGATGCAAGTTTCAATAGTAAAGTAACAAAGGTACCAACCAAAGTGGTCACCACCTCTACATGATTCCGATACATTGATAATAAGGTGCTACGAGACATGCATAAAAAGGTTTCTCAAACATGGTCAAAGGGCTGCTTGCCTTGTCCTTCAGAGTCTTCAAACCTTCTGGTCCATCTCCAAGTACTATGTCTATCTCGTCAACTAACGACGGAAACAATCACAATAAGCAACACAACAAGGCAAAAATAGAAGTGCTTTAAAAATAGGAGTTGGACTTTTCTAGGATACCTCTGGTTATATGAAAAATGACCAAGGTGGTTTCATAGGCATTGGATGAATGGATAGTTTGGAACATTTCAATATGATGGAATCAATGGATTTAATGGACCTACAAGAAGTGTACAGAATAATTATTTAGAAAAATGTGCAAAGCCACCCATTTAACAAGGAATGATTTTAGAAGAAGCTAGGAGTTGGTTTCACTTGATTTGGAGTTCAAAAGAATTTCTTATGATTTTGCAAAGTAGGCTATACATGGATAAATAGACCAATATTTGATGTGGTATAGAAGGTATTGGGAAAAATGTTCAAAAACTAAGTTATGAGCATATAAGTTCCTAGGAATTTGAATCATTGCATTTGGATCAAATTTGAGCTCTTTGTGATTTTCTAAAGTTCACCACAGAAACGGATAAACAGCATTTGGATAAATATCTGTGAAGAAAAGATTTCTGGAAAAATGTGCAAGTAGCACCATGTGATAGATCATGATTTATGGAGTCACTAATAATTTGAATCATCAAATTTGGAGTTCATTTGAATATTTGGGAGATTTTACAAGTCTCTGGAAAAAGAAAAGGAAAAGGAATTACCAAAAGGGATGGATCTGGGCGGCAGCCTTGCGCACTGAGCGAGACTTAGTGGTAGGGCGCCACTGGGCCGGCCCAGCGGCTCGGCCGCACGCGCACACGGGCCACATCGGAGGCGGCTTCATGAAAATACGCCTTCGCACGAGAGAGGCGGTAACGCTAGAAGCTGTCTCCACTTAAACGGGTGGGCCCGCCCACTTGGTCTCTGAGGAAAGTGTTCCATGCCTTTCCTTAATGGAAATTGGAATCTAATATTTCCTTCCTTCATATCAATAATTACACCAATCTTTCTAAGGAAAGGTCTACCAAGAATAAAAGGACATGAAGGATTGCAATCTATATAAGGAACAATGAAATCTACGGGCACATAATTCCTATTGGAAATAATAAGAACATCATTAATTCTTCCCATAGGTTTCTTAATAGTGGAATCCGCAAGATGCAAATTTATAGAACAATCATCAAGCTCATGGAACCCTAGCAAATCACACAAAGTTTTTGGGATAGTGGAGACACTTGCACCCAAATCACACAAAGCATAGCATTCATGATCTTTTATTTTTATTTTTATAGTAGGTTCCCACACATCATAAAGCTTTCTAGGTATAGAAAGTTCCAACTCAAGTTTTTCTTCATAAGATTGCATCAAAGCATCAACTATATGTTTAGTGAAAGCTTTATTTTGACTATAAGCCCGCGGAGAATTTAGCACAGATTGCAACAAGGAAATACAATCAATCAAAGATAAATTATCATAATTGAATCCCTTGAAATCCAAAATAGTGGGTTCATTGCCATGCAAAGTTTTAACCTCTTCACTCCCACTTTTAGCAATTTTAGCATCAAGATCTAAAAACTCTGAATCATTGGGACACCTTAAAGCAGAATCATCTCCAATCCTATTCTCATCAAGATTAATACTAGAAAACAAGGATCTAATAGGAGACACATCAATAACTTTCAGATCTTCATCTTTATTTTCATGATAACTAGAAGAACACGATTTAATATAATCTTCTCTTTTAGCACGCATTCTAGTAGTTCTTTCTTTGCATTCATCAATGGAAATTCTCATGGCTTTGAGAGACTCATCGATTTCATGCTTAGGTGGAATAGATCTAAGTTTCAAAGAATAAACATCAAGAGTAATTCTATCCACACTTCTAGCCAATTGATCAACCTTAAGCATCTTTCAAATTCAGAAGGCATCTTTCCATAAGAGTTGTTGTAGGAATTACCAAAATTATTAAAGGAATTACTAGGAAAAGGCCTAGGATTAAAATTACCTCTATAAGCATTGTTACCAAAATTATTCCTACCAACAAAATTCACATCCAAAGATTCATTGTTATTCTCAATCAAAGTGGACAAGGGCATATCATTAGGATGAGAAGAAGCACTCTTAGCAGCAAACAGTTTCATAAGTTCATCCATCTTTCCACTCAAAACACTAATTTCTTCGATAGCATGCACTTTTTTACTAGTAGATCATTCGGTGTGCCATTGAGAATAATTAACCATAATATTATCTGGGAGTTTGGTAGCTTCTCCTAGGTTGGTTTCCATGAAAGTGCCTCCGGCGGCCGAGTCTAAAAGATTTCTAGAAGCAAAAATCAAGCCAGCATAAAAGTTGTGAATAAGCATCCATAGAATCGAACCATGTGTTGGGCAATTACGTATCATCAATTTCATTCTCTCCCAAGCTTGTGCAACATGCTCATGATCTAGTTGCTTAAAATTCATAATATCGTTTCTAAGAGAGTTGTTCTTAGCAGGTGGGAAATACTTAGAGATAAAAGCATCTTTGCACTTATTCCACAAATCCATACTATTTCTAGGCAAAGAGGAGAACCAAGTTTTAGCACGATCTCTAAGTGAAAACGGAAATAACTTCAATTTAACAATATTGTTATACGTATCCCTTTTCTTTTGCATATCACACAAATCAACAAAGTTGTTTAGATGGGTAGTGGCATCTTCACTAGGATGGCCGGAGAATTGATCTTTCATGACAAGATTCAACAAAGCATCATTGGAGAAGTCACACAATTTGGTATTGTTCTGAGCCATAGTGACAAGAAAGCAACACTCACAAGCAAACAAGCAGCAAGCGAACGATAAACACACAGTGGAAGCAGGGCGAATAAAACAGCAAGGGTGAAGTGGGGGAGAGGAAAACGAGAGGCAAAAATGTAATGCGAAGGATAAGGGTTTGTGATAGGTACTTGGTACATGACTTTTGCGTAAGCCTCCCCGGCAACGGCGCCAGAAATTCTTCTTGCTACCTCTTGAGCTTGTGTTGTATTCCCTCGAAGAGGAAAGGGAGATGCAGCACAGTAGCGTAAGTATTTCCCTCAGTTTTTTTGAACCAAGGTATCAATCCTATAGGAGACCACTCGCGAGTCCCTCACACCTACACAAACGAATAAGAACTTCGCAGCCAACGCGATAAGGGGTTGTCAATCCCTTTACGGTCACTTACGAGAGTGAGATCTGATAGAGATGATAGTTTATATTTTTGGTATTTTTGGTTTAATAAAACAGCAAATAAAAGCGGTAAAAGTAAAGTAGATGTATATTGATATGTTGATAATAGACCCGGGGGCCATAGTTTTCTCTAGTGGCTTCTCTCATTCTACGGCGGGTACACAAATTACTGTCGAGAAATTGATAGAAAAGCGAATAATTATGAGACTATCTAGGCATGATCATTGTATATAGGCATCACGTCCGAGACAAGTAGACCGACTCTTGCCTCCATCTACTACTATTACTCCACACATCGACCGCTATCCAGCATGCATCTAGTGTATTGAGTTCATACGAATAGAGTAACGCCTTAAGCAAGATGACATGAGGTAGAGGGATAAACTCAAGCAATATGATGTAAACCCCATCTTTTTATCCTCGACGGCAACAATACAATACGTTCATTGCTGCCCCTACTGTCACTAGGAAAGGACACCGCAAGATTGAACCCAAAGCCAAGCACTTCTCCCATTGCAAGAACTATAGATCTAGTAGGCCAAACCAAACCGATAATTCGAAGAGACTTGCAAGGATATTATGATCACACATAAAAAGTTCAGAGAAGAACCAAATATCTTTCATAGATAACCTTGATCATAAACTCACAATTCATCGGATCTCGACAAATAGACAGCCAAAAGATATTACATTGAATAGATCTCCTCGATCGAAGACCGAGGAGAACTTTGTATTGAGATCCAGAGAGAGAGAAGAAGCCATCTAGATACTAGCTATGGACCTGAAGGTCTGAGGTAAACTACTCACAAGTCATGGTGATGGCAATGATGATGATGATGAAGGCCTCCGTGATGGATCCCCCTCCGGTGGATCTCCAGAACAGGCTACAAGATGGGATCTCCATGGGAACAGAATCTACGGTGGTGGAATAAGGGTTTTCTCTCTGTGTCTGGAGTTTCTGGGGTACGTGGACTTATATAGAAAGAAGGAGGGCACCGAGGGACACTCGAGTGGGCCTCGAGGAAGGGGGCGCGCCCTGGGAAGGGGGGCGCGCCCCACCCTCGAGGGCCACTCGAGGCTCCCCTGACGTGGTTCTCAAGTTCCTCTGGCATGATTTTCTCCAAAAATATCTCTCGCGAAGGTTTCATTCCGTTTGGACTCCGTTTGATATTCCTTTTCTGCAAAACCCTGAAATAGGCAAAAAACAACAAACTGGCACTGGGCTCTGGGTTAATAGGTTATTCCCAAAAATCATAAAAAAGTGTATAATAAATCCCATAAGACATCCTAGAAGGATAATATAATAGCCTGGAACAATCAAAAATTATAGATATGTTGGAGACGTATCAGTCCACGTACCCTCGTAGACCGAAAGAGGAAGCGTTATGTTAACACGGTTGATGTAGTTGAACATCTTCACGATCCAAATGATCCAAGTACTGAACGTACGGCACCTTCGTGTTCAGCACACGTTAAGCTCGATGACGTCCCTTGAGCTCTCGATCCAGTAGACGGTCGAGGAAGAGTTCCGTCAGAACGACAGCGTGGCGACGATGTTGGTAATGTGATCTGCGCATCACATCGCCTAAGCACTACGACACTATGACAGGAGGAGCAAACTATGGAGAGAAGCACTGGACACGGCTAAGACAAATCTTGGTGTGCCTTTGGTGATCACAGTTAGAGTTGAAGCGTCTCTGGATGTGCTTGGTTCTCTTGTGAATCCTAGATTCATTGGCCAAGGCTATTGCTCCAATGTTGTCACCAAAGATTTTAATTGGACCCAATGCTCCTTCATCCAGCATCCTTCATTTGCTGCTTCTGAAGCAACTATGTACTCTGCTTCACACGTAGATCCCGCCATGACGCTCTGCTTGGAACTGCACCAACTAACAGCTCCACCGTTCAACAAAAAGACGTATCTAGTTTGTAACTTAGAGTCATCCGTATCAGTGACAAAGCTTGCATTGATGTAACCATTTACGATGAGCTCTTTGTCACCTCCATAAATGAGAAACATATCCTTCGTCTGTTTCAAGTACTTCAGGATGTTCTTGACCGCTGTCCTGTGATCCACTCCTGGATTACATTGGTACCTCCCTGCTAGACTTATAGCAAGGCACACATCATGTCTGGTACACACCATTGTGTACATGATAGAACCTATGGCTGAAGCATAGGGAATGACTTTCATTTTCTCTTTATCTTCTGAATTGGTCGGGCATTGAGTCCGACTCAACTTCACACCTTGTAACACAGGCAAGAAACCTTTCTTTGACTGATCCATTTTGAACTTCTTCAAAACTTTATCAAGGTATGTGCTTCGTGAAAATCCAATTATGCATCTTGATCTATCTCTATAGATCTTGATGCCCAATATATAAGGTGTGATAGAAGGTTGTCGGTGTACTAAGATGCGGATACCTTAGTACCCCAACTTGTGCACGGGCAGTGGCAGCTTCCCGTGGCAGGGCTTACCACGTGCTCGCCGGAAACCTTTCTGGTCCCTATGAAGCCATTCAAGAACAAAGTATACAAGTCAGAAGATCAAGGCCCCGGCAAGAGGAGCTTGCCGGGAAGGCCGTACCAGGCCCAAGGTTATCACTTTAGTACAAGACCCTGGCAAGAGGAGCTTGTCAGGAAGGCAAAGGATTACATATCTCAAGAAATGCCTCGGCACATCATGCGCCCTGGCAGGGCCCGGAGAGCGACAAGCTTCCGGACCCGGCAAGATCACTACCCCGGCAAGGTGCTTGCCGGGAAAACCTATGCTGTGTGCCCGCGCTCCAGCTCATCGGCCCACGCGTCGCCCTGGGGCCCTTCCAGGGGCACGTGGCAGATGGCTGTGCAGCTTGGGGCACACGGTGGCAAGCCACGGTGACGAGGCTACCGCCGTGGCGAACGGAGAAGCATGGACGGACGCTTTTGGGGTCGATGGCGACGGGCATTTAAAGCCCTTGTCCCCCACTGTCAAAGTTAGGTGAAGACCACTGTTCATCCACTGTTCATGCACTATTCACACACTGTTACAACTACCACCAAAATTACACTTTTGCCCTCCTCTACGTTGACACCTGTCGGTGACCCCTTGAGCTATAAAAGGAGGCCCATGCACAACGTAGAAAGGGTTCGAAACCTAGACAACTCTCTCGCTCAGTGTAGCTAGTACTGTAGCTCTTCAAGCTCCCGAGCTCAAGAACTCAATACAATCTAAGGCAGGAGTAGGGTTTTACGCGTCCTCGCGGCCCGAACCTGGGTAAACTGTCCGCGTGTGCTACTCGATCTGCTCTCCGTGCTCCCTCCGCTCCCTTACCGCAACGTAGAAGGGGCTCCGGTCCCATAGGTGCTCGTGGGAGGACAGTTTCCCCCGACATCTTTGCCGCGCCAGGTAGGGGGCATCGAGGTTGTGCGGACCTGATCCGGTGCTCACGCGGGCGCACTCTTCATCAACCTCTCCAGCTTCATCAACTTCATCAGCTACAACAACATGCCTCCGAAGAAGAAGGCTTCGGAGGTCGGAGGCCCGTCTGCGTCAATTCCACCGCCACCAGAACCAACGGTTGGTGGAGGAGACGCCGGCGGAAGGGTGGTCGCCGGCGAGGAAACTCACGGCGCCACCAAGTCCAAGGACAAGACGGACGAACGGGCGAATTCCAAGGCCTCGGTGTCCGTGGACGCGCCACGCCTCTCTCGGGACGTGCAAGACCCGCAGCGGCGTGGTACAGGAGGTACCATACGCTTGCTGGGGCGAAGCCAAGACGGAGGATCGCGGGATGCTCAAGGCCAGCGTGCTGGCACGAGCAAGGCGCGGTCGCCGGGATGGGAACGTGCTCCTTCTAACGCTGTTAGAAGTCCGAGCGTGTCCCGCTCCTCGCACCGCTCGCCGTCGTTCCCCTCTTCTCCGGCAGAAGTTCTAGCAAGAGCACAACTGCTCCTCGATTTCCCTCCAGCGGCAGACAAGGCCGAAGACTGGAGAGCGACAATTCAGAGCCTCATCGCCTTCCCCAAGAACGACGCGCCTCAGCAGCCGGCAACCTCGCGGCCGCGACAAGTCGAGCAAGCGAAGGCCGATGGCGACAAGACCGCAGGGGGTGCAACTACCGTGCACTCCCCGCCACGGAAGCAAAAATCGCCGCCCCGCCGGATCAACGTCGACGACGACTCCACGGTGTCGTCGGATCCGCGGGCTCGCCGCGATCAACGCCAAGTCCTAGACGACAGGCGGCAAGAAGACGCTCGGACTCGCATCAAGCGTCGACGAGAAGCCCGAAGACAGTCAGATCAGCGCGCCGGGACCGCTGTCGACGTGCACGCGCCCGGTGAACCAGGCGACTTGCCGTACGCGGCAGGTTGCCCTACGTTCACCCGTGAGCTGCGGCAAGTCCAGTGGCCCAGCATGAAAAATTTCAAGCCCGACGTACCCGAGAAGTACGACGGCAAGACGCACCCCTCGGAGTTCCTCAGCATCTACACCATCGCGGTGCAGGCTGCCGGGGGACGCGACGAGAAGATACTAGCCAACTACTTCCCGCTAGTGCTTAAGCCAAACGTCCGGTCTTGGCTTATGCACTTGCCGGAGAACTCCATTTCTTCGTGGGCGGATTTGTGCCACCAGTTTGTTGGCGCCTTCACGGGAGGCCACAAACCCCACGGCCAGGAGAGCGATCTCCACATCTTGGCCCAGAAGGAGGGAGAATCCCTGCGCAAGTATATCCAGAGATTCAGCTGCGTGCAACACAACATTCCCGACGTCCACCCTGCCGCGGTTATCAGCGCGTTCCACCAGAACGTGCGTAACCGCCGCATGAGGGAAGAGATGGCCATGACCAAAATCCGGGATGTCAGCGAGCTCTACGCTCTGGCCGACAAGTGCACGCGCGCAGAAGAGGGGAGGAGACTCCCCGGAGAGGATACTGGCGCGGGAGGAAGCGACAGTGAGGATGCCGCCCCGGCGAAGAAGAGCCGGCGGCGGAACAACAGAAAGAAGAAGAACAAGGAGGTGGTGGTTGTCGAGCAGTCCGGCAAGGAGGCTCCCGCCAAGAAAGCACAGGCTGGCGGTTCCGGCAAGGAACCTGCCCCTGTAGCGGCAGCCGACAAGCAAGACGGCTCCGACAAGCAGTACTGCAAGATCCACCGCACCAAGGGCCACGATCTCCAGAACTGCAAACGAGTCGAGTACCTCGTAGAAAAGCAGAAGGCTGAATACGAGCGTCGCGGCAAGGGGAAGGCCCAAGGAGGCGGAGGAGAGCCCAGCAAGAAGCGGCCGTTCAATGGCCGGGGAGGACGCCGCGGCAAGGCCAAGCAGCGGCAAGGTGATAGACCTCCCTGGGGCCGCGACAACGATGAGGAAGAAGACGACGATGATGACATGGAGGAAGGAGACAACAGCGAGCAGGAGTTCCAGAAGGCCACAGAGGTTCTGTGTGTCGACGGAGGTGCCTCTCTGCACACTTCCCACCGCCAGCTCAAGCAGTGGGTGCGAGAAGTGAACGCAGCTGAGCTGCCCGTCGAGTCACGCAGGCTGCTGAAGTGGTCCAGCACGCCCATCATCTTTGACCTTGAGGATCACCCTGACCGAACCACTACGGTCGGGTGCTTGCCGATGTTGGTCTCACCAACTATCCGCAACCTCAAGGTCACCAAGATGTTGGTTGACGGCGGGGCTGGCCTAAACTTGATCTCCTCAGCTGTGATCAAGAAGCTACAGATCCCAAACGGCGAGCTCGAAGAAACCGGGTCGTTCCAAGGGATCAACCCGGGAAGGAGCAAGCCGAAGGGCAATATTACTCTACCAATGACCTTTGGCGGGGAGCTCAACTTCAGGACGGAGAGGATAACATTTGATGTTGCTGATATCCCATTACCATACAATGGGATATTTGGACGTCCTGCCCTCGCCAAGTTCATGGCAGCTTCCCACTATGCCTACAACATACTCAAGATGCCGGGGCCGATAAGCGTCATTTCTGTCCCTGGCGACAAGAAGGACGCGCTTATCTGCGCCGACAAGATCTACCGGGATGCAGCAGCCGCAGCAGAGAACAACACACTTGCCGCTGAAGCTCCCGGGGGGAAGGCCAAGACCAAGTCCGGCAAGAGCTCTGGGGCCCACTCCGGCAAACGCACCTCTTCGGAGTGCTGCGCTGCCGTCGAGGACGCACCATCGAGCTCCACCGGCAAGTGCAAGAATGGAATGGCAGCTACACCGGCAACCAAGAAGGTGTCCGCCAAGGAGGACGGCACTGGTGGTACCTTCACCATCAGTGCTACGCTCGACAACAAATAGGAAAACGCGCTCGTTGCCTTCCTGCGGGTGAATGTCGATGTGTTTGCATGGCAACCATCTGACATCCCCGGCATTCCCAGGAAGGTAATTGAGCACAAGCTTGCTGTTTGTCCTCATGCGCGGCCCGTCAAGCAGAAGGTCAGAAAGCAAGCCGTGGAGCGCCAAGAATTCATCGCCGAAGAGATAAAGAAGTTGGAAGCAGTAGGCCTGGTTAGAGGCGTGATCCATCCTACGTGGTTAGCCAATCCAGTTGTCGTGCGCAAGGCCAATGGGAAGTGGAGACTTTGTATAGACTTCACTGATGTGAATAAAGCGTGTCCCAAGGATCCATTTCCCTTGCCGCGTATTGACCAGATTGTTGACTCCACCGCCGGATGTGAGCTGCTTTCCTTACTAGATGCGTACTCAGGATACCATCAGATATTCATGGCCAAGGAAGATGAAGAGAAGACTGCATTCATTACTCCATGTAGCACATATTGCTTCATACGCATGCCCTTTGGATTGAAGAATGCAGGCTCGACATTTGCAAGGGTGGTGCACACTGCTTTTGAGCCACAGATCCACAGAAACGTGGAAGCCTACATGGATGATATAGTGGTCAAGAGCAAGAGCAAAGATACCCTGATCCAAGACTTAGAAGAAACCTTTGAGAATCTGCGCAAGATCGAACTCAAGCTGAACCCCGAGAAGTGCATCTTCAGAGTCCCTTCCGGCAAGCTTCTCGGGTTCTTTGTGTCCCAGAGGGGGATTGAAGCCAATCCCGACAAGATAAAAGCCATCGAGCAGATTGAAGCCCCGAAGCGCGTCAAGGACGTAAGGAGACTTGCTAGTTGTGTGGCTGCCCTCAGCAGGTTCATTTCAAAGTCTGCAGAACGCGCCCTGCCTTTCTTCAAAATCTTGAAAAAGGCAGGTCCTATGAAATGGACTCCGGAAGCGGAGGCAGCGCTGCAAGACTTGAAAGGATAGCTGTCCTCTACTCCGATACTTGTCGCACCTAGGCCACAAGAGAAGTTGCTGTTGTATCTAGCGGCAACCAATCAAGTGGTTAGTGCTGCGTTGGTAGCGGAGAGGGAGGCAGATGAGGAACCCACACCTCCGGCAAGCGAATCCAGCGACAAGCAGGGGGCTACTCCGACAAGCTCTGGCCCCGACAAGGACAAGTCTGCGCAGGAACAAGGAGAAGTGCGAAAGAAGATGGTGCAGCGCCCAGTGTATTTTGTAAGTTCCCTCTTGCAGGGGGCTAGATCAAGATACTCTGGGGTGCAGAAGTTGCTGTTCGGCCTCCTCATGGCCTCAAGGAAGCTGCGCCACTACTTCCAAGCACACGAGATAACAGTGGTCACTCGCTTTCCGTTGAAGAGGATATTGCAGAATCCTGAGGCAACAGGTAGGATCGTCGAGTGGGCACTGGAGCTGTCAAGCTTTGGTCTCAAGTTTGAGAGTACTTCAACCATACAGAGCAGAGCTTTGGCAGAATTCATAGCGGAATGGACCCCAACGCCGGATGAAGAAGTCCAAGAGACAAGCATCCCCGTCCAAGAAGCAAGCAAAGAATGGATAATGTACTTTGATGGTGCCTTCTCGCTGCAAGGCGCCGGAGCCGGCGTGGTACTCATAGCGCCCACCGGAGAGCACCTCAAGTATGTTGTCCAGATGCACTTTCCCAAGGAACAAGCGACAAACAATACTGCTGAGTATGAAGGTCTGCTTGCCGGCCTCAGAATTGCGGCCGAGCTTGTGATCAAGAAGTTGATTGTGCGGGGAGATTCACAGTTGGTGGTCCGACAAGTGAATAAGAGTTATCAGAGCCCTTTGATGGAAGCTTATGTTGATGAAGTGAGGAAGCTTGAAGAGCACTTTGAAGGTCTCCAAATGGAGCACGTCCCAAGAGCTCAGAATGATATTGCGGATGGCCTTTCAAAGTGTGCTGCAATGAAGTTACCTGTGGAACCAGGGACCTTCCTGCTCAAGTTAACTCAACCATCCGTTACACCATCAGTTGGGCAGAACAAGAACAGAAAGTTGGTCTCCGGCGACTACTTGCCGTGATCCGCTCCGGCAACCACCTTTTGTACGAGTCTTGCCGTTGTTGCATGTAAACCTTTGTACAAAGCCGTGCGCAGACCCCGTGCATCAGTAAAGCTTTTGTGCTTCGTGCTATTTGCCGTTTTCATGCTTTTCTTTGTTATTTGCATGCATTGATTGACACCTTGTGCAACGCACAACCCCGGTAAGCATTAGCAAGCCGTGAGGCCCTATACTTGTTTTTCCTCCTCTTTTTCTTTCGATCTTAAGCAAAAGGAATATTCCTCGCGCACAAGTTTGCCGCGGGGGGAAGGAGATGGAGGATGAACCAGGATGAACCAAGTGTTGTTCAAGAAAGAGAAGCCTTAGAGGGGAGCAAACAATCTATGAAAGCTAAGTTACCAAAGTTTGAGTAATTCAAATTTTTTAAATTTTAGTTATCTTCCTTGAACAACCACACTTTGTATGGAAAACCTGTGCGCGGAGGAACCTACCCGTGGCTAGCCGCGCCCTTATTCTGTTTCGAGCACGCTCAACGGCCTAAGTGAGCTGCGACAAGTGTCGCGCCCTTACTTCATTTTCGAGTTCGCTCAGCAGCCTAAGTGTGCTGCGACTAGCTGCGGCAAGGTTGCTTGCCGACAAGGTCTTTGCCAGCAGGCTGCTAAGAGTCCAGCACTCAGCGCTCGCGGCAAGGGCCCTTTGCCGGCAAGTCCCCTAAAAGCGTAGGGTAAAAAGCATACAAAGTGGAGGACCAAAAGCAAGGGAGATAACACTGCATTGTTCGCTCGAAATAAGATTGTATATTACAAAGATAGCTTGCCGCTGTTCTAATCAACTACTGCCTATGACTAAATTGGCAGCGGCAAGGAAAGCAGAAAGCAAAGGAATCTAGTCTACGCGATCGCCTTCACGCCTCGTGATCTTGCTGACCTTGGCGACAATGTGGGCAACCTGCGCCTTCAACGCCTCCTGGTCAGCTTCGGGCGGCAAGGTGCGGAGGACGTTGACGAGGTTGATGCCGGGGTTGCGGTAGACGATCTTCGACAAGACACGCTCCAGGGTGCCCATGCAGAGCCGACGCGCCTCGTCGGCCAGCTGCGCGGAGATCTTCTCCCGCAGCCGCGCAAGCGCCGGCGCAATTCCCCGGAAGAACAGGCTCAACTTGGTGCTGTGGGGGAGATTATCGTCCGGAGAATAAACGAGATGCTCCGCTTTTGGCGCCATCATCTCCGCGTCAATATTGGCGGCGGAGGTGACCAGCTCATCAGTCCACTGCTCCACTGCCCGGCTGAACTGGTTCGCCGAGACGGCGGCGCTCTCCACCAGGCCTCGTTCCTTGCGGAGCTCGTCCTTCAGCTTCGTCTCGCGGTGCCGGGTGGCGTCGAGCGAATCAGTCAGAGTGGAGACCTTCAACTCTAAGTCAGCAATGGAATCCTTGGCGGCAGTGAGCTCGTCGCCTTTCTTGGAGAGACGTACCTGCAAGTCAGAGTTGGTGTGGGCATCTTTCTCCCGCTCCACATTGAGCGCAGTGACTCTGTCCTTGCTCGCCTTCAGGTACAGCTCCAGCTGCTCCACCTTGGCCTCCAGATCTTTCTTGGCGGTCTCTGCGGCGGCTGCAGCGCTCCTCGCCTCCTTCAGAGCCCCGCCAATGGCCTGCTCCCGGGCAGTGAGGTCGTCCTCGTGGGCGTCGAGGTCGACCTTCCGCTGGTTGAGTGCTCCTTCTCGCCGGGACAGCTCCTCGGCGGCCAGTCGCTGCTGCTCCTCGGCCTCAGCTTTCTCAAGGAGGAATGCTTGCTGCTCCTCGGCAAGCCCTTCGCGCTCCTCCGCCAAGTTGCGGAGGGCCGCCTGGTTGGCGGCGCGGAGCTCCGCGGCGCACTTATCCAAGTCAGCTCCAGCCTTGGCGGTGAGAGCTTCCCGAGACTCCAGCTTCGCCTGCCTGGCCCGGTACAGAGCCAGAAGCCGGCGAAGGAGCTTCACCTCTTCGGGCTCGTCGCTACCGCCGGGCGCTTCAACAACCTTCAACCCCGCGGAGGCGAGGACCTCTCTGTCGAAGGTCTCTCCCTCCACGGGGGCTCGAGACGAGGACCCCCACGGGACTTGTATGAAAACCCCGTTGGGGGCCTCCAGGTAGACGCCCTGCCCAGCCGCAGAGGCGGAAGGGTCGGCGGCCGGTGCAGCGCTTGACGCTCCTGCTGCCTCCGGGCAGGCAGTGTGGTCGCCGGTCCCTTCCCCAGCCGCGGCGTCTGCGGGCGGGGCGGTCTCTTCAGCGGCAGGCTCGTCGGCTCCAGCCCCTCCCTCGGGAGCAGTGGCGTTGCCGCCGTCGCCGTGCGCGCCCTCCTCGCCGGTGGCCTCCGTTTCCATCCGCTCCGGTGCAGGAGCATCAGCGGAAGAAAAAGAAAAGAAAAAGTCAAGCAAATATCCAAAAAGACAAGTCCAAGAAGAATAAGCTACAAGATTTACCTTCACGGACTTCTTCAACGACAGGCTCCCTCGCCGGGGAATCCACCCTTGGTGGCAGAGTGGTGGCCCCTGCTGGCGGAGGGCCGCCCGCGCCCTCCCTTGGCAGGGTGCTCACCCTCGTCGGGCTGCTCACCCTTGGCGGGGTACTCGCCCTTGGCGGAGTGCCCGTCCTTGGCGGAGCATTCTCCCTTGCCGGGGAGTTCACCCTTGGCGGGGAGGGTGGAGCAAGTGGCTCGTCGGGGGCGACCTCCTGGTGCTCCCGCGGCTGCGGCTCCACTTCTGCACAAGACAACAAGACTTCAAGATATTAGTACAAGCAACAATCTCAAGCGCGCCCGTCAAGCAGAAAATTAAAAACCAGACTTACGATCGGGGCTGCGCTGGGGGCTGCTCCTCGGAGCAGCAGGTTGATCCGGCAAGTTTGCCGCTGGCACGTCTCCGGTCGCCGCGGCGGGCGAGTCGTCCTCAACCTCGACCACAGGGATCTTGGCCCTCTTCGCCATCCGTTGGGTCAGGGTCCTGAAAGCAAAACAAAAACAAGATCAGAATCAACAGGGAAAATCAAGACAAAATCGAAGAAACTAAAGAAGTACAAGTACTTACTCCTCTTCCTCGTCGTCGGAGCTGAGGGCGGAGAAGTCAAACTCCGCATAGTTTGCTCCCGCGTGAGGAGCTGGAGGGGAAGGTTCTCTCGGGCGCTTTGTGGGCTCCGGGGCTGTGGGCTCCGAAGACCCAGCCCCCGTCGTCGCCGGGGCCCGAGGAGCAGACGGAACACCCGTTCCACTCCGGGAAGATCCTCCCCCGCTTGACGCACGGGCACGGGGCGCCTCCTTGACGACTTCGCTCGTCCTGGTGGCGCGCGTCGCCCGGCGCGCCGGCTACTGTCGAGGCGCCTGCGGGCTCGTCGCCGTAGCCGCCTTACGGAGGTGCTTCCTTGGTTGTTGCGTAGGGCTTGCCGTAGGCGGGGAGTTCTCTGAAGATGAGGAGGCGTCGTCATCGAGATTCAGCGATCCACCAGAGTCTTCGTCAGCCTCGACGTCCTCCTCCCCCCCGGCAGGCCCGCTGGACTCAGCGCCATGCCCAGCGGCCTCGCTCCCTCCAGCGACCTCGCTCCCCCCAGCGACCTCACTCGTCCCGGCAAACTGCACGGAAGGCTCCCCGACAAACTCCTCGGGCGCAAGTTTCAGCAGCTTGAGGATTTCCGCCTCCTCTGCTTGGCTCACTGCGTCCGCGGCCTGTGCCTCTTCCACAGTATACCCAAAGTTACCCGCCGCCGCAGCTGCGACGGCCTCCTCCATCCTGGTGGCGATGTAAGCTATATCCCGTGCCGTAGTGGCCCGGGTGAGGCCCCTGTTCTCCTCGGCATTGCGGGGCGTCTCAACCAAGTTGTCAAAGAAGCTCAGCACGGTGTCCGGCGGAGGCTCTATCCAGGTGGGGACGACACCATGGGAGTCGCACGCAGGCATCATCGCGCACGAGGAATTTCGGGCAGTGATGTTGCACAGCGGCACCAATCCCCGGGAAGGTTTGAACCACTCCGGATGGGCCGGGTCATGCTTGAAGAGCTCTCGGACCATCCCCTTCAACTCCAAGGCAGTGAAGTTATAGTTTAACCCAGGGCGCAGCCTCATGATATCTGCCGCATTGCCGAATTCTCAGGCGGCCCTTTTCCTTTCTTGTAAAGGGGCGATGCGGCGGCGGAGGAAATCTACCCCAACCTCTCCGATAGTCAGATTGGCGACCCGGAGACGAATAATCCTGATAAGGGCGATACTAAGCTTGTTGTCCTCTGGGGCCAATTCACTCCAATCCCTGCCGCGCACTATGGCAGTTGTGCGCGGCGCGGTGAAGGGCTCCGGCTTATCCTCCACCACCTAGCACCAATCGGCTCTCCATTCCTCCCACTTGCCGCGGAGCTCTCCCTTCAGGTACGAGTCCTTCTTGTTCAGCCTGAAGATCCAGGAGATGCCGCCGGAGAGGGGAGCGCCAGCTTCTACTCTGTGCATGAAGAAGTGGCGAAAAAGGGCTACGTTTGGATGAATCCCAACATAGTTTTCGCACAGATGTACGAAAACGGCCATCGTAAGGATGGCGTTGGGGGTGAAATCAAGGAGGTGGAGGCCATATGTGTTCATGACATCACAAAAGAACTCCGAGAACGGAGGGCACAGACCACAGTGGAAAAATGCAGCGAAGAAGAAGTACCCGCCGGGGAACATATCTTTGGCGACGGCGGGGAAGGCTCTGGTGCGGGGATGAGCTTTGGTCTCCCTCGCCCAGAACAAATAATATTTGTTCCGCAGCTCCCTCGCGCCAAGCCTCGGCGCGAAGACCACGCTCCTCTTCCGTAGGGCGGCCAGCTTCGCCGCCTGCTCGCACTTCTCCTTCTTGGCCTTGTCGTTCTTGGCCTTATAGCTTTTCGCCTTGTCGCTCTTCGTCGCCATGGCGGAGGCGGCGAGGGAAGAGGCGAGGAGCTCGACGGCGCCGCGGATGCGGAAGACGGCGGAGGAGGGGCGGAGGCAAGAAGCAGCGGAAGTTTTCTGGAGAATCAAGACGCAATGAAGACGAAGGAGGGGAACTGCCCCTGCTTCCTCTGCTTTTAAGGGGGGAGTGGGGGATGTTCCGCATTTCCCATTAAAGAACAGGCCACGATCTCTCCCACGACGCCGCAATCGACGCGTGCCGTTAGGGAGGGATGCGGCGGATACGGAAGGAGATACGGCTTGCCGTGGGCCGCGTGTGCCCGTGCACTGTCTTGGGCCTGGCCCAACAGTGCTCGGCACCGTGTGTGGCCCAGGCCCGGGGGCTCCTGTCGGTGTACTAAGATGGGGGTACCTTAGTAACCCAATTTGTGCACGGGCAGTGGCAGCTTCCCGTGGCAGGGCTTACCACGTGCTCGCCGGAAACCTTTCTGGTCCCTATGAAGCCATTCAAGAACAAAGTATACAAGTCAGAAGATCAAGGCCCCGGCAAGAGGAGCTTGCCGGGAAGGCCGTACCAGGCCCAAGGATATCACTTTAGTACAAGACCCTGGCAAGAGGAGCTTGTCAGGAAGGCCAAGGATTACATATCTCAAGAAATGCCTCGGCACATCATGCGCCCCGGCAGGGCCCGGAGAGCGACAAGCTTCCGGGCCCGGCAAGATCACTACCCCGGCGAGGTGCTTGCCGGGAAAACCTATGCTGTGTGCCCGCGCTCCAGCTCATCAGCCCACGCGTCGCCCTGGGGCCCTTCCAGGGGCACGTGGCAGATAGCTGTGCAGCTTGGGGCACACGGTGGCAGGCCACGGTGATGAGGCTACCGCCGTGGCGAACGGAGAAGCATGGACGGACCCTTTTGGGGTCGACGGCGACGGGCATTTAAAGCCCTTGTCCCCCACTGTCAAAGTTAGGTGAAGACCACTGTTCATCCACTGTTCATGCACTATTCACACACTGTTACAACTACCACCAAAATTACACTTTTGCCCTCCTCTACGTTGACACCTGTCGGTGACCCCTTGAGCTATAAAAGGAGGCCCATGCACAACGTAGAAAGGGTTCGAAACCTAGACAACTCTCTCGCTCAGTGTAGCTAGTACTGTAGCTCTTCAAGCTCTCGAGCTCAAGAACTCAATACAATCTAAGGCAGGAGTAGGGTTTTACGCGTCCTCGCGGCCCGAACCTCGGTAAACTGTCCGCGTGTGCTCCTCGATCTGCTCTCCGTGCTCCCTCCGCTCCCTTACCGCAACGTAGAAGGGGCTCTGGTCCCATAGGTGCTCGTGGGAGGACAGTTTCCCCCGACAAAGGTGTACCCAACAATTTCCTTTGCGTATCATATGAAGACACATTTCTCCGATTTGTGTTCGAGCTTGTCAGGTTGAAGATTTTTCACATAAGCATCGCAGCCCCAAACTTTAAGAAATGACAACTTGGGTTTCTTGCCAAACCACAGTTCATAAGGTGTCGTCTCAGAGGATTTAGATGGTGCCATATTTAACGTGAATGCAGCTGTCTCTAAAGCATAACCCCAAAACGATAGCGGCAAATTGCTAAAAGACATCATAGGGTGCATCATATCTAATAATGTATGGTTACGACGTTCCGACACTCCATTACACTGTGGTGTTCCAGGCGGCGTGAGCTGCAAAACTAGTCCACATTGTTTCAAATGAAGACCAAACTCGTAAATCAAATATTCGCCTCCACGATCAGATCGTAGAAACTTAATTTTATTGTTACGATGATTTTCTACTTCACTCTAAAATTCCATGAACTTTTCAAATGTTTTAGACTTACGTTTCATTAATTAGATATACCCATCTCTACTCAAATCATCTGTGAAGGTAAGAAAATAAGGATACCTGCCGCGAGCCTCAACATTCATCGGACCGCATACATCGGTATGTATTATTTCCAACAAGTCAGTTGCTCGCTCCATTGTTTCGGATAACGGAGTTTTAGTCATCTTGCCAATGAAGCAGGGTTCACAAGTAGCAAGTGATTCATAATCAAGTGATTCCAAAAGCTCATCAGCATGGATTTTCTTCATGCGTTTTATACCGATATGACCTAAACGACAGTGCCACAAATAAGTTGCACTATCTTTATTAACTTTGCATCTTTTGGCTTCAATATTATGAATGCGTGTATCATTGCGATCGAGAATAAACAAAAATAGACCACTCATCAAGGGTGCATGACCCTAAAAGATATTACTCATATAAATAGAACAACCATTATTCTCTGATTTAAAGGAATAACAGTCTTGTAACAAACAAGATCCAGATATAATGTTCATGCTCAACGCTGGCACCAACTAAGAATTATTTAGGTCTAAAATTAATCCACAAGGTAGATGTACATGTAGCTTGTTGACGGCGATCACATCGACTTTGGAACCATTTCCCACGTGCATCGTCACCTCGTCCTTAGCCAATCTTCGTTTAATCCGTAGCCCCTATTTCGAGTTACAAATATGAGCAACCGGACCAGTATAAAATACCCAGGAGCTACTACAAGCATTAGTAAAATACCCAGGAGCTACTACACATCAATAACATGTATATCAAATATACCTTTCTTCACTTTGCCATCCTTCTTATCCGCCAAATACTTGGGGCAGTTCCACTTCTAGTGACCAGTCCCTTTGTAGTAGAAGCACTCAGTTTCAGGCTTGGCTCCAGACTTGGGTTTCTTCCTAGGAGTAGCAACTGGCTTTCTATTCTTCATGAAGTTCCCCTTCTTTCACTTGCCCTTTTTCTTGAAACTAGTGGTCTTGTTAACCATCAACACTTGATGCTCCTTTTAGATTTCTACCTCCGCAGTTTTGAGCATTGCGAAGAGCTCAAGAATTGTCTACTACATCCCTTACATATTATAGTTCATCACGAAGCCTTTATAGGTTGGTCGTAGAGTTTGAAGAACTCTGTCAATAACACTATCATCATCAACTATAACTCCAAGCTGAGTCATGTGGTTATGGTACCCAGACATTCTGAGTAAGTGCTCACTGACAGAACTGTTCTCCTCCATCTTGCAGCTATAGAACTTGTTGGATACTTCATATCTGTAAACTTGGGTATTTGCTTCAAACATTAACTTCAACTCTTGGAACATCTCATATGCTCCATGACGTTCAAAACGTCTTTGAAGTCCCGATTCTAAGCCATAAAGCATGGCACACTGAACTATCGAGTAGTCATAACATCAGGGGTTGCTCCTGCAGCGGGCCTTTCTCATAGCGGTGCTTCAAGGGCATAAATCTTCTATGCAACAATGAGGAGAATCCTCATGTTACAAACCCAGTCCGTGTAGTTCCTACCATAATCTTTCAACTTAGCTTTCTCTAGGAACGCATTAAAATTCAACGGAACGGTAGCACGGGCCATTTATCTACAACATAGTATACAAAAACTATCAGGACTAAGTTCATGACAAATTAAGTTCAATTAATCATACTACTAAAGAACTCACACTTAGATAGACATCCCTCAAGTTATCTAAATGATCACATGATCCAAATCAACTAAACCATGTCCGATCATCATGTGAGATGGAGTAGTTTTCAATGGTGAACATGTTATATTGATCATATCTACTATATGATTCATGCTCGACCTTTCGGTCTCCAGTGTTCCGAGGCCATGTCTGTACATGATAGGCTCATCAAGTTTAACCCAAGTATTCTACATGTGCAAGACTGTCTTACACCCATTGTATGTGAACATAGATCTTATCACACCCGATCATCACGTGGTGTCTCAGCACGACAAACTGTCGCAATGGTGCATACTCATGGAGAACACTTGTACCTTGAAGTTTTGTAAAGGATCATCTTATAATGCTACCGCCGTTCTAAGCTAAATAAGATGCATAATAAGATAAACATCACATCCAATCAAAATATGTGACATGATATGGCCATCATCATCTTGTGCTTTTGATCTCCATCTCCAAAGCATTGTCATGATCTCCATCGTCACTTGCTTGACACCATGATCTTCGTCGTAGTGTCGTGGTCGTCTCGCCAACTATTGCTTCTACTACTCTCGCTAACTCATAGTGATAAACTAAAGCAATTACATGGCGTTCACAATTCATACAATAAAGAGATAGCCATAATGCTCCTGCTGGTTGCTGATAATTTACAAAATATGATCATCTCATACAATAATGTATAACTAATAACGTCTTGAATATATCACATCACAACATGCCCTATTATAACACACAAGTGTAGGGGATCAGTTGTAGCCTCTTTCGATAAGTAAGAGTGTCGAACCCAACGAGGAGCTAAAGGCCGAACAAATATTCCCTCAAGTTCTATCGACCACCGATACAACTCTACACACGCTTGATGTTTACTTTACCTAGAACAAGTATGAAACTAGAAGTAGTTTGTAGTTTTTGTGGGATAGGTTTGCAAGAATATAAAGAACACGTAAATATAAACTAGGGTCTATTCAGACAAAGAAGCAATAAAGTTAGTGATAGCGAGTGTGGAAAAGTGGTGGTAGGAGTTGCGAAATTGCCCTTGAGAAATTGACTATGTTACTAGACCGATAGAAAGTTTTATGTGGGAGAGGCCACTGCTAGCATGTCATCCCTTACTTGGAATTCTATGCTCTTGTGATTGGAACTATTAGAAAGCATCCGCAACTACTAACGTTCATTAAGGTAAAACCCAACCATAGCATTGAGATATATTGGTCCCCCTTTAATCCCGTATGCATCAATTTCTACGCTAGGTTGAAGCTTCTGTCACTCTTGCCCTCCAATACATAGTCCTATCAACATACAACTAACCCTATGGTATGAACCGTGCGCGCGCTCATATGATGGGCACCAAAGGACAACAACATAACCACAAGCAATTTAAATCAATCATAGCAATTCACCAATAACAGAAAGGACAATGATAATTTACTCAGACATCATAGGATGGCAATACATCATTCGATTATAATATGAAGCATAAAGCACCATGTTCAAGTAGAGAGTACAGCAGGTTGCGGGAGAGTGGACCACTGTAAATAGATGGGGGGAGGTGATGGAGATGTTGGTGGAGATGACTGAGGTGTTGGTGTAGATCGCCGTCACATGATGATGGCGCCGGTGGCACTCCGGTGGCACCGGAAGCGTGGGGGAGAGTGCCCCCCTCCTTCTTCTTCTTCCTTGACCTTCTCCATTGGTGGGAGAAGGGTTTCCCCTCTGGTCCGTGGCCTCCATGGTGGCGGAGGGTCGAGAGCCTCTCCAAGATTGGATATGTCTCTCTGTCTCTCTCTGTTTCTGCGTTCATAGATTCTGGCCCTTCACTGTTTCTTATATTCCCGGAGATCCGTAACTCCGATTGGGATGATTTTTTGACACGATTTTTATCCGGATATTAGCTTTCTTGCGGTGGATGAAGGGCATCAACCACATTACGGTGTGGCCACGAGGGCCCATGTTGCGCCTACCCCTAATGGGCGCGCCCCCCTGCCTCGTGGCCCACTCGGGCATCGTCTCACGTTGGTTCCGCTTCCCAAAATTCACATATATTCCAAAAAAATATCCATCAGTTTTTATTCCGTTTGGACTCCGTTTTATATGGATATTCTGCGAAACAAAAAACATGCAACAAATAGGAACTGGCACTAGGCACTAGATCAATATGTTAGTCTCAAAAATAGTATAAAAAGTTGCCAAAAGTATATGAAATTTGTAGAATATTGGCATGGAACAATCAAAAATTATAGATACGATGGAGACGTATCAGCATCCCCAAGATTAATACCTGCTCATCCTCGAGTAGGTAAATGATAAAAAAGATAATTTTTGATGTGGAATGCTACCTAGCATAATATTTATCATGTAATCTAATAATGGCATGAATATTAAGACATGAGTGATTCAAAGCAATAGTATATCATTTGACATAGAAGAATTTAATACTCGGGCATCCCAACAAGAAATCAATTCTTTCAAAATATCAATGCTAAAGAACGCTATCCCTACAAAATCATATAGTCTTTTATGCTTCCCTTTTTCTTAACACAAGGTACCCCTCATGCCCATCCCGGTGTCAGCCAAGCAATTGTTTTCATACTTTACTTTTTCGAACTTTTTCAACTCTTCACGCAATACATGAGCGTGAGCCATGAATATAGCACTATGGGTGGAATAGAAGGTGGTAGTAGACAAAAGTAGGGAGAAAGTCTCACATCGACTAGGTGTATCAATGAGCTATGGAGATGCCCATCAATAGATATCAATGTGAGTGAGCAGGGTTTGCCATGTAACGGATGCACTAGAGATATAAGTGTATGAAAGATCAAAAGAAAACTAATGGGTGTGCATCAACTTGCTTGCTCATGAAGTCCTAGGGCATTTGAGGAAGCCCATCGTTGGAATATACAAGCCAACTTCTATAATGAAAATTCCCACTAGTATATGGAAGTGACAACATAGGAGACTCTCTATCATAAAGATCATGGTGCTACTTTGGAGCACAAGTGTGGAAAAAAGTTAGTAGCATTGTCCATTTTTTCTTTTTCTTTTTTTTGGGCCTTCCTTTTTTTATTTGCCCTTTTTTTTCTTTTGGCCTTTCTTTTTTTTTTCTTTTTTTTTCAACGGACAATGCTCTAATAATGATGATCATCACACTTCTATTTACCTACAACTCGATACTAGAACAAAAATATAACTCTATATGAATGCCTCCGACGGTGTACCGGGATGTGCAATGATCTACCGTAGCAATGACATCAAAAAACGGACAAGCCGTGGAAACATCATGCTAGCTATCTTACGATCATGCAAGCCAATATGACAATGATGGTGCGTGTCATAATAAATGGAACGGTGGAGTTACATGGCAATATAGCTCGGAATGGCTATGGAAATGCCACAATAGGTAGGTATGGTGGCTGTTTTGAGGAAGGTATATGATGGGTGTATGGTACCGGCGAAAGTTGTGCTGTACAAGAGAGGCTAGCAATGGTGGAAGGGTGAGAGTCCGTATAATCCATGGACTCAACATTAGTCATAAAGAACTCACATACTTATTGCGAAAAATCTATTATCCCTTGAAGCAAAGATACTACGACGCATGCTCCTAGGGGGGAGGTTGGTAGGAGTTAACCATCGCGCGCCCCCGACCTTCAAGCGAAGATAAACAATCAAAATACAATGCGCGCCAATTTGGTTACATAGTTAGGAGACCATACGTGCATGCTTCGGGAATCACAGACCTTAACACCAATATTTTTACTAAACCATAATCATTCACTAGTTCCTCCCACATATTAGCATCTCTATATCGCACAACTACTGCAAGGAATCAAACATATCATATTCAGCGATCTACAAGTTTATGTAGGATTTTATGACTAACCATGTGAATGACCAATTCCTGTCAACTCTCTAAATATATATAAGTGAAGCAAGAGAGTTTTAATTCTCGCTACAAAAGTTATGCCCACGCTCTAACGATTATAAGTGAAGCAAAAGAGCATTCTACAAATGGCGGTTTCTATGTGAAGAGAAACAGGCAATCCAAACTTCAAATGATGTAAGTGAAGCACATGAAGTATTTTATAAATCCATACTCAAAAGATATAAGTGAAGTGCAAAGAGCATTCTATAAATCAACCAAGGACTATCTCATACCAGCACGGTGCATAAAAGAAAAGCTTAAAACTAAATGCAAAAGACGCTCCAAGCTCTGCACATATCACATGAATGAACGAATTTTGAAAACATACCGATACTTGTTGAAGAAAGAGGGGATGCCTTCCGGGGCATCCCCAAGCTTAGACGCTTGATTCTCCTTGAATATTTACTTGGGGTGCCTTGTGCATCCCCAATCTTGAGCTCTTGCCTCTCCTTCTCCTCACATCGAGACCTCCTCGATCTTCGAACACTTCATCCACACAAAACTTCAACAGAAAAATCGGTAAGATCCCTTAGTATAATAAAGCAAATCACTACTCTAAGTACTGTTGAAAACCAATTCATATTTTGTTTTTTCATTGTAGCTACTGTAATATAACTTTTCCATGGCTTAATCCACTGATAGAAATTGATAGTTTCATCGAAACAAGCAAAGTATGCATCAAAAACAGAATCTGTCTAAAACATAATAGTCTGTAATAATCTAAACATTCACCATACCTATGGTACTTGAAAAATTCTTCCAAAATTAGGAAAAATAAATAATTTGTATAGAAAGATAGTGCAAAAAGTTTTACAACCATTTGACGTTCCAGAAAATAATGTAAAATCACGCACTACAGCCAAAGTTTCTGACTTGCACCGCACAAACCAACAAGCATTGTAAACATCCTAAAGGCAAACCTTGGCACATTATTTTTATAATACAATGGAATTGTACAAGGGGATAATTATTATGGTTGAAAAGTTTCTGTAATTAAGATGCACAAAGTTTCCATAGGCATGAACAAAGTTCAAGGACGTCCCCCCGCTTCAACGGTGCTCGTCCTTCTTACTTTCACTTTTCTTTTTGAAAAAGTTTTAGGTTCCCCTCTTTATTTTTTGTTTTTAAACTTTATAAAAGCACACAACAGAAATAAATGACTCTCTAAAACTTCCGGGTTGTCTCCCTTGCAGCTCTTTCTTTAAAGCCATTAAGCTAGGCATATAGTGCTCAAGTAATGGATCCACCCGGATCCCAAGGTATATCAAAGCCAATTTTAATTAACAATGATTTGACATTTAGTAGTGAGCACAAAATGATATATATCATGCAAAAAAGTAGTCTAACTCTCTTTCTATGCATCGGCATGTCATAAAAGACCAATTCATGCACATCAAGTAAAGGCCAATGCATAGTATAAGCAGTTTCTTGCAATTTTATCGTGTTGGAAACATAGAGAGGCGGAGATGTAGTTCCTCTCTCTTAATAATTGCAAGTAGGAGCAGAAAGCACATGCATATTATATTCATCAAAATCATTATGTTTAAAGGAAAAAGGCAACCCATCAATATAATCCTTAATAAGTGCAAACTTCTCCGATATAGTGTAGTTTGGAGAAATTAAAAAGATAATCGGACTATCATGTGTGGGTCCAATAGAAACTATCTCATATTTAACATAAGGAACTATAGCAAGTTCATCTCCATAAGCATAGTTAATATTGGCATCTTGGCCACAAGCATAGCAAGCATCATCAAAAAGGGATATTACAAAAGAATCCAAGGGATCATAGCAATCATCATAGCATTCATCCTTCGGTAAGCACGAAGGGAAATTAAAGAATGTATGAGTTGAAGAGTTACTCTCATTAGAAGGTGGGCACGGGTAGCTAATCCGCTCTTCCTCCTTTTGTTATTCGCTCTCCTCGTCATCTTTTTCATCTAATGAGCTCACAATGTCATCAGTTTCTTCTTCCATAGTTTCCTGCAAAATATTAGTCTCTTCTTGGACAACGGAGACTTTCTCAATAAACGCATCAATATTGGAGTTATATTCATAATTCAAATAGCAATATTTCAATATAGTAAGATTTTCAGGCCTATAAACATCATCATTAAAAGCATCATTCTTTTTAAACAGAGATTCAATTTCATAAAGCACCCTTAAAAGCAACGAATTATTCTATTTGTTCCACATCGTAATAATCATATATACCATTAGCATAAGAAGCTAAGGTTTCATCATCATTAATTTGCATGAAAAGGGAAGGTGTGGAGCCTTCATCCTAGAGCAACAAGTATAATCATAACTCAAGCATAGTTGTCGAGCATACCAACGCAACATATAAATTTGATCCCATAATAGTTTCCCTTTTTGTGTCATGCGATAATCCCTAAAGTATTCACGTTGATCCAACGTTACTCCCATTACATAGTTGAATGGGGTTTTCTCAGGATTATCAAAGTAGTACATAATATCTTTCACATAATGAGCATCGAGGGTTTTAGGAGGTTCCCCATCTCCATGAGTAGCAAGTACACCTAAGTTTTTTGGTATTTCGTGTTCCATATCCATAACTGAAGATAGAGAACAACCTAGAACAGCAAATAAAATCTACTTAGTGATAAAGCAAACAAGCACACACGAGAATATTCACCCCACGCTATTGCTCCCCCGCAACGGCGCCAGAAAAAGGTCTTGATAACCCACAAGTGTAGGGGATCAGTTGTAGCCTCTTTCGATAAGTAAGAGTGTCGAACCCAATGAGGAGCTAAAGGCACAACAAATATTCCCTCAAGTTCTATCGACCACCGATACAACTCTACGCACGCTTGACGTTTACTTTACCTAGAACAAGTATGCAACTAGAAGTAGTTTGTAGTTTTTGTGGGATATGTTTGCAAGAATATAAAGAACACGTAAATATAAAGTAGCGGCTGTTAAGACAAAGACGGAATAAAGTTAGTGATAGCGAGTGTGGAAAAGTGGTGGTAGGAGTTGCGAAATTACCCCTAAGCAATTGACTACATTACTAGATAGATAGCAAGTTTTATGTGGGAGAGGCCACTGCTAGCATGTCATCCCTTACTTGGAATTCTATGCACTTATTATTGGAACTATTAGCAAGCATCCGCAACTACAAACGTTCATTAAGGTAAAACCCAACCATTGCATTGAGATATATTGGCCCCCCTTCAATCCCGTATGCATCAATTTCTATGCTAGGTTGAAACTTCTGTCACTCTTGCCCTCCAATACGTAGTCCTATCAACATACAACTAACCATATGGTGTGATCCATGCGCGCGCTCATATGATGTGTACCAAAGGACAGCAACATAACCACAAGCAATTTAAATCAATCATAGCAATTCACCAATCACCGATAGGACAATGATAATCTACTCAGACATCATAGGATGGCAACACATCATTGGATTGTAATATGAAGCATAAAGCACCATGTTCATGTAGAGGGTACATCGGGTTGCGGGAGAGTGGACCGCTGTAGATAGATGGGGGGAGGTGATGGAGATGTTGGTGAAGATGACAGAGGTGTTGATGTAGATTGTTGTCACATGATGATGGCCCCGGTGGCACTCCGGTGCCACCGGAAGCGAGGGGGAGAGAGCCCCCCTCCTTCTTCTTATTCCTTGGCCTTCTCCCTAGGTGGGAGAAGGGTTTTCCCTCTGCTCCATGGCCTCCATGGTGGCAGAGGGGCGAGAGCCCCTCCGAGATGGATCCGTCTCTCTAACTCTCTCTGTTTCTGCGTTCTCATATTCTGGCCCTTCACCATTTCTTATATTCCCGGAGATCCGTAACTCCGATTGGGCTGATTTTTTGAGACGATTTTTATCCGGATATTAGCTTTGTTGCCGCGAAAGAAGGGCATCAACCGCCTTACTGTGTGGCCATGAGGGCCAAGGACGCGCCTACCCCTGGTGGGCGCGCCCCCAGCCTGATGGCCCACTCGGGCATCGTCTCACGTTGGTTCCGCTTCCCAAAATTCACATATATTCTAAAAAAATCTCCGTCCGTTTTTATTCCACTTGGACTCCATTTGATATGGATATTCTGCGAAACAAAAAACATTCAACAAATAGGAACTGGCACTTGGCACTGGATCAATATGTTAGTCCCAAAAAATAGTATAAAAAGTTGCCAAAAGTATATGAAAGTTGTACAATATTGGCATGGAACAATCAAAAATTATAGATACGACGGAGACGTATCACCCTACAAAAACAAGTTAGACATCCTCTACTTTGTTATTGCAAGTTTTACATGGCTACTACGGTCTTCTAGCAAGAACGACTCTTACCTACGCATTAAAACCACGACGATTTTTCATCAAGTGTGCTGTTTTAACCTTCAACAAGGACCAGTCGTAGTCACACTCGATCCAACTAAAGTTGGAGAAACAGACAACCACCAGCCACCTGTGTGCAAAGCACGTCGGTAGAACCAGTCTCATGAACGCGGTCATGTAATGTAGGTCCGGGCCACTTCATCCAACAATACCACCGAATCAAAGTAAGGCGTTGGCGGTAAGCAGTATGACTATTATCGCCCACAAATCTTTGTGTTCTACTCGTCCATATCATCTACGCATAGACGTGGCTCATGATGCCACTATTGCGGGATGGAGCATGCAATTTAAAAAAAAATCCTACGCTCACTCAAGATCTATCAAGGAGATGCATAGCAACGAGACGGGGAGAGTGTGTCCACGTACCATCGTAGACCAAAAGTGGAAGCGTTATGCTAACGCGGTTGATGTAGAACGTCTTCACGATCCAATCGATCCGACCGAATGTACGATACCTCCATGTTTAGGACACGTTCAACTCGATGATGTCCCTCGAGCTCTTGATCGAGCAGACGGTCGAGGGATAGTTTCGTCAGCACGACGGTGTGGCGACGGTGTTGGTGATGTTATCCGCGCAGGGCTTCGCCTAAGCACTACGACGCTATGATCAGAGGAGCAAACTGTGGAGGGGGGCACCGCACATGGCTAAGACAAATCTTGGTGTACCCTTGGGGTGCCCCTGCCCACGTATATAAAGGAGGGGAGGAGGAGGAGGAGGCAAGCCTAGGGGTGGCACGCCATGGGGGGTCCTACTAGGACTCCGTTCCTAGTAGGATTTGCCCCCTCCCCCTTCCTTCCAATGTAGAGGGGGAAAGTGGAAAGGGGGGAGAGGAGAAGGAAAGGGGGGCCACGCCCCCACTCCCTCTCTCCACTATGGCCCAATAGGCCCAATAACTTTACTGGGGGGGTCTGGATAGCCTCCCGGTACTCCGATAAATCCCCGAACCTCTACGGATTCATTCTGGTGTCCGTATACAACATTCCAATATATGAATCTCTACCTCTCGACTATTTCGAGACTCCTCGTCATGTCCATGAGCTCTTCCGGGACTCCCAACAAACTTCGATCACTAGAACACAAAATTCATAATAGAAATCGTCATCCCAATAGCGTACCTTATGGGTTCGAGAACTATGTAGACATGACTCAGACACATCTCCGCTAAATAACCAATAGCGTAACCTGGATGCTCATATTGGCTTCTACATATTCTACGAAGATCTTTATCGGTCAAACCGCACAACAACATACGTTGTTCCCTTTGTCATCGGTATGTTACTTGCCTGAGATTCGATTGTTGGTATCATCGTAACTAGTTCAATCTCGTTACCAGCAAGTCTCTTTACTTGTTTTGTAATGCATCATCCCGTAACTAACTAATTAGTCACATTGGTTGCAAGGCTTATTGGGATGTGCATTATCGAGAGGGCCTAGAGATACCTCTCCGATACTCGGAGTGACAAATCCTATTCTCGATCTATGCCAACTCAACAAACACCTTTGGAGACACCTATATAGCATCTTTATAATCACCCAGTTACGTTGTGATGTTTGACAGCATACAGGGTGTTCCTCCGGTATTCGGGAGTTGCATAATCTCATAGTCATGAAGAAAGCAATAACAAATAAACTGAACAATCATTATGCTAAGCTAACGGATGGGTCTTTTCCATCACATCATTCTCCTAATAATGTGATCCCATTAATCAAATGACAACACATGTCTATGGTTAGGAAACATAACCATCTTTGGTCACCGACTAGTCAAGTAGAGGCAAACCAGGGACACTCTATTTTGTGTATGTATTCATAGATGTACTAAGTTTCCAGTTAATAGAATTATAGCATGAGTAATAAAAATTTACCATGATATAAGGAAATATAAATAACATATTTATTATTGCGTTTAGGGCATATTTCCTTTAGTCTCCCACTTGCAGTATAGTCAATAATCAAGATTACATAGTAATGATTCTAACACCCATGGAGTCTTGGTGTTGATCATGTTTTGCTCGTGGAAGAGGCTTAGTCAACGGGTTAGCAACATTCAGATCCATATGTATTTTTCTAATATCTATGTCTCACTCCTTGACTTGATCGCAGATAGAGTTGAAGCGTCTCTTGATGTGCTTGGTTCTCTTGTGAAACCTGGATTCGATGGCCAAGGCTATTACTCTGATGTTGTCACAAAAGATTTTCATTGCACCCGATGCACTAGATATTACACCTAGATCGGATATGAACTCCTTCATCCAGACTCCTTCATTTGCTGCTTCCGAAGCAGCTATGTACTCCGCTTCACACATAGATCCCGCCACGACGCTCTACTTGGAACTGCACAAACTGACAGCTCCACCGTTCGACAAAAATACATATCCGGTTTGTGACTTAGAGTCATCCATATCAGTGTCAAAGCTTGCATTGACGTAACCGTTTACGACGAGCTCTTTGTCACCTCCATAAATGAGAAACATATCCTTCGTCCATTTCAGGTACTTCAGGATGTTCTTGACTGCTGTCCAGTGATCCACTCCTGGATTACTTTGGTAACTCCCTGCTAGACTTATAGCAAGGCACACATCAGGTCTGGTACACAGCATTTCTTAGATGATAGAACCTATGGTTGAAACATTGGGAATGAATTTCATTTTCTCTTTATCTTCTGAAGTGGTCGGGCATTGAGTCTAACTCAACTTCACACCTTGTAACACATGCAAGAAACCTTTCTTTGATTATCCATTTTGAACTTATTCAAAACTTTATCAAGGTATGTGCTTTGTGAAAGTTAAATTAAGCGTCTTGATATATCTCTATAGATCTTCATGCCCAATATATAAGCAGCTTCACTGAGGTATTTCATTGAAAAATTCTTATGCAAGTATCCTTTTATGCTATCCAGAATTTCTACATCATTTCCAATCAACAATATGTCATCCACATATAATATCAGAAATGCTACAGAGCTCCGACTCACTTTCTTGTAAATACAGTTTTCTCAAAAAGTCTTTATAAAACCATATGCATTGATCACTTCACCAAAGCGTATATTCCAACTCTGAGATGCTTGCACCAGTCCATAGATGGATCGCCGGAGCTTGCACACTTTGTAAGCACCTTTAGGATCGACAAAACCTTCTGGTTGCATCATATACAACTCTTCTTTGATAAATCCATTAAGGAATGCAGTTTTGACATCCATTTGCCAGATTTCATAATTATAAACTATGGGAATTGTTAACATGATTCGGACAGACTTAAGCGTCGCTACAGGTGAGATGATCTCATCATAGTCAACTCCTTGAACTTGTCGAAAACCTTTCACAACAAGTTGAGTTTTGTAGACAATAACATCACCATCGGCGTCAGTCTTCTTCTTAAAGATCCATTTATTTTCAATGGCTTGCCGATCATCGGGCTACTCAACCAAAGTCCATACTTTCTTCTCATACATGGATCACATCTCAGATTTCATGGCCTCAAGCCATTTTGCGGAATTTGGGCTCATCATTGCTTCCTCATAGTTCGTAGGTTCATCATGATCGAGTAACATGACTTCCAGAATAGGGTTACCATACCACTTTGGCACGTAACGTACTCTGGTTGACCTACGAGGTTCGGTAGTAACTTGAACTCAAGTTTCATGATCATCATCATTAGCTTCCTCACTAACTGTTGTAGAAATCACTAGAACTGATTTCTGTGATGAACTACTTTCCAATTCGGGAGAAGGAATCACTGGAACTCCTTCTCTAGAAAGGATCCATTCATAGCAACGAATATATTGCCTTAGGATCTGTGATGGAAGGTGTACCCAACAGTTTCCTTTGGGTATCATATGAAGACACATTTCACCGATTTGGGTTCCAGCTTACCATGTTGAAGCTTTTTCACATAAGCATCGCAACCCCAAACTTTAAGAAACAACAACTTGGGTTTCTTGCCAAACCACAGTTCGTAAGGTGTCGTCTAAACGGATTTAGATGGTGCCCTCACTACTGGAATCTGGCACTTTGCCATCTGCCATGGCATATGGTAAAGGCATGATCGGCGGATGGCAAAGGCTTTGCCATCAGCCAGCAGATGGCAAACAGTTTGTCTTTATTCTAGTGGGCAAAGGCTTCTTTGCCATTTGCTGGCTGATGGCAAAGAGCCTGTGACTTTGCCATCAGCTTGCAGATGGAAAGGCTCTTAACGGGGTTAGCCCCGTTAGAAGGATAACGGCATACTTTGCCATCTGCCAGCAGATGGCAAAGGATGCAGGCTCTTTGCCATCTGCTGGCTGATGGCAAAGGCTGCAGGCTCTTTGCCATCTGCTGGCTGATGGCAAAGGCTGCAGGCTATTTGCCATCTGCCAGCAGATGGCAAAGGCTGCATACTTTGCCATCAGCTAGCTGATGGCAAAGAGCCCAATTAGGCCAGTCCAAATTTTTTCTCTGGATGACACGTGGTTTCTTTGCCATCTGCCAGCTGATGGAAAAGCTCTTTGCCATCTGCCAGCAGATGGCAAAGTGTCTATATTGCCCCATTTAATTTTGTTTTTCTTATATCAATTCATTTTCACAGAAAATCAAACACAAATATATTTATATGACCAATATAGCATATTCAACACGTATTACCAATAGTCATCAACACATATATATATATCCAACACATGTTACCAATAGTAGCACGTTTCATCCGTACATATACATAGTTTCATCAATATTACACAGTCTCATCCATAGGTAGCAAGTTTCACAAGGTCAAAACAAAAACTAAATACAAGCACTCCATCAACCCAAGCTTCCGTGATCTTAAGAAAATCTGTAAAATGGAAAAGAAGAAAGTTAGAAGAAGAAGACTAGAAGAAGAAGATTATTATGATGCAACTAAAATGTGAAGATTATTATGATGCAACTTATATCTGTAAAATAGGTCATTTTGGAGCTAAGTAAGGTCATTATGTCAATTTGGAGGTAGCTAAGCATATGAAGTCATTTAGGAGCTAAAATATGACATTTCTTAAGCATAATATGTCATTTTAGAGCTAGTTAAGCATATTAAGTGATTTTGGAGGAAAATATGCTAAGTATAGGTCATTTTAGAGCTATCCTAGGTTAAATAGGTCATTTTTAAGCTAGCTAAGCATATTAAGTCGTTTTGGAGGAAAAAATGCTAAGTATAGGTCATTTTAGAGCTATCCTTGGTTAAATAGGTCATTTGGGAGCTAATCAAGCTTATTATGTAATTTTTGAGCTAGCTAAGCATATTGAGTTATTTAGGAGGAAAAAATGCTAAGATTAGGTCATTTTAGAGCTAGCCTAGGTTAAATAGGTCATTTTGGAGCTAAGTAAGGTTATTATGTCATTTTGAAGCTAGCTAAGCATATGAAGTCATTCATGACCTAAAATATGTCATTTCTTAAACATATTATGTCATTTTAGAGTTAGCTAAGCATATTAAATCATTTTGGAGGAAAAGATACTAAGTATAGGTCATTTTAGACCTATCCTAGGTTAAATAGGTCATTTTTAAGCTAGCTGAGCATATTAAGTCATTTTGGAGGAAAAAATTCTAAGTATAGGTCAATTTAGAGCTATCCTAAGTTAAATAGGTCATTTTGGAGCTAATTAAGCTTATTATGTAATTATTATTGAGCTAGCTAAGCATATTGAGTCATTTAGGAGGAAAAAATGCTAAGTATAGGTCATTTTAGGGCTAGCCTAGGTTAAATATGTCATTTTAGAGCTAAGTAAGGTTATTATGTAATTTTGAAGCTAGCTAAGCATGTGAAGTCATTTAGGAGCTAAACTATGTCATTTCTTAAGCATATTAAGTCATTTTGGAGGAAAAGATCCTAAGTATAGGTCATTTTTAGAGCAATCCTAGGTTAAATAGGTCATTTTTAAGCAAGCTAAGCATATTAAGTCATTTGGGAGGAAAAAATGCTAAGTATAGTTCATTTTAGAGATATCCTAGGTTAAATAGGTCATTTTGGAGCTAATTAATCTTATTATGTAATTATTAAGCTTGCTAAGCATATTAAGTCATTTTGGAGGAAACAATGCTAAGTATAGGTCATTTTAGAGCTATCCTTGGTTAAATAGGTCATTTGGGAGCTAATCAAGCTTATTATGTAATTTTTGAGCTAGCTAAGCATATTGAGTTATTTAGGAGGAAAAAATGCTAAGATTAGGTCATTTTAGAGCTAGCCTAGGTTAAATAGGTCATTTTGGAGCTAAGTAAGGTTATTATGTCATTTTGAAGCTAGCTAAGCATATGAAGTCATTCATGACCTAAAATATGTCATTTCTTAAGCATATTATGTCATTTTAGAGTTAGCTAAGCATATTAAATCATTTTGGAGGAAAAGATACTAAGTATAGGTCATTTTAGACCTATCCTAGGTTAAATAGGTCATTTTTAAGCTAGCTGAGCATATTAAGTCATTTTGGAGGAAAAAATTCTAAGTATAGGTCAATTTAGAGCTATCCTAAGTTAAATAGGTCATTTTGGAGCTAATTAAGCTTATTATGTAATTATTATTGAGCTAGCTAAGCATATTGAGTCATTTAGGAGGAAAAAATGCTAAGTATAGGTCATTTTAGGGCTAGCCTAGGTTAAATATGTCATTTTAGAGCTAAGTAAGGTTATTATGTAATTTTGAAGCTAGCTAAGCATGTGAAGTCATTTAGGAGCTAAACTATGTCATTTCTTAAGCATATTAAGTCATTTTGGAGGAAAAGATCCTAAGTATAGGTCATTTTTAGAGCAATCCTAGGTTAAATAGGTCATTTCTAAGCAAGCTAAGCATATTAAGTCATTTGGGAGGAAAAAATGCTAAGTATAGTTCATTTTAGAGATATCCTAGGTTAAATAGGTCATTTTGGAGCTAATTAATCTTATTATGTAATTATTAAGCTTGCTAAGCATATTAAGTCATTTTGGAGGGAAAAAAATGTTAAGTATAGGTCATTTTAGAGCTATCCTAGGTTAAATTGGTCATTTTGGAGCTAATTAACCTTATTATGTAATTTTTAAGCTAGCTAAGTATATTAAGTCATTTTGGAGGAAAAAAATGCTAAGTATAGGTCAGTTTAGAGCTATCCTAGGTTAAATATGTCATTTTGGAGCTAATTAATATTATTATGTCATTTTTGAGCTAGCTAAGGATATGGAGTCATTTTGGAGGAAAAAAATGCTAAGTATATGATTATGTCGCTAGTATCCTTATGGCAGAGAACCCGGGCCGACATGACTAGTCATAGAACCAAGGTGGCACAAACATACAGGGACAGGCATACATGACCCAGCAATGCATGTGTCCGTCATCAGCGAGTGCAAGCAAGTCGTAGCAAGCTACAAGGACTTCGGTGATACACCGCGTGACATTTCCCCGTAGGGACAGACACAGGAGCAAAGAAGGACACATGCCGGTCAATCCATGTGTTCCGGAGCAGTAGCGAACTACCATGGCTCAGTGGAAGCACTAGGAGGCATTTCCCTGTATGGAAGGCTACCAAAGGCACATGACTAGATGTCGAATCCCACAAATACAGTTGCATTTCAAACATACACACATTATGCACGATATGTGTAGATACAACATGGCATCACAACAAAACTATATTAAGCAAAACACTTGGGAAACTTACCGTCATCACGGAGGTGTAGGTGTACAACCGGTCGCGCCAGTGGCAGACGGAGAAGGATCGGTCGATGCTTGTCGGGAGTTACGCTACACCAAATATAATTTCCAATGTATCATTAGCATGATGCAACTCAAATGTGAAGACTAGTAACTAATGACCGTTCAAATGAAACTCACCGTGCCCGCCGGAGCAATGACTAGCATCGACGGAGGGGTCTGGCCGTTCTTCTCGCACATGGACTGCACATTTGGTTTTGACGAGTCAGTCATATTAGTTACTAATGAAAGGAACATTGAGTGCATGATTTAGCTAATATGCAGAAGAAACTTACCACGAAGAGATCGTACATGGCCCGGTTAGCCGAGTCGTTCCGGTTCCTCTCCTCCTCCAACAACCTAGCCGTCCTCTCCTCTTCTCCCTCTCCCTCTCCGTCGCCTGCCGGTCCCTCTCCGCCAACTGCCGGTCCCTCTCCTCAAAAGCAGCCTGGGTCTTCGCTGTCTCTGCCTCAATAGCAGCCTGCAACACCACTCGTTAGCATTGTAATCATCGACGGTCGCAAACACAATGTAATGGAGGAAAGGCTACTGAGTCCATATAACAAACCTGGAATTCGATTTTCACTGGTCGTAAACGAGACGGTATCTCAGGATCAGAGCTGGTCTGGTGCTTCTTGAACTGCGGGAGAGTACTACTACAATGTATCAGTCCATTACCCATGGCTAACGAGCCATGGGACCTCCCGCCTCCAGATATCATCACCAGCTCTGGATCAAAAGGCCGGCTCGGGTTAAAGTCCGGCCCTTTCCTCGCCTTCCCCTGCTTAACGTACTGCACCATCTTGTGGTGGGAGGCCACGTTGCTGAAGTTATTTGCATTTTCGAGGTCAGACTCAGAGAATGCCTTGGCCTTCATGTACGGTGCAATATTGGACATGCCATAGAGGTAGAACAGCTCTGGCACTGGAGCCTTGTTGAGTTTTGACTAAAAGAGAGGAACAGAGTATTAGTTAAGGACTCAAGCTAGCACAAAGAATGAATTAGCATGAATCATGAAGCAAACCACACATACCCAGTTATTCCCGTACCCATATAGGTTGATCCTGCCTAGATGGTGTGGCACGCCTTTCATTTTGAGACGCTTCTCCTTTGCAATGTAGTGGGCGACGCGCCATTGGGGAGAGCACCACTCATCCACCAACGGCTCCCAGCAGTCCATCTTGTCCGCACACCATCTCGGGGGCACCTAAGTTAAGCAAGAGAAATTTGAGCGCTACGCCTACGAATCAAATTAAGGAAACTAAGTACAAGGCCTTAAGAATAGGTAATTACCTTCATGTACTTCTGCTTACTCAGATACTTGTTCTGGCACTTCTCTTTTCTCCTCCTAATACCAGTCTGTGCTAAGTAGTCTCGAACAGCCTGCGTCCGAGCCTCGTGCAGAAAGTTTCCAAGTAGGCGCCTGCACTCGGCGTCGATAACCCGAGCCGCGACATCCTCCTGTCCCTCAGCACACCTGTAGAAGGTCTGCAATCAAACAAGAAAACACGGATTAGAAGGTCTGCAATCAAAAAAGAAAACACATGTAGAAGGTATGCAATCAAAGAAGAAAACACAACGTAAATGGCAAAGGTGAAATTACCCAAAATGTGGCGATCACAATGTCGGCCACCGTGTCGCACTCGACATCGCCGACCCTATGCTCCGGCGGGCCGGGGCAGCCAAGTAGTGCTCCCAGGTCATTCCTAGCTCTGGAACCCGGCCCTCACCGGGCAACGTGACCCACCCCGGAAAGCGCTGGCGACTAATCACACCAAGGACAGTGTTGGGCTTGCGGACCCTGTCTGAGTGTGTCCAAGAATTGTAGTATGACAAGGCCAACACATTAGATATTCGAAGAAACGTCAAGGCAAAAGGTTAAACAAGAGTAAATGCACTTACTTCTCCCTGTTAGGCGCAATTAACCACCTCTGGTCGGGGGTCGTCGGGGTGGGCAGGAGCTTTGTACCACCACGCTGGTAGACTTTGCGCCCCTCAACCAACTCACCCTCGCTATAGCTATCAGAACTATAGTCTGCACCCTGAACACGACCATGTGCACTCGAACATGACTAGTATGCACTCTATATATCTGATCGCCTACACCCATACCATTTTTTAAGCTCGCCTAAGAACATGAACATGACTACTATGCACTCTATACATGACTAGTGTGCATGCATGTAAGTTTCCTTCATGGTTGTTGTTTTATCCTCTTCCAACATTTCCTTCGATCTCCTATGACCATAGAATTTTCAAACTCGCCTAAAATGACAGAAGTTTCCAGCATAAATTCTGTTAAGCAGCTTTTTTTGAACACAAGAAGGGCCTAGAAAGGCCCTGAACTGCATTACTTAAGCGATTGAGCAGTTGTACAACATTACAAGGGGACCCAAAGAAAACACAAAATAACAGCTAAGCCCCTGAATCTTACAAGGAGGACCCTGAATAGAAATATAGAAACACAATCGGGTCCAAGACAACTTCCGTCCAGATTGAACCTCGCCGTCGCCGAGGATGCACCACTTGGGACAACGAAATCGCCATAGCTGCAGAGCTTGCTGACCATGGCTTCCGGGCAGAGGCTGGAACTGCCTCCCTTTAGGCATATAAGCCGGGAGGAATAGGGTTGGCTGCCTTTCAGCCAGAAGAAGCAGAGGGAGGCCAATGAAGACCGGCAGCCACTCCGGCGCCGTAGCTCCACCAAGAAACCTCTGTTGATGAGCACCGACCAGATCTGCACAACAAGTATGACTGCTCCATCCATGCCCTTCATCCACCACCATGGTGGCCTGAAGAAACAAGCACGAGCAGTAGGGCCTCCTCCAGACCAGGGAAGATGTCGAGCTTATTGGGGGGTAAGAGCCCACGCTGGATCTGCCTCCAAACGCCATCATCCACCAAAGAGAGCAAGCGAAGGAGACAACCAGCAACCACCAAGCGCAGCTCGCAAGCGCTGATGGTACGCTCGGGAACGGCATAACGCCAGTCGCCATCAAGGCAAGTCTACATCTAGTCCTACTACTATATACATGGAAGATCCAACCACCTAACCCATCTGCACGCCGGCCAGCAGAGCCTCCGGGGAGAAGAAGGGGAAGGGGCGGAGACGGGGCTCTCGGGAAGACTCTCAACAGAACAGAGAGGAGGAGGAGAAGTGAGGCTCCATTCGATGAGATCGATCTGCTACTCACCTCGCGATGGGGCGGGGGAGAGCCGGCGACGGGGCGGGGAGGGCCGGCGACGGGGTGGGCGGGGGAGC